>VDFB02072274.1:25901934-25921840 GCA_007258455.2 Sequoia sempervirens
CCCTCTATTGTTTGTCCTTGATGAAAAAGTCACAAATGGTGCTATGGTATTTACAGATGCAGGTTCAGGTTGATTGTATTGGTTGACATGTCCTCATATACTTGCATTGAATTATTGTTTCCTTTTATGCTTCAGAGTTTATAGGGTTGGATTGGTAATTTGGTATTCAGTGTGATATTGCTTATGTGGTTTCTAGTTTAGGTTTATGAATGAAATATATTTTCAGATGGTTATGGTTACTGACAGTGTGATAAAGCATTATTATAGGATCTCCATGCTTGTTCCCATTCAGGATGATCATGATATTCATTTGTAGATGGTTATGACTATATTGGACTGACAGTGATTTTCAGTTTGACAAATGGTTTCATTATGTCAAGATGGTTCTTTATTATTGCATACCACATGTATATTCAACATATTTACAAGTCTTTGTGTCATACATTCTGGGAGAATCATTTTCAGATATACTTTTGTTTATACATTTAACAGCTCGTACTTGTGATCATGTGAAATTAACATCATTGTGGATCAGCTTGGTTACCTAGACATCTTGACACTATTTTGTATGCCCTAGTAGTATCCTAGTTTGATCAAGATTTTCATATATTTTTAAAGACTCTAATGCCTTCTTATTATATTCTATGAACTCACATTATCTAGAAGCATTGAATTCATATTGGTTTAGGCAACATTATTTGTTTGATGGTATTATTGATACATTTGGCATATGAAATCTGTCTAAGGCTTTGGACATTATGGTATTACCACTATGACCTTTATTAATAAAATCCTTTATCAAAGGTCATCTCTTATAAAGGCATAAAGGATTTGGCATTTAAAATTAATTAAACCCTATCGGGTTTCCTTAAGCATTTGATAGAAATGATAACACTCCTATCAGGCCTTATTGCATTGGTAAATGACTTTGAATAAAGTCATATTGTTTTTTGGATCGGCCACTATATTTCATCATTTTACATAACTCTATGTTAGCATTTTCGGAAGCTTGGACATAGCTCTAAGTTTTCTTTCGATGTTTAGAGTGTATCAACAACTTGTATGCAAAATGTGGTGGTAATGATAATGTTGGCATTGGTGGTAAAAGGTATAAGACAACAATCTTAAATTCATTATGATGTTTTATTAAATCATGACTTAAGTCATTCCAAACTTAAACCTTTTTTTTTTTGATATAGTAATTGAATGTCTTCATTTGAATGGATGTTAGGGCAAAGACTTTTTTGATCATTCATTTTGCTAAGGGTTGAAACCCTCGCTTTAGCCACTGCCATGTTAATCAATATTTTTGCTAATGGTTGACTCATGTGGTGTTGTTTGCTCGATGTAAGTCTAGTATGAGATGTAACAGCCAATGTAAACTTGACTAAGGTAAAAGGAGTTACGAATCTGAGCTACTGTGATGATAGGCATCGAATCTCTCTAGTTTTTATATGATTTTCTTGCAGCATGAACAGGTATTATCATTCTTTGCTTGAAGAAAGTTTTTAAATTCAAAAAGGGAAAGGAATTTACTGGTTTTTGTTTGATTATGAAAATGCATAAGTGGATTCTTGTTTATCTCTGTCAGAATGGCATGATATGATTTGAGTTATATTCTTTTCCCCTATATTGGGAATTCTAAAAGAATCGTTTATTTTGGATATTGAGTTCATCATGATATGGGTTCGGTTACAAATCTTTGTCAGGCCCTCGTAGTGATATTCTTTTGCATTTATCAGTTTGAAAAATGTGTGAAGAGGTAAGAAAAGATGCTCTAATAAATATCCTTCCTATTTGTCATTGCAGTGAAGGTTTTTTGTCATTATGTTTGATTTTTCTTAGATCTGGCATATGGGTAATCTTGCATTATGGAAAAATGCATTTCTTATGTTTGGTTTCAAAAATGACTATCTAGTCTTCAGTTACAAACAAAAGGTGCTCTGGTTTCCGAGAACAAAACCATTATAACATTATGTTTTAAATGAAAAACCTCTTTGAAGTTTCAAAAAGGAGAGAGTGCACTTTGTAAAACATATATATATACACACTGATTGATCACTAGTTTTGAAGGGTTGTTTATTCTTCTTGAAAAACACATGTGAAATGTTCTAAAATTGTAAATCTGCAAACATAATGCAAAGAGATAGCTTTCTTGATTAATATGTCTAGTAATTTAAAGGTTCAATTGAGAACCTTATGGATATTAGGGGTATTTTATTGAGAGGCTCTTTTGGGTTGAAATGTAAACAAAGAAATCCTCTGATATATGATTATACTAAAACTAAAGAGGGGTTGTTGCTCCTTGAAATGGGTGTTTCTAAATGAGGGGTTGGTGCTCTATGAAATGGGTGTTTCTAAATGAGGGGTTAGTACTCCTTGACTGGGTGCTCAGAAATTAGCCGGTAAGGCATTGTATGCAGTGATTTGAAAATATAACCCAGTATGGCAGCAGTTTAGGAGTGGTTTTTCTACCCCAAGAGGGTTTTCCACTCGAAATTTTTTTTATCTTATGGTCTCATTGTTTTTATGTCATAATTCTTCTAGACTGTGATGATTTTGTGAGTGACTGTTCTTATACGTTTGAACATTGTTGAATGTTAGTTCCTTCATCTCTACAAATATTCATTTTAAAATGTCTTGCACAAGTCATTGTTGAAGATTCTAATTCAAAAGGAAGTATAAAAGTATTTATTTGATTCATAGATCAAGAATTGTTATGGTGTACTAAAGCTCTTAGTCGATTCATGCTTATCATATGTCATTCCATTACTCAGTTGTTTTAGTATCTCATAAGTCTACTTTAAAAACTGGTGGTCCTAAAGTGATTAAACAATGTCAGTCATCTCTTTTACAAATGCAAGATATCTCTCACAAGTTTTAACTGGCATAAGTTGTCAAAAATGAACTAAGTTAATGTTGTTATGAATGCTCTCAAAGCCATTTCTCTGCCTTGTTTTCAAAAGAAAGGGAATCAAAATTAATAGTCTTGGTCAAAGTTTAGAAAGGTTTAGACACTAATTCACCCCCCCTCTCGGTGTTTTTCCACACTCCAACATTCATGATTTAATATATTAGTTTTAATGGATTCCTAGTTTAGTTTTTATTGATTAATCTTATTGGACTGATGTTTAGTGGCTTGATTAGACTTTGAATCCTCATGGATCAAAGTGTAGTCATCCCATACTAATTCATCAGTCACATATATCTATGATAACAACAAATTTTCATTCAAAGGCTACCAAGGTGTAAAATTTAATGCACCAATCTACAAAACCTTTTTTCAAATAAGAAAGAATGGTTAAAAAAATCACATAATCAAAATTTCCCATTGCAATGAAACCATCTAAGTTAACAAGATCATTGAATGAGAATGCTAAAAAACTTTCAATGTACCATTACCATATTTATTGGAATATCAACAAACAAGATCCATTCACACCATAATTAAATAACGTTATGTAGTTAGAACCACATTGGAAAACCTAGATGGAACATTGGCTTTAACTATCATGAATAAGAAAAGGAAAAGTACAACAAATTTAAAAAATATCTAAATAAATTCAACAAGAATAACAAATAGACCTAAACCACATTTGAAAACCTATAAACGATTATTTATCTAATACCTTAAGAATCTAGAAATGTAATTAATAATATTCAATCTATCTAAAGATAAAATGGCATATTTATTCAATTCGAAGAATTTTCTCTCTGGATCTCACAAGTCACGAGTTATAGGAAAATCAAGATCTTTGTCACATCACAATTGATGCTTCAATTCATTTTGAGGCTTTTGAACTATCATAAGAAAGAGTGGGCATTATATAGTATTGGTAATTTGGGGGAAGATGAATTTTGATGATTGTATTTGAAAGTTATAGTTTTCCTATGTAATATATTTCTAGCTTATCACCAATTCACAGATAAATCAGTAGATCAATATATTTCCTTTAAAATGAAAGTAGATCATAGGCCATGCTCTAGCTATTGAGAGTAAAGATCATGAAAGATGTTCCATAGAAACAAACCAAGTCCAAACACTCAAATTTAGAGGCCCATGTCGATGTGCATCAAACAAAAGTTAGATTCTCCTAGTCCCTCACAACTATACATAAATGAAATGTTAACCAAATCTTATGGAATATCAATCTAAACAAACTTAAGGTGCCTTCACTAAAAAAATTAAATCCAACCTTGAATTTTTTCCTAACAAGGTCATAGAATATTTTAAGGATAAAAAGGAGCTTTGAAATCTTGTCTTCTGAAGAAATCCTTCCAAATGCTCCAGTAACTCACTCAAAATTTTCTCATGTTTCATTACTTTACTTTCTCTCTCCCAGAGGCTTAGCTCAACAAACTTTGCTAAATATTTCCAATCCTATCAAAGCAATTATCAACCTCCATTTCTATCATTTTAATGCTTTAATTGGAATTTTTTTCATGAATCAAATTGATCATAGGCACATATGTGAGCCTTCTTAGCACTTTTTACAAGACCTATCTAATGTAACCCCTTTGTAAGATTGAGCAAGAAAAAATGGTGAATATTCCTTTCTATCATCGATTCTCTTGCCAACTGAAGATTCCTACAACATATTTTGGCAATCGGGTGAATATTCCACTGATGATCATCAAACTGTTAATTTTAATCCCATAAATTGTTGACATCATCATTGTATCAATAGTGACATCAACACTCTTAAGGAATCCCCCCCATCTCCAATGTAGTTTTCGATTTGGAGGGAAATTTTTGAACACCCATAACTTGGTCATACAGATTCCTTTTTTCAAGCATTTTTTTTAATTTGGGGTAGAATTTTGTGCTCATCATAGTGGTGCAATTGGTTTTCTATTTTGGTGCTCATTTTTTCTAAAAATTGTAGATTCTCACAGGTTTTTTTGAGTCATTTTCATTTTGGAAACTTTTGAGGCTCCATTCTTGCTCCTATGATAACATTTTTGAGTGAGTTTTTTTTAAAAAGTGCATGAATTTTCATGTACTTTTCAGTGGTGTAATCAAATTGATCTGATCTTGTGTAAAAAATTTACTTTGAGCTTGTAGCTGATTTTGGCAATATATATGCACTAAGGTCAAGTCCACTTCATTGTTGTTGGCAAGTGGCACCTATAATTGCACTAAGTATCAAGTGCCACAAATCATATATTGCTTGGGGGTGTCTTGATTGAGTGATTTGGGAGGGAGGGTAATCTTGCAGTGGTTGATTGCTTTCTTTTTTATTATTGTGTGTTCTTACAAATGGTAAAATCCCAAATTGAACTCCTAACTCCATATAATTATGCTACATGGAGAAAATCAGTATGGAATTCTCATGATGAAAGGTTTAATAGGTTGTCTACAAGAAACCATTCCTCAACCTACTTATGCATACTACACCGTGGATCCCATCCTTCCCTTTGGTATTTGCACCTTCAGACAACTCAGAAGCTGAGTCCATCCATCACTTACACATCCTTTTTCCGTAAGCATAAAATTAATGCTCTTGAATATTGCCCATCTTGAGCATAACATTGCTCTTGAACACCTATCAGTTTTGAACATAACGATACTACTTCATAACTCAAGATTTGTATCAACAAATTTTCTTCAATCATTTCAATCTCTTATCCCTTTTTCCAACCTCTCTAGTCTAAGGTTATCCCTATTTCTTAGCCTATTTCAGCTTAATAGAGATTCAACCTTTCTTCCATATAATAAACAAAATTTCAATGATGGAAATTTAATATGAGTATTCTTCAAATCCTTCAAGATTTAGTTTATCACTTTTTCCTATCTGGCTATCTTAATAAAATATATTGAACATTCATTCAGTTGAATTTCTCATAAGATGATCATGGTTTACCAAAACCTTATCACTACTTGCTTGTTCACATATGAGACAACCTTCTCAAGAGTTCACTAAGCAACTGCTTCACACAATATATTATTTAGGACTAAAATCACATAAATTAAAATTTCCAACCAGTGTTGTTACCTTGGTGAGTCTGTTCACCATAATATTATGACACTTCCACTGGCATAGAGAGATTAAACTACTTCCAATGGTCTACCACTTCCTCACTAGAATCTCAATTAAGTACAGGTGTCATGTTGATGACGACATCTTGTCTTCTTCTCCTATCACACTAGACAATAACTTGCTACATACCTTGCAACATTTTACTCTAGCTTTTCTAGATTATAGTGGTTCCTCTTGCAACAAATAATTTTTTCATTCCAATGTCCTAACTATGACATAAATTTCCTCATTTCATTCCTTAATCTCCCAAAATTTTGGGTACATAGGTTCCTTTCCATCCTATATTAGTCTAGTACAGCTAAATGAAAACTTATTTCATGGACTCATGTCACATTTGATTCCCAAGTAATAATGGTTAGATATTTTATGGAGATAAATCTCCTTCATCTTAGGACATCCATACCTTAGATTTCTTTTGTCCTTTGATCATTTCCAAAGTTGTAATCTGATTTTCAATTCTATATAACTTTCCCGATAAGCATCTTGTACTAATTTGAGTAACAATTCTCATTCAAAATATGTTGGTTCCCAAAAGATATCAAATTTAATTGTATACCTAACTTACATGAATGTTTCTTCATAACTCAAAATCATGAGTAATTAGATCTTTCCTTACCTATTCCATAGGCAATGATCTTTTTTTATATGATCAAGTAAAATGCCTATCCTTTTATAAGGCATCAATAGCAATTGATCTTCCAATGAAATATATATAAGATATTGTGTGATAAATATTCCTTCCTCATTGGTCATAATCCTTGACCTTTCACTATCTTTCTCCAACAATTCCAATACCTTATCCTTGTGGTCTTGAAATATATGACTTAATTGACATCATGAATTACAAAGAAGTCAAAAATTCCTCCAATTGAATATGCATTGATGATCTTCATTGTGTGGGGTAATTTATCTAAGTTAATACACTCTCTTTCTTCCCCCCTTAGTGTTTCCATGATATTTGATCAACTCAAGTTGAACTCTTAGCAAACATTGTTTTCCTAAATTGATTTATCATCCCTTTTTTTTGGCTCTATATTTTCTTTGTCTTTGCTTTCTTACCCTCCACAACATGCCTTGAATATACTTATTCCCAAAGTTGAATTCATCACTGATCTAGATAATCCCATAGATTCAACAATTGGATCGTTAATAAAGAGATCTAATGAATAATCAACAACTTCACAAGTTAAGAGGCATTATGATATTCCAATTCCTTTTGGAACCTCAAAACATAAGTTTACTTTCATTAACTAGTTGGTGAGTTAAATTTATACTTCAACCAAACTATGTACTAATCGAACCTTTGTCGAACCAACCCGATTTAATTTTTCAGGTTTCTTTTTTACAATCACCTTTCCAAGTAACTTTGTCCCCATTCTCGGCAACTTTATTCTCATAACCTTAAGCACTCTAAAATTACTTGGTCTCTTTTTCTAACCATTTTGGTCTCTACCCTTGTTCTAAGGTACTAACTTTGTAATTATAAACAAGATTTTGATCATATTTTTCCAAGGGTTATCCATCCTCTTGGATACCTCCTTTGTTGACTTCTTGTACTTCAATTGAAGTTTCCGATTTATGCCAATAATGCAGACTCATAGACTCTTAGTATTCTTACTAAATCCAAAAATCCTTGACTCTTTGCAACTATAGGTTGCTTTCAATAAGGGGATTATTTCAATTCTTCATATCCCCTTAGAATCATTTAGCTATTTCATAGGGTGAAGGTACCCATTAGTAAACCTTCATAGCCTTCCTACCAACCTAGTTGCATAATCTTTCACAATCCAAGGTTGCCTCATATTGAGTTTTTGACTTAGGAGTTTTTAATTTTAAGGACGATTCTTCTCTAGTCCCAAACTTAAACAAGTTTCCTAGAATCTTATCTTCCTTTTCATTCTCCTTTGTTCTTTCCTCTTGCCATCTTGGCATAAGAACTTTTCAACCTATAACTTCCAATAAGGTTTACGTAATGAGCCCATTGGCTCTAGAGCTGATTCTGAACTTGGTAACTTTGATACCACATGTAACAACCCTAGTGTTCTACTTAGTAAAATTTCAAAGTGTTAACCTCAAGTGAATGATCCATTATGCCATAACATAGCAATAAAAAAAAAAAAATTCCATAATGTAAATTACATGCATATTTGAAACAAACACTATTCCAAACTTCTATTGCATTTTATTGTAATTTCACAAATCTTTCGATAACATAAATTTTATATTGAGTAAAATCAAGTTTATCATTCACAATTACATTCTTCCATATAAATGGGTACATGATACATACATAGCTCCTCTGAGCTTCATTTGGCAATAAATATATAAATTTTTCCTAGTGTTGCCGCATTGGTGCATATATACTAGTTGTCTCCATTCCTTGGCACACACACCCTAGTTTTCCCTAATACTGGCATAAACATCCACAAACCTCCGCCACCAACTTTTGAGGAGAAGTATCATTCAAACGCTTTGTTTCCAACCATAGACTCAAATGTGGTCCCCCGCACATCTGCCACATATGGCAAGATGGCTCTACCCTTTGACAAAGTGATTGGTTGGTAAAACCTCATTTAATAGCCTATCTGAGCTTAGTGTTATGTCCTACATAACTAGAACCTAATCATACAATAGCTACACCTACGAGTATGAAAACCCTGAAACAGAATGCATAAAAGGAACATACTGAATTGAAAATGCAACCAATGGAAAATTACACTACTTTGGCCAAAGTATTCTCACCCAATACTTTGAGTGACAGTCATCCTATTCACATACACTACCATAGCTCAGTTTGGACTATGACCATTCATATACTATGCTTTAGGTAATTTCCTTCCATAGGTAATCATTAACCTTAGAAATAACCTATTCCCTTTTTCAAAAGACACAATGATATTACTACCAATAAAGCATAAGCATGAGTTACCCCCTTCAATGGATATTCTAATCCCAAGTATAACATATGATATTTTCTAGTCTACAAGTTAGCTTTGCATAAACAAGCTATTCCCTTCAATGGACAACTTAGTCCCAAGTATAACTTTATAATCCAAAGTATAGCTACATAATCTCCATCTTATCATAGAGCAAATATTCATAAATAACTGACTCCATTCAGTAATACATCACGTTAATAAGTGATTCTTATCAAGAGTATAATCTCATTAGTAAATGACCTCAATCAAAGAATAATCATATCAATAAATGTTTCCATTCGAGAGTGTAATCTCCTTAGTGAAAAGGGTTATTCAAATAGTAGAATCTTATCAACAATATGACTTAACATCAAGAGTATAAAACATACATTCAAGTAAAAATTCAAACTTAATAGGTAATCCAACTTATGGCTCCAATCAAGTAGTAATTCATAAACTCAAGTGACCAACTTAATCACATAGGAGATTCTAAACCTTGGTATACCCTTGTGAACGAGTGAAAATATATGTTAGAAAATGAGTAGCAAACAAAAGAGTGCAAGAAAAGAAAGTTTAACACCCTACACCTCAAGATTGGGAAACTGATTAGCTTAACAAAATAAATGGAAATCTTCACCTTGTTGAGCTGTTTTTTGGTTGGCCCTTGATTTGTGACATTGTATGCTCTTTTCATGGCAAGTAGGTGGGGATGCAAGATGGTTGGAGTTGTATGATAATGGATGCAAATGCTAAGATGTGAGAATATGTCTAAGAGTGGCTTCAAATGATAAAACTACAAGAGTTTGGCTATGACATGCAAAAGTCCCATAAATAAGAGAAAAGAGGGGGTATTTATAAAGAATTTTCAATTTTCTACAGAAATGGACGGTTGAGATTCAACCAACAAGACCAAGATGTAGGGCTATAGTGAGTTGAGGACTCACAAACCCTCACATCTTGACATGTGGAATGTGAAGTGGCTTAAAAATGATGATGTGTAAATGAGGTGGAAGGAGGGTACATAAGGTGGAAGAAGGATACGTCCATTGCAAATACCTTGGGGAATGAGAAGATTTCCTCAAAAAAGAACTTCTCCCCAAGTGGGAATGAAAGTGACTTTTGAGGAATTTTAGAACTCCTCAAAAATCACCATAGGGATTGAGAAAGTAGTTGGAGAAATAAATGTGAATTAAAAATTCACATGCTTGCAAGAATCTTATGGACAAGACAAGGTTCCAAAAATGGAAGTCTTTGTCCACATGTGACTTGAAAAATCAAAAGATTCTAGAAGATGCATGGGAAAAAAGAGATTCTAGGAGGAATAAATGTGAATTTTAAATTCACATGGGAAAGAGGGTCAATTCCAATAAAGACAAATGAAAAGGTTGACCAAAAAGGCATGATAATTGTGGCTAATGACTTTGATTAAGGTTGTGCAAACACATGATTAGGATAATTAATGAAGGATTAGAGGCAAGTGGAAAATGTAGTAGGATGTGACATTAATCTTGATTGAGTGGTGCACATCTTTAATCATGGATAAATTAAATTAATCCAGATTAGAAGAGGGTTATGGAAAATATGACAAGGAGAGAGAAAGTGAGGAATTAAAAATTAATTTAAATTCCAAGAGGTCACATGACTAAATTAAATAAAGTGGTATATTTATTTAATTTAGAGAGGAAAGAAGGTAAAAGTATTTAATTAATAAATTCAATACTTTAGGAACCTTATGTAGGACATGAAATATTAATTAAATGAATGATTTAATTAATACCGGAAAAGAGGATGGAGTAGACGAGTAAAGGGATGAATAAGGAGATGACTTTGACCATATGGAAGTTGTCAAATTTGGATGTCTATATTTTTGCCCTCTTTGAAACACTGTTAGGATAATAGGGTTTCAAAGAAAAATAAAATGCATATGACTCTATAAAGGAAGACCCCAGAAAAGATATGCCTCAACATAGGGGATACCACATGAACTACCCAAACAGAAAAAAATGGAAGGAGATGCCCCAGTCTCACGAGAGAAGACTCATGACAGAGAAATGAAGGGGAATGGTAGGGTTTGCCCCCTTGAGGAGGCAGATGGGGAATGAAAAGGGTCCTCAAGTGACTTCTCAAAAGTATGAAGTGGTATATGTCATTGGAAAGAGCATGAAAAAATGAGAAGATAGGCTTTTGAACAGAGTCAAACGGATGTACAATGTGAAAATGGAGGCCTCAGGAAGATAGAGGATGGGGGAATTAGTTGGAGGAAGATTTTTTTTAAATAAAGGGAAGAAATTCCCTTCATTTAAAAAAGGTGAAAAAAGGGGGGAAAAGGTTATATAAGGTAATTGTAGAAATTACCTCTCCTCATTTGAATAGTAGTCAGTTGAGGAAGGAGGAGAAGAGGAGAGAAGGAGAGCAGCAGAGGATAGGATGCCAAAGTACGATAGTGACGTTATCCATTGGGGAGACAAGGTACGAAGATTCTTTAGCCATTATGTCGTTCCATGCCAGGTAAATCCCAAAACCAACTTTGTGTTTTTTGAGCATTTCTTTGAGTTTTAAAAAATTTGAAAATATGTGTTTGGGTGGGAAGGTAGGGTAGAAAAATGGGTAGGTGGGAAAAATTTAAAATTTGGTTAGTTAAATTTTACAGTTAGCCGAGAGGGCAGGTTAGAAGAGGGAAAAGTTGGAAGGCTAAAAGCCGAGGTAGGGGAGGGAAAAAAGGTGTGGTCTATAGAGGGGCATATCACCCACCGATGGATGGGCTGGGTCACCTCACAGTGAGCGGGCCAACCTCTCGTAAAGGGCGGGTCCACCCCCAGCGGGGTGGGTCTACCTCCTGTAGAGGTTGGCCCGCCTCCAGCAAAGGGCGGGTCTACCCCCCATGGAGGGCGGGTCTTCCCCCATTGGGGCGAGTCCCCCATGCCGGGGTAGGTCAGCCCCTGGACCGGGGCCGAGTCCGCCCCTGCCAAGGCGAGTCCACCCCTAGACCGGTGGCAGGTTCGCCCTCGCTAGGGCGGGTCCACCCCTAGATCATGGGAAGGTTCACCCCTAGACCAAGGGCAGGGGTGGATCGAGGATGGGTGCGACCTTGCTGTGGTGGGTCCGCTCCTAGACTGGGGGCGGGTCTGCCCCTTCACAGGGTGGGGCCCACTTGGGTGTCAAGCGGGTCTACCTGTGGTTGGGCAGGTCCATCCCCAGTAAAGCAAGACTGCCAAGGGGATGAAAAGAGAGAGAAAAAGAGGGAGGAAACCAGGGCCTGGGGCTGAGGAAGAGAAACATGGGAGAGAAAAGAAAAAAAATTGACAAACTTGGGGAAAATATGATGCAAGACTTTGACAGACTGCGAATGCGGGAGTGGTGGTCCGAGGTGTTAAAGATCTGCATAGCATCTATGAATGGAACGGATCATGAGGCATTAGCATAGCAATGACTCCTACACATGTTATGCTATCTAATGATTAAGTCCCACAGGGCTATGTTGATAGAATTAATAGAGCATTAGGATTTGGCCACATTGACATTTCATCTGCCGACAAGGGAGATGGCAGTGACACTAGAGGATGTATGGAGGATTCTCAGGCTCCCAATAGTATGGCACCTGGTCAACAAGTGTTAGGTAGTGGATGAGGCACTGGAGGAGTTCGTGTAGATTATTTTTGGTGATGACGAGCTATCAATTCAGTGGCAGTAGCTAGACATGGATAGTTGTCTAGCCTACAGGGTACCGACATTGTCTCCATACTAGTAGGGTTGATTAGCAGGATATTGTTTCCAGACTAGAGTAGTCAATTCCTACACCTCAAGTTCATTGAGGTGATCTGTCACATCATCGAGGTTCAAGAGGGCCAGTTTGCATGGGGGACCTATATGTTAGCACAACTATATAGGGATATGCACGTGGTATGCTATCAAGAGGTGTTGAGTGTAATACATGTCACACTGCTATAGGTGTGGGCCTGGGAGCATATCAGGGTTACCAAGCTAGTCATGTTGAGAGCAAGTGAGTAGGATGACAGAGCAATAGTGGCTTAGGTATGGGGGATAGAGGCGGGAGCGATATTGCAGTATCGAGAGGTTGGGGATGTGGATATTTGGAGGAGACAATTTGATGAGGTGTGGGTTGAGATGATAGTATGATATTTGTATATGTTGCGATGATTTAGGGACTAGAGGGATGATCCGGGGGACAATTTTTCAGTGAAAATTGAAGTGTTCCCAATGCTCCATATTTCAGCTTCATCAGAAAAAGAACGACGTCCTGGTTCCAACGCAACTTGAACGGGTCGAAAAGGACTCCGTTTGTGCAAGTTACGGCCAGTCAAACTGGCTTCAGGGGCGTCCAGTAGGCGAAAAAAATAATCATCTCAGAAATCGACGGAACCAGCGTCATCGCGAAGAGCTCGTCGAGACGATTCCGACGACGTTCGTTTCGTCGAAATCTGACGTCATATGCTCAAGATACAGGCAGTCAAACTTCAGTCAATTCAGAGGGTACTGATGATGACGTCATCATGCTGACGTGTCAGTCCGTACCGTACGGAAGCCAAATGGACAAATTTCAACCTGACATGTGGCAGGTGAGTCATCGGTACGGCACCAATCAGATACTGACACGTGGCAGTCCGTACAATCAGTCAATATTGACGTGGCAGTCCAGTCAGCTTGACACGTCATCATTACCGTAGTCGATTTTGGACACATCAGCGGCTTAGTCGGCTTACAGCGTGAGCGGGGAATCGACACATGGCGCTGTTAAGCGTCTGATAAAACCGTCGGCCGGACACATCAGCATATGTCGGCCGAATAAGCGTTTGGACCGCGTGGCAACTTCCTGCGTCGTCGACATTGTTCTATTCATCGAGGGGCTGTTGCGTTATTTTATAACAAAAATATTAGAGTTCGACCCATGATCTTTTCTCGGCGACCCGGCGGTGTTGGTAGCCGTTGCACCATGGTGTCTACCTCGATATAGTTGCGGTTGTTTTATGTGGTGTTAAATTTGGTTGTGTGAGTGGTAAAAGCGGGGGTGTGAGGGTTGGAACGCGCCGACCACCTTCTTAAAACAGTGAACTTACCGATACACCACGCGATACCCTCAAACTTATATAGGAGTTAGTTTGTTTTTGTTGCATTATTAGAGGCCGAACCATACACAAATGGCTAAATAAGCCAAAACAAACAAGATATCCCTCAACCATCTGATTGCAAAAGCTAAACTAGTCCTGATACAAACTGATCAGAGAAGATATGCATTTATCTTGGTGGTTAGGCCTAATTAGGCAAGTTTTTTGTATAAAAGGATGGGTATAGGCCTTTGTTTACAAGTCCAGGTGGAGATAGCGAGAGAATGCTCGAGAGATTGAAGACGTTTCTGCACATCAGAGTAATGTCATGCTGCTGTGCTTGAAGGAGATAGTCTTGAAGCCATTGTAATTGAATTTGGAGCTAATCGGATCGGTCCTCCATTGGAGAGGGACCCGGAGACGTAGTCCTTAGGGACGAACTCCGTTATCAACTTTGGTTTCATCTCTCTATTTCTTCTCTCTTTTCTTTCTCAGTTTATTCTTGGCATTTAATTATTTTATGTTCATTTATTTCATTTGAGCATTTAATTTGTAATCATTTAAGTTAAGCGTTGTAATAATTGATCTTTTAACGTTAAGCATTCTATAAGCAACTAGTCCTAGATCCTATACAGATCAAGTTGGTATCAGAGCTATGTATGTGGCTTGTATTGCAATTTGAATGCTAACGAGATCCAGGTTGCAACGAGGCGAAGGAGAACTCGAAGAATACAATCCAGAGATCGGAAGACGAAGAGTTAATCAACCGTCACAGATGGAAGAAAAAGAAGGTGGTCAAAGTTCAGAGCTTAGTGTCAAGGATTTCCAGAAGCTATTTCTTGACATGAAGGCAATGGTGGACGAACTTTATGCTGAAAAGAAGAAGAGTGAAAAGGGAGCTTCTTCAAAGCACAAGAAGCAGAAAGACACAGAGGGGAAAGCTCCAGAAATTCCTTCTCCTCCTTCTACTCCCCCTTCTTCTCCTCCTTCTTCTCCTCCTTCTTCTCCTCCTTCTCCTTCTCCTTCTTCTAATGTAAATCCATTTAAGAGCAAATCTAAGCCTGTAATTAAGCTTGATGTAAAATTTGAGTTACCTAAATACTGTGGGGAGTTAAATGCTGAGAAGTTAGACGATTGGGTCCAACAAGTAGAAGTATACTGTAGGATTCAAGGCCTAGTAGAAGATGCTTCTAGGATTCAATTAGCAACTCTTCGGTTGGGAGGTACAGCTCTCACCTGGTGGGAGAGTAAAACTCATGAAGAAATTGCTCGCCATGGTCAAGTTAACATGTCTTGGATGGAGTTTGTTGCTGCCCTTAGGAAACAATTCTACCCTTTAGGTTACATGCAACAGTTAACCATGAATTGGCAAACCTTTAGACAAGGTAAGGGGCAGTCTGTCCAGGAGTATACCCATGAGTTTAGGAAACGGGCCATTGCTCTAAATGTTCCCTTGTATACCCAAGACACATTACTTAAGTATATTGGTGGTTTACATTCTTACCTTAGGCACACTATTTTGATGTTGAGTCCCAACAATCTAGACGAGGTGTCTGTTCAAGCTACTCATATAGAGTCAAGGGGTAAGAACACATTTAGTGATAACTTTTCTAAGAATCCATCTAAGTTCGAGGGTAAGTCTAAAGACAAAGACAAAGACAAAGATAAAGGCAAAGGGAAGAAAACAGCTACAGCTCAGAAAGAGGGTGAGAAACCCACATGTTCCCATTGCAAGAAAGAGGGGCATGATGATTCGAGATGCTGGAAGCTTCATCCTGAGTTGAGGCAGAAAAGATATGGAGGTAATAAAGGCAAGAAGACTACTGCAGTGATTCAACAAGATCGTGGTTCAGACTCCGGAGATGAGACAAAGATTGTTGCTACCGGAATCAAGGTAAAAGGAAAAGGTATATCTCTCTCTCGCCCGATGCAAAGTTTTTTTTCAATGCGATTACAGAAGTACAAGTAAGAATCGCCTTCTCTAAGGTTGATAAACCAAAGAAATGAATTGTTTCCACATTGTTGGCTTGGCTTTTGAAGTTTGGATGCGATGGGTTTTGAATTCGGCTTGTATCTGAAGGTTTATGAAGAGCTTTGGTTTTGCAAAAACCATATCCACTTGGATGGGTTTGCGATGATGCTCAACTACAAGTAACTAAACAATGTAAATTGAGATTTGCTATCACTGCAAACTTTGTAGATGAGGTAGAAGTCGATGTGGTCCCTTTGGATATTTGTGGGCTTGTGTTAGGGAGTCCTTATCTTTATGACAAGAAAGCAATCTTTTATAGGGGGGAGAATAAGTATCATCTTTTTAAAGATGGGGTAGAATACATTGTACGGGCACATAAGGTGAAGACTAATCTTACACTAGTTAATGCTGGTCAAATGAAGAGGTTGGTCAACTCAAGTAAAAACTTTGTACTAATGCTTGTAAAAGCCAAAGAAGATGATAAATCTGAGGCATTCAAAGGGTGTGACCCAAAACATAAAAATGAAATGGTCAAGGTTATTTCCGCTTATGATGACATGTTTCAGGAACTGAAGGGGTTGCCACCCAAGAGAGAGATACAGCATGAAATCCAGTTACAGCAGGATGTGCCACTTCCTAATATTGGCATGTACCGTTTATCAGTTATGCAGAATGAGGAAATTAAAAAGCAAGTTCAAGAGTTGGTGGAAAAGGGAGTTATTCGTCCTAGTACTTCTCCTTGTGGTTCTCCAATTGTCTTGGTTCCAAAGAAAGATGGAACTTGGAGGATGTGCATCAACTACCGCGCCTTAAACAAGATAACGGTAAAGAACAGGTATCCTCTTCCCAGAATAGATGATTTACTTGATCAGTTAAAACATGCAGTTTACTTTACTAAGTTAGATTTGAGAAGTGGTTATCATCAGATAAGAATTGCAGAAGATGATATCTGGAAGACTGGATTTAAGACAAAACAGGGACTGTTTGAATGGTTGGTTATGCCTTTTGGGCTTTGTAACGCACCAGCTACTTTTATGAGAGTCATGAATGATGTCTTTCGTCCTTTTATTGATGATTTTGTCATAGTCTATCTAGATGATATCCTTGTATTCAGTCGAACTTGGGAAGATCATGTAAGTCATGTAAAGAAAGTCTTTGATGTATTGAGAAAAGAAAAACTCTATGTAAAGATGTATAAATGTGAATTTGCTAAGACATCCTTAGTGTACTTAGGCTATGTCGTAGGGAGTGGTCAATTGAAAGTAGACCCTGCGAAGGTCGAAGCTATTGTAAAATGGCCTAAGCCAAGTACAGTCACAGAGGTCAGGAGTTTTCTAGGTGCAGTTCAGTACTGGAGAAAGTTTATTGCAAACTTCTCTTTTATAGCATCACCATTACATGCATTAACCAGTACAAAGGCAACTTTTCAGTGGGGAGGTCCGCAACAAAAGGCTTTCGACACTTTGAAGGGAAAGTTGAGCACCGCACTAGTTTTGGCCTTACCAGATCTACATCAACCATTTGAAATCGAGACAGATGCGAGTGGGTTTGCCATGGGAGCAGTACTCATGCAAGGAGGTAAACCAGTTTGCTACCACTCTGAAACCTTTTCGGGAGCAGTAAGTAACTATCCCATGTATGATAAAGAACTTTATGCTTTAGTTCAGAGTGTTAAAAAATGGAAACATTACATAATGGGGAAAGAAACTGTAATCCACACTGATCACCAACCACTACAATATTTGCACTCACAAACTAAATTGCAACAAAGTAGGCACTTTCGGTGGATGGGTTTTCTACAACAGTTTCATTTGGTTATTAAGTATAAGAAAGGTACCCATAACAAAGTAGCATACATGCTCTCTAGACCTCCTATGATGAATGCTTTGATAATCCTTCAGAATAGTTCTATGGTTCATGAAAGTTTTTCAGGAACAATATGCTAATGATGAGAACTTTAAGGATATCTATGTTGCTTTAATGAAAGGTAAACATGTAGAAGAGAAAGATTATTATGTGCAGGATAAACTGTTATATCACTTGGGTAAATTATGTGTTCCAAAAGATGAACAAGCATAGGTGATTAGAGAAGCACATACCTCATTGATTGCAGGACACTTTGGGGTAAACAAAACATTGACTCAGCTGCAGAAGTATTGTTATTGGCCTCATATGCAAGAAACTATAACTAAGTATATTAGAGGTTGTGTTATGTGTGCAACTAGTAAGCCTAGTAACGGGAAATTGGGCTTGTACACACCTCTACCTGTACCTTCTCGTCCATGGGAAAGTGTGTCAATGGACTTTGTAGGGGGGTTACCTATGTCTAGGAAGGGACATGATTACTTGTATGTAGTAGTTGATCGGTTCAGCAAAATGTGTGTCTTAATGCCATGTAAAAAGTAAGTCACTGCTGAACTGACAGCTCATTTGTACTTTCAATTTGTATGGGTTCATTTTGGGTTACCTACTTCTATTGTATCGGATCGAGATTCTCGATTCTTGGGGGATTTTTGGAACTGGATTCAGGGGCGTCCAGTAGGCAGAAAAAATAATCATCTCAGAAATCGACGGAACCAGCGTCATCGCGAAGAGCTCGTCGAGACGATTCCGACGACGTTCGTTTCGTCGAAATCTGACGTCATATGCTCAAGATACAGGCAGTCAAACTTCAGTCAATTCAGAGGGTACTGATGATGATGTCATCATGCTGACATGTCAGTCCGTACCGTACGGAAGCCAAATGGACGAATTTCAACCCGACATGTGGCAGGTGAGTCATCGGTATGGCACCAATCAGATACTGACACGTGGCAGTCCGTACAATCAGTCAATATTGACGTGGCAGTCCAGTCAGCTTGACACGTCATCATTACCAGCGAATCAGAGCTGGACACATCGACGGCTTAGTCAGCTTCTGCAGCGAACAGGAATCTGACATGTGGCTTTGTCAGCGTACGATAGGCTTCGTCAGCGGACACATCGGCATATGTCAGCGAATGGCGTTTGGACACGTGGCAACTTCCTCGTCGTCGGCATTGTTCTATTCATCCGGGGCTGTTCGTTATTTTTATAACAAAAATATTCGGGGGATTCGACCCCATGATCTTTTCTCCCGAGCGACCCGGCCGGTGACTGGTAGCCGTTGCACCCGCCAACAATTGTCTACCCCGATATAGTTGCCGGTTGTTTTTATGGTGTTAAATTTGGTTGTATTGAGTGGTAAAACGGGGTCGGCGGGGTTGGAACTGCCGACCACCCAACTAGCAAAAACAGTAGACACCGATACACCACGCGATACCCTCAAACTTATATAGGAGTTAGTTTGTTTTTGTTGCATTATTAGAGGCCGAACCATACACAAATGGCTAAATAATCCAAAACAAACAAGATATCCCTCAACCATCTGATTGCAAAAGCTAAACTAGTCCTGATACGAACTGATCAGAGAAGATATGCATTTATTTTGGTGGTTAGGCCTAATTAGGCAAGTTTTTTGTATAAAAAGAGGGGTATAGGCCTTGTTTTCACAAGTCCAGGTGGAGATAGCGAGAGAATGCTCGAGAGTTCTTGAAGACATTTATGCATATCAGAGTACAGTCATGCTGCTGAATGCTTGAAGGAGATAGTCTTGAAGCCATTGTAATTGAATTTGGAGCTAATCGGATCGGTCCTCCATTGGAGAGGGACCCGGAGACGTAGTCCTTAGGGACGAACTCCGTTATCAACTTTGGTTTCGTCTCTCTATTCTTCTCTCTTTTCTTTCTCAGTTTATTCTTGGCATTTAATTATTTTATGTTCATTTATTTCATTTGAGCATTTAAATTTATAATCAATTAAGTTAAACGTTGTAATAATCGATCTTTTAACGTTAAGCATTCTGTAAGCAATAAGTCCTAGATCCTAAATAGA
>VDFB02072274.1:25921940-25981940 GCA_007258455.2 Sequoia sempervirens
GAACACAACAAACTTAAAGGCTAAAATATCAAATCCTATTCTAAAACAAAGAAAACTCTTAATCTCTTGAGGGAGTTGGTGTCAATTTGATGTGAAAATTGGCTCTTTCCCAACTCCAAAGATGTGATGAAGATGATTGATGAAAGATGCATGCTTGTGGTGATAACTTCAATGGAGCTCCATGTTGAAAATATGCAAAAATCATAACTATGCTTGGATGAATTTGATGAAGGTTGCTATAAATTTGAGTATAGTAAGTTTACTCAAGTTGTGGATGATCAAATGAGAAATGAAGTCTCTAATTTATAGAATTTCAAGTTGAAGAGATGTCCAAAATGGTGCAATGTGGGACTAAGAATCCACCAATGACAAGATGCCACTTGTCAACATGTGAATAGATGGAGGATGTGCAAGTTTTGAAGAATGTGTCAATAAATGCATATATTTGAATTCTGAAAATGTTGAAATGACATGTAAGAGGGAAAGAAGGTGCATTGAATGCCACTTGGCTCAAATAAAAAGGACTTTCTAGGTGGAGTAAATGCCTTGTTGGAAGGACAAAGTCCACTTGGATTTTGAATTCAAATTTGAAGAATATTCCTTTTTTTATGACTTTTGAGAGAAAATAGAGTTTTTAATAAATGAATTAAATCTATTTTCTTGTGCAAGTTGCAAAAGCAAGAGGATGGGACATGAGAGGAGATTAAATTAATCAAGGTTAATTCATTTAATGAGAGATTAGATTGATGTGACATATTGATTTAGATTTATGGATTGATTTAAATCAAAATATGAGAAGAATATGATTTCAAGATTAATTAAATAAAGATTTTTGTTTTATTTAACCAAGGAGATGAAGTTAAATTAAATCAAATAAGGTTTTAATTTATTTAATATAATGGATGAACTTTAGAGATTTAATCAAATAAATTTCATTATTTAATTAAATAGGGATAATTAGATCAGAGTGATTGATTTAATTAATAAGAAAGGATGACTTAATTAGATAAATGATTTATTTAATTAGGAGAGGAATATTGATGAATTCAATCAAATAAAGGTATTTGATTAAATGGTTAGAACGAGGGATGATTCAGGATGAAGTGATGTTAGTGGTAGGGATCAGATGTGCAGTATCAATCAGTATATTTTACGTGTCTACATTTTGCCCCTCTTTGAAGCAATGCACTTGTTGCATTGGTTCAAAAAATAAATGGTCTCGACCAAAAGCCAAATTTTTTCTAATTTTAAAAATTTGTTTCACTGCTACCCTAGCAAAGGAAATTATGGTAGCATACTGTCCCCTCAAGAGATTGGATGAAAATTCTAATTTTTTGGGTGATCTTGCGAAGAAAAAGAGGTCAAAGTACTCGACAGGTCCAGAAAGGCTTCGCGAAGTCAAAAAATGAGGTATAACACCAAAAAATGGTGCAAAAGGGCCTTCAGATAGACAAAAATAGAATCGGGGGTCCAAAACCCTAGCAAGATGGTTGAACGGGGTCAAAAAACCCTAATTTTTAGGCTTAAATAGGCCTCGAGGGACCACTTCCAGTTCATTTCAACACATTCATCCTTAAGAGATTTCATGATTTGAGCTTTGATTCCATGATGAGATGGCACAATGACATCTCCCATTGCACATCTCTGACCAAGTACGAACATACTAGTGACCTCCTAGCATCGGTGCACTTTTGTGTGATCCTTACCTGAGCTTCATTTTTTGTTTTACGTGCTTATTTATTTCTTTTAGAACTAGGTTATTTGCAGCGGTGCTATATAGTGTCACTCAAAATTCAAACTAGACTGCTTGGTCCTCCAAACTAAACCGCCATCACAAGATGAACCACCGCGGTGGAGTTTGGAGTTTGAGAAGATTCTTCAAATTTTGACACCTTCGTGAAATGGAGCGTTGGACTTTCAAACTATGACGCTATGGTGGACTTTAGAATTAGGGTTTGGGGTGCTTACGCAAAGTGCACCGCCGCAGTGCAGTTTGGGATTTTGAGACCCCAGCGTCGCTATTTGCAAATTTCAAACTGTGACACCTTCACAGTTTGCAATGCTGGACTAGTTTATTGAATGCTCAGGATAAAATTTCTTGATGATTTTAACACGGTGATCTTTCCTAATGTAGGAGGGGGTGAGTGAGCTCTATTCTTATGATCATAGATCGTGGCAGATGTTTGGTTATTTTCATGATCGACTATGAGAGATGGGACTATGGTATATTGTTTATGCAACACCCATGCAAACCCACCTTGGTATGATGTCTACACTTGCCGAGAGATGGCACAGTGAGACATCGTCCTTTCATCTTTCTACCGGTGAGGCCACTGTTATCTTGGAGGATGTGTGGCACATCCTTAGATTATTGATTCATGGTTGGTGAGTTATTTATGATATGGATGTCAGATGGGATGCTTTCCATGTAGTCCTGGCCACATATGAGATTATGTTTTGTGAGGGCCAGATAGAGCTGAAGAGTGATCAGTTGCTCACATCACCATTCTGTCTAGTGATAGTCGCTATCATTTTAGGTCTTGTTGCCCTGGATCGACGAGGCCAATATTTTAGTCCTAGTTGGGGCTTTGCTGGGAGTAGATGGTTCGTGACCGGCTAGTCCATTTTGCATGGGGTTTGGTTCTTCTTGCCTCTCGTTATAGGGATTTACACAAGTATTCTTACTTGGATGGCTAGGCACTTGGTGCAGGTGTCACACTTCTTCACATGTGGGAATTGGAGAACATCTCCATTCTTCGGCCGTGGATTGTTCCAATGCCAGTTGGACCAGATGATCTAGTGGTTTGGAAATGCAGGGGTGGTGTGTCCTTCACACACACAAGTGAGCATGGGATCCCTCACTGGAGGATGGTTATTGATGAGATGAAAATGTTTACATAGCACCCCTACCTTGGTCAGCGTAGATGGGCTGACGATGTGTACCAGTTATTCTTTTCCCGCTAGGATCGATTTATGTAGGGGTAGAAGCATACCATGATTGAGCAATACCTTCTCGGGCGAGTTCAACATCAATTTGGGGAGGTACAAGATAGGCCAGATGATGATTATGTGGCCATTTTTTCTCGTACGGTGTCATAAGGTTCCTGGGTGAGATACATTCCTACCTCTAAGGCAATTGACAATTTCAGGTAGCTGGTGGCCCAGCCATGGGCATACAATCAAGGGGTTGCAGATCCAAGAGTTACCCAAACATATAGAGATTGGTTTCAACTGCATCTACATTTGACAGTTCTAGGTGCACCCTATGTTCGATGGAGAGCTAGAGGTAGGGGAGCAAGTCAAGGATGAGGAGGTGGTAGTCCTCCAGGAGGACAACTAGCAAAGGATCAACCTACACAGGTCCAACCATCGCAAGTTCAGCCAGGATAGGCTCAGCCGAGACAGGTTCAGATGGATCAGTGTCATGCTGATGTACAAATGCAGGATTGAGACCAGGGGCCAGGGGGTGGACATGATGGGTACCAAATTGGGTTGCCGCACCACCACGAGCCAAGGGTGAGGACCAACCTCATGTGTAGCCTCTGCCAGGACAGCTAGCGGGTTAGCTAAATTTAAGGGATGAGCTAATAGCACAGTTGTAGGCCTAGGTCAAGGCCTTGATAGTAGAGAGAGACCAGGCCCATGTAGAGAGGGACTAGACAATGCTACAAAGGAAGGCCACAGAGTTATAGGCAGCTATAGAGATGGGCCAAAGACAATAGTTAGAGAGTATGGCGGCCTCCTCCTCCCACAACATAATGCCTCTTCGTTCTTATAGGGAGGCCATATGGGAGGTGGACTATTATCGTTTACTTTATCATCAAGCCATACCTAGAGCAGCCCAAGCCCCAGATTACTCACAGCGGACAAGCCACAAACCAACAGAGGGTCATGGTGATAGAGGTGAGGGCAACAGACAAGAGGGTTAGGCCTCATTTGGATTGAAATATTATTATTTTGTGCCATATGGGCTCATTTTTGTACTTATTGACATACACA
The DNA here is from genome assembly GCA_007258455.2 of Sequoia sempervirens. Classification (NCBI taxonomy): domain Eukaryota; kingdom Viridiplantae; phylum Streptophyta; class Pinopsida; order Cupressales; family Cupressaceae; genus Sequoia; species Sequoia sempervirens. Next base: position 25,925,940 of record VDFB02072274.1, read on the forward strand.
TGTACAATGATCTGATTATTTTGTACTATGACAGTTACCCGATGATATATGAGATGATGATGTTGATATGATGTGATGTGTAACATTTATTTATCATGCATTTGTGGATGGTTCTATTTCTATACGCTATGCAATAATGTTATGGTGTTATGTGATGGATGCATTTCTTTCTGATGGTGTATGCATTATGTGATGGTTATGTGACTAATAGATTTATATTATGCTTCTAATGAATGACATATGATATGCAAATGGATTTATATGATATGTGATATGGATGGATGATAGATGATATGTATGTTTATATGATGATGCAATTTATATGATGATTTATGTATGTTGATGCAAATCTGATGATTTATGCAATGATTTCTTTTTCAATCTCTTTTCCGTTATGATGGTGATGATGATGTGAATGCAGTGATCATGCTATGCAGTTATGAATGTATGGATTTATGGGATTTTTCATGTATGATATGCACTTGTTACAATGTTTATGATGTGATGTTATATATGATATGTTATGCAAAATGGTATGGAGATGATTTATGGTGTATATGCAAAATGATATGTGAGTAATGATTATTATGATGTGTATGTGAAATGATATAATAAATAATTTTATGAGATGTTTTATACGATTATGGATAGGTTTATGCACCTAATGTGATGGATTGTGTATAATATTTATTGTCCTATTATGCTTTATTTAATTGTGCACTGGATGCTTATAATGATATGGAATGATTTGTAAAATGAAATGCAAAATGATTGCGATGTGGTTATTTATGAGATGTTCTATATGATATGGATGAATGATAGATGATATGCATGTTTATGATGATGTATGCTTTATGCAAATGGATGTGAATATCTAATCTATTTATGTGATGCGATGATGGCTATATGGATGATGTAATGGATTTTTTATTTATATGCCAATGTGTATGTAATGTTATGATTATGAGATGCTTAGAATAACAAATATATATTATATGCATATGATATGATTAATGTTTCTATATGATATGCATTGTGCTGATGATTTGTGGGTGCAGGATTAATGATGGTGGTGATTAACTGTCATAGTTCCTTGTTAGTGTGACAAGCCAAAAGGAAGAAGAAAAGAAGAAAGTTCAAAATGACAAAAGATGATGATGATAATGAACATCTGTCGTGGAGTTGGGATTTTCACAAGGCCAATTATCTTATGTTTGATAACACACATAAATACGATGCATCAAAGTATTAAGAACTAGGATGACATTGTATTTAGTGTGATGGACTTTGACTCGACAATCAGATATGAGTACTCTTGTTCGCACCTGACATACGAAAACCTTACTAGGGTGCACTTTAGGTACTTCAAACATCTCAGACCAAAACATAGAAAGGAAAGCCTTCCTTTGTGGTCAACAAAATATCTAAAACACCCTCTGTACATACCTAAATAAAGCAAGTATTCATCGAGGTTATATTACAAGAATGTCAAACAAGCGCAATAGATAAAAAGATAATGATCATTGCCCCATTCATATCTCTCTAAATCCCTTCGTTGGGGACATCATTGAGAGGTCCTTGGCATGGGCACAATAAGATAAATCAAAATATAAAGATACAATAAACAAACAAATTGATGTTCTTCAATACCGCTAGCCAAGACTAAACTATGGTGATGTTTGATGTTGATGTCCATTGTAGGAAGGATGCATCCTAGAACATGACAATATCAGATGATTTGATATGGAACTGATTTGATGATAGGCTATTGACATAAAGAGTTGACCAACTTGTTTATGTACTAACCTAGATTTTGAGATTTTGACGTTTGAGTTTTCACTTTTAACCTGCTAGACTTGTTTCTAATTGTTTCACCAAAGGTTGAGGATGACGATCATTTATAATGGGTGATGTTTATTGTGGGTGAAAGCAAGATGAGATGGATGGATTTTTTTTTTCAAATATTTGGATGTTTTTAGAGTTTTGAAATGTTTTGAAGTTGTGTTTGGTTTTTTTCAAGATTTTACAAATGTTTTGATTTTTTATTTTCAAATGTTTTGGGGTTTTCTAAGATTTTGACCAACAGACTAACCTAAGGACCTATCCTAGAGGTCTCGGGGGTTGATCAACAGATTAGCCTTTCCTACGTTATACATGCAGAGACCACGTAGTTCGACTAATGACTTGACCGATTTATAGATGAAGATATACATGATGAAATGTCAGTTTATTATGACGGACTCCTAAAGGACTGACCTAAGTGTCTCAGGGGATGATCAAAGATCAACCTTGCCTATGTTCAAGGCTCATAGACCTGTAGTTCAACAAGACGACTTTTTTTTTTGAATTTTTGACTTACTTTTTGACCTATTTTTGAATTTTGATATGTTTTGAATGTTTTTGGATTTTCTAATTTTAGGAGTTCAAGAATATACATGAATCTAATCCAATGAGAACATGACCCCAGCATGATGCAATAGACTACTCTGATAAAGGTAGGACAAACTAACCTTGAGGATGGGCCAAGTAGTACTAGGAGTGATCATGATACAAACATAGGATCAAGCTATGGTGCAGATGCCGATGGGTGAGTGATGGATGGAGGTACAAAATGCAATGGAATGTGGATGGTGCAGAACAAGCCATGAAGATCCTAGTGGATGGAAAGTGCTTATTTACACAAGGTGCCTATTTGCCAAGTTTTCACCAAGGTACCTATCCAAAGTGCCACCGAAGTGGTTTTCACCAGGGGACAATTTTTCTCTTTACTATTTTTATCCTTTTTCAATTTTTTTTTTTTTTTTTGTTGTCACCAAGGCCTTTGTTAAGGTTTTCATCAAGGTAACTATTTTTTTAGGATATTTTTTTATTTTTTTGATTTTTTTGGGTTCTATACCTTGAAAGATTAGGCATAAATTTTTTTGAGATGGGAGTTATTTATAGGCTCCTATAGAGGTTCCCCTTTAGGTGTTGATAATTGATATGCCCCTGACTTATAGCTTGTTGTGATAACAAATGGTCCTAACCAATTGGGTTCAAATTTTCCTTTGTTGTTTGGATTTGGGACGTCCTTTTGATTCTCTTTTAATACCAGTTCTCCAAATTGGAATGTTCTACTTCTAATTTTCTTGTTATAGCTCCTCTTGAGTTTGTTATGATAGACTTGCAAATGATTTAAAGTGTCTATACGCTGCTCATCCAGTAGCTCCAGTTCATTCAATCTTGATACTCGGTACTCTTCATCCATGATGAGGTTTTGCAGTGATATTCTTAGTGACGGGAGCTCGATCTCAATGGGGAGTATGCCTTCTCATCCGTAGACCAAGGAGAAGGGGGTGGTTCCAATGGGTGTGTGAATGCTAGTTCGATAAGCCTAGAGGGCGAGATTGAGTTGTAGATGCTAGTCATGACCTATATCATTGACTATTTTCTTAAGGATCTTTAAAATGGTTTTATTTGTGGCTTCTTCTTGGCCATTTCCTTGGGGATAGTATGGGGTGGAGAAGTGATGTTGGACTTTGAATTTTTCACATAGATCACGAACATCCTAATTCTTGAATGGTGTTCCATTATCTAAGATAATAGCTTGTGGGACACCATATCGACATATGAGATAGTTCAGGATGAACTTTGATATCTGCTTCTTGGTTATATATGTCATGGGTATGGCTTCCACCCACTTGGTAAAGTACTCAGTTGTGGTTATGATGAACTTGTGGCCATTAGATGAAGTGGGAGTGATTTTTCTAATGAGATCGAGTCCCCACTATGAAAAGGGCCATGGTGTGATGATGGGATTAAGTTCTTGAGTTGGAGCATGGATGAGGTCCCCATGCTACTGACATTGTAGGAACCTTTTGATGTAGTCGTATGCTTATTTCTCCATAGTGGGCCAATAATACCCCATCCTCAGTAGTTTCTTGGCCAAGGTCATTCCACTCTAGTGTGAACCACAAATCCCATTATGCACCTTAGTTAAAGCAATCAAGGCTTCATTAGTATTAAGGAAGCACAATAAGGTTCCCTCTATGCTTCTATGGTATAAGGTATTTCCTAGGATGACAAACCTAGAGGAATTTTTAATAAAAGTTATTTTTAAGCTTGAGGGTAAGTTAGCAGGTAAGACACTTATTCATAGGTAGGTATAAATGTCATGATACTAGGGATCTCCAAGACCAATGATTTCACACACAAATTCTAACTCTGGTACTTTGAATGCAAGAACGAGAAGCTACTCTAGATACCAATAGTTCATGTTTTAGGGCATTGCGAGGGATGTCCAGTACGGATCCAATTGTTTCCATGGCATCTGTTGCTCTGTTGTTTGCTCTGGGAATCTGCTCAAATGTGATCTCGATAAAGGATTCCTTGAGAGTCTCCACTAATTTCTTGTATGGAGTGAGCTTATCATCCTTAGTCTAGTACTCACCGTTCACTTGGTTTATTATCAGCTGAGAGTCTTTGTATATTCTAAGGGCCATGATGTGCCACTGCACTGCTATTCTAAGACCTATGGTTAAAGCCTCATATTTCACAATGTTGTTGGTGAAGGGGAATACCAATTTATATGATCTAGGTATGCAGTCCCCTTGTGGGGTGATAAAGAAGACGCCAGATCCTGATCCATGTTGCGTGTATGAGCCATCAAAGTATAGTTTCCAGTGGTCGGCTATGTTGAGATTGAAGATGGATTCATTTGGAAACACTGAGATGAGAGGATTCTCTGAATAGATTGGTGCTTCTGCAAGCTAATCTGTGATGACTTTGCCTTTAATTGCTTTCCGCTCCACATATTCAATTTCATACTTTGATAGTATCATGACCCATTTAGCCATCCTTCCTGTGAGTATTGCTTTTGATAGTAAGTACTTGAGATGGTCAATTTTGGCGATCATTTTTATTTTATGTCCCATCATTTAATGTTTGAATTTCTGGGATGCAAATACTACTACTAGACATTCTTTCTCAATGAATGAGTAGTTTAACTCATGCCCCACCATTGTTCTACTAATATAATAGATGGACCTTTTCATCCCATTTTCATCGTGTTGAGCTATGAGAGCTCCAAGGGCTGTTGTTGTTGCTAACACATAGAGAATCAATGGCTTTCTTGGGATCGGTGGCATGAGGATTGGTGGTGTAAGCAGATATTCTTTGATCTTATTGAAGGCTTCTTCACACTTGTTATCCCACTTGTACACTACTCCCTTGTGAAGTAGGTGAGAGTATGGATTCTATTTATCTACCAATTGTGCTATGAATCTTCGGATGGACTGAAGCTTGCCTTGGAGACCTCTTAGTTGTTTCAATGTTTTAGGTGCCTCCATCTCAAGGATTGCCTTTACTTTTGCTGGATCTACCTCAATACCTCTCATTGACACTATGTATCCTAGCAACTTTCCTGATTGTACACGAAAGATGCACTTCTTTGGATTTAATCGAACCTTATATTCCTCTAGCTTGTCGAAAATAGTGCTCAAAGTTGCTATGTGATCCTTCCTCTTTTTGGATTTGGCTAGTATATCATCGACATAATCTTCAAAAGTTTTATTGATCATGTCATGGAAGATTAACGTCATGGCTCTTTGGTATGTTTCTCCTACATTCTTCAAGCTGAATGGCATCATGTTCCAACAGTAAGTCCCCCATGGACAAGTGAAGGTTGTTTTGTGTTGGTCTTCTTTAGCAATCATTATCTGGTTGTATCCTGAGAAACCATCCATCAAGGAAAGCATTTCGTGTCCCACTGTCATGTCTACAATCATGTCAATGTTGGGAAACAGGAAATCATCTTTTGGACATGCTTTGTTTAAGTCCCTAAAATCTATGTAGATTCCAATGCCCCCATCAGGTTTTGAGACAAGAACCGGGTTTGACACCCATTCTAGATAGTTGATTGGTTGAATGAATTCTGCATCCAATAGTTTCTTTAGTTCCATTTTGACTAGTAAGGCAACCTAAGGGTGCATTTTCCTAAGTTTTTGTTGGATAGGTTTTGCTTCAGGATATACTGCTAGGTGATGTACCACAATTTCTAGATCAAGCCCAAGCATGTTAGCATAGCTCCATGCAAAATTAACTTGTCTTTCTCTTAAGAAGGTTGCTAGGAGCTCTTTTTCTTCTAATAGTAATGACTCTACATAGAATGTGATGTGTGGTGTTTGCTTTGTTCCTAGATTAACTAGATTGCACTTTTCTACTAGGAGTATTAATTTTTCCTGATGAAGAGCTCTAAAAGGAAGATTGAATCCCCCATCCTTAGGCACCTTGAAGAGGTTTTCACCATTGGATGCATCCTTTATTTTTACTTTTTTTGGGTTGGAGAGTGCCATAGTGTGGTTTTCACTCAAGGACCTAGAGATTATTCTCAATTTTTTACTTTTGCGACTAAGGGATTCAATCATATCCCCATAGTATGCATGTGTATCTAGCTCAATGATGAATCCTGCTTTGTGATTCCCACATGAAATATTATCCCGTAGTCCCATGAATTCTGAGATCGCCTCATCATTTTTGAATGTTTCATGAATTGGTGGTCCTCATTGGTCATAATCAATGAGTTGGGGATAAACTAGGTAGATTTCATGATTTTGATGGTCTGACTCAAAGGATAAGGTGCTAATCATGAGAAGGGTGGTATCCTTGAAGAGCCTAGGTAGGTTGGTTATGGGATCCTCATTATCATTGCTACTACACACATTAGTTATATCAAAAGTAAAATTATCTAAGACACGGCCAGTGGATATAGGTAAGAGAAGCTCAGCTGGTGTTGGTTCACGGTGAGTCTTGACTACTTTAACTGGGGGACCTCACCCACGTATGGTTATACTCAGAGGGATACATCCAAGGCCAATAATTCTCATTCATGTCTCTGGAATGATAGGTATTATAAGCCCGTTGTCAATTTCCCTAAGTCTCTAGTTTCTGTCATAGCCCATTGTGAGCATCATTTGTAAACCTTTGCTTCTTTCATCCATTGGTAGATTGGTTGTTGGTCTATTATCTTGGTATAGGAGATGAGATGGGTCCTCTTCTATGATTTCTCGGCCGAGATCCCCCCAAATTCTAAATTTGGGATATTCATGGGATGTTTGGGATGTGGAGGCTTCATTTGATTGTGAACATCCTCGTGATCTAGGAGATTGTGGTAACTCTCCTACCACAAAGGAATTTTTCGGAATCATATAATCTCCATAACCATTATCCTAGATGATGAATTTGATATTTGAGATGATGGGGATGGTGGGAGTGATGGGTGTCTCTATCACAGAAGTGGAGGTGAGAGTGGCTGGATCAATGTACAGTGTTGATGGTCCTTCATCATTTTTAGGTACTTGAGGTATTTCGTAGTATTTTTCCTTAAGGATTTTGTAGTAGGAGAATGGTTCAGGATCACCATGGATGGTGACCTCTTGTCCTTCATATGTGAATTTGACACATTGATGGAAGGTTGATGCTACTACTTACATTGCATGGATCCATGGATGTCCTAGGAGAATGTTATAAGGCAAGTCAAGGTCTAGGACCTGATACGTGGTTTCCATGATAGTTGGCCCTAATTGAATTGGTATTTGGATTGTGCCTTGGGATACTCTTTCTTGATCATCATATGCATTGATTGTAATACCTTTTCCTTTGTCAATGGAATCCTCTGAGATTTTTAACTTCTTAATGAGCTTGAGGGAACAAATATTCAAGCCTACACCTCCATCCACCAAGACTTGCTTGACTTTACTTTTCTTCACTAGGACCTCTAAATGGAGTGCACGGTTATGAGATGGTTGAGCGGGAAAATCTTGGTTGGAGAATGTAAGGAGATTTGAGGTAGTGATGTTTCCGACCATAGCTTGGAATTGTTTTGCATCAAGATCTACAGGGACGGTGGATGAAGCCAATGCTTCCTCAAGGATTTTCTTGTGGGTGGATGAGATTTTTAATAACTCCATGATGGATATTTGTGCTAGCATTCTTTTTAGCTGATCAAGGACATTGTAACCATTGGGAACAGATCTTGAATTGGACATGAAAGTTTTGTTTGGTTGAGACGATCCTGCGATAGTAACTTTTCTGCCTCTTATGGTGATTCCACAATCGGCCTAAGCTCCTTTGATAGTGATTACTACACAGTGTTCATCTAGGGAAGTGACGATAGTTTCATACACATGATTCATGTTTTTGAAGGTGCCTTTCCCCTTATCAATGTTGTTGTTCCCTTTATTGTTATCGTTCAACATCGGATTCCTATATATTTTGAGGTTTTGATTCCCTATCAGTTGCTCCACATTTATGATTCTTTGATCAATAAGGTCTTGGACTATGTTCTTTAACCTCATGCAACTGTTAGTGGTGTGTCCTTTGATTTTGTGGAAGTCGCAGAGCTACTTTTCATTGTACCAAGGAGGTTTTACATTTGGTTCTTGGTAGTTCTCATAGGTGGGAATCTTGATGAGGTTTTCATTTATTAGTTTCTTCATGATGATTTCAAGTGGTTCCTCAAGGGCAGTGTACTTCCTCTTGGTGAAGTTCTTGTTTTGTTGGGGCGGTCCTCTTTGGTCATTGACATTATTGATCGCTTGGTTGTTGTGTTGTCGTGTTGGCTTGATGTTTGTTTTGATGATGGTTTTGGATATGTTGTTGTGGTGGAGGTGTGTTTTTCTGAGGGGCATTGATGACAACTTTGGCATCGATGACAACTTTGGCATCGATGACAACTTTGGCATCGATGACACCATCCTTCATAACATTTTTGTTTCTTGCCCATGCGCAAGGTTTTTCATTGTAATTGGTGGGTGGGAAATTGTTTTGTTATTTAGGATATGAAGTTGATCCTCCAAGTTGTGTCATAAGGGCTCGTTCGATGCTGAGCACCTTAGAAATCAACTGGTCATACATGGTGATCCCTTGGACCTTGAGATGGAATGCCAAGAGGCTATCAAGGTTGGATATGATAGTGCACACTTGTTGTTCCTCGAGCATGACCCATTTACTCTAATTGGCCTTGGATCACCATTGTTGTAGGAATGAAGTGAATGATTCATTCTTACCTTGTTTCAAAGCTGATAGTTCCTCAAGACTGACATCCATTGTGATATTACATACATAGTTTTTGATGAATGCGTCTATGATTTCTTGAAATTTATTGATGTCTGTAGGCAGGTGAGAGAACCATTCCATGGCATGGCCAGCCAAACTCCTAGGAAATGTTGGAAATATGTGCCTCAAACAATACAGGCTAAAACCTCCATTAGAGCCAAGTCAGCGTGACATCTTCATTGTCTGGACGACTAGCAGTTTGATTCATTCTATTTTGAATAGGTCGCTCTGACCTTGTTTTTGTCTTGTTGAATGCTTTCACTGTGGAGCTATCGCTATGACAAGGAGTGTTCAGTATGACCTCTTAGCACTCGAGAGACCTCTGGCCAACAGGCCATTCAATCGTAAATTGGGGAGACTCATGGTGACTACGGGCTTTGAGATAACTGAGGGTTCTCGCTAAGAAGTCTCAAAAAAGTGTTAATCTCTCACTGATAGTGTATGTATTGAAGTCTTCGGGATAACTGAGGGTTCTCGCTAAGAAGTCTTAGCGAAGTGTTAATGTCTCACCGACAGGAGTACTGTTGATGTCTTAGCGGTAACTTAAAGATCCCAATGTGAGGTCTTAGCGATAGTTGAAAGTCTTTCCGACAGGGACACACTCGAGAGTTATCAATGTAACACAATGGTTTCGATAAGAAGTCCCAATGACTTTGGTGAGTCTTGCTGATGATGAAGAGTCTTCAGAATAGCTAAGAGATCTCGATGAAAATTCTTAGCGAAGGGCAACTGTTGAAAGCTTCGAGGTGACAACAGAGATCTCGATGAAGCCTCTTGGTGATAATGTTAAGTCCTGTCAACTGGTGATTGGAGCTCAATATGAAAAATGACTTCGATATAACCTTTGGTGACTCACTATGATCTCCTGGTGAAAGTGATAGGTTTGGGCGACTGCTTGGTGTCTCAGTGTAACACATGAAGCTCGATGGAATGTCTTGGCAATATCGGTTACTCTTGGTGACTTCGGTATGAAGGTTATGTGGCATTGGCGAGACACTGTTAGTGTCTCACTGAGATGCCAACATAGTGCAAATTTTGTTGACCTAGTAAGACCGTCCTATGTGGAGTCTCGTGGACCAATAGGAGAAGCTGAATCTGAATAGTTGGAAGACAATTGGTTGTGACAGTTCTGTGAGGAAGTTCGACAGACAGGGAACGCTATGGTTATACTTTGTGATTGCAGATTGTAATCGGTTGGTTATTTTGAAAATTGGATCAATGAATGGTTGAGTGATTGTATCAGTAAATGAATTCTATTCTGTAAAGGTTGTAACTCAAAGGTTCCTATACAAGAATGTTCATGGTGAATGCTGTTGTATAATGACACCAGAAAGATAAGTCTAGCATTTGTATGTAATCTTTGTTACTGTAATAGAAAGTGATTTCTCTTGGTGTGGTGGGTTTTTTTTCCCATAAGGGTTTTCCCACATATATCTGGTGTTCATGTGTGATTTTCAAATACTCTGTTTTTGTTATTTACTTCATAGTGCATCTTAGTTGAACTGTAATTTGAAAAATTAAAAGTATATCTACATTCTTTCCTGAGGTATTGACGTTAGGAGAATTGTTTCCACATCTGATTTTCCTTACAAGAAATAGCCACATCAGATAGGTATCGTCATACGCAACTTCCATGCAATGAACCTGAAATTACCTGATGTGATCTTCAGGGTTTCCCATCCCATGGTACTTGTCAAACTTGGGAATCTCAAATCCCTTCAGGAATGGTTTCATCACAAGGCTCCTGTCGAACAGATAAGGACACAAGTTACTAGATGTCTTCATGGTTCACCCTAATTGAAGATTGAGCACTTGTTGTGAGAGTAATTTGATTTGTGTTGTGACATCTTTTTGAGAATCGGGAGGTGGGATGAAAGTGTTCTGAGGTGGTTTGCTTGTTGATGGGATGGGTGGATTAACTAATGTGTTGATTGGTGGTATTTGCAAATTCTACTGAGCCATGTATGCTTGTACTTGTTGTTGTATCAACAATGCTTATTATTGGTCTTGTTGTTGTTGTGCCAGGATTGCCTATTGCTAGGCTTCTTCTTGTTGTTGTGCCAACAACGTTTGTTGTTGAGCTACTAATTGAGTGGCTTCCTATTGTTCTTGATATTGATTTAGCACTTTCTGATATGCTTATTGTTGTGTTGTGTGTTGTGTGAGATACTACTCTTGTGCTTGTACTTGTTGTGCTTGATATTGGGCTTTGGCTTGAGCGTGTGCTTGAGCTTGAGCTTGAGCTTGAACTTGTTCTGGTCCTTGAGTTTGTGTAGCTTAAGCTTATTGTTGTTGTTGTTACAATAAGATCTAGCCTTGGACAACCTGTTGTGCTTGTAATGCAACTTGGGCAACTTGAGCAGCTAATTGTGCAGCTTGTTGAGCAACTAGTTGTGTGGCTTTTCGAGCTGCTAGTTGTTCGTCTTGTTGTTTTTGTACTTGCATAAATTCCTTTTGATAGGTAGCTTTTTGAGCGGCGTGCAATGACATACTATATTGGATTGATATGTTGGAGCTTGGTGGTGGTGGAGGTAGTGGTGGATTCGGAATGGTGCTCGTTGTGGTGGTGAGAGGTGTTGTCATGTTTGGGGTTTGAGTGGTGGATGGTGCGATTTATGTGGTTGGTCCTTAAGAAATCATGTTTTGAGATGTTAGGGGGGTGGTTGATGATGTGATGATTGCTTATGTAGGTGTCATTTGTATTTGTGATGTCGATGACAATTTTTGAGAGTTTAGTGTGATGTTTTGATTGATGTTCAGGATGTTGATTTGATTTTGATTGATATTTGGTAAAGGGGGAATACCTAAACCATGAAGTGGTGAAAACATGAGGGATGTGATCTCTTGAGGAAATGGTGTAGTGTTGAAAATGCCCCCTGGTCTGAACATGTCACCCTCTCCCTACGAGGTTATGGGGAGAGAGGTTTGGGGTGTTACACGGAAGGATGATGATGATGGATCATTGGAAACATGGAAAGTGAGAGGGTGTATTTATGTAATGGATTTTGGGGTACATTTTTCCCCAAAATGGCATTTGCATCCAATTCTTGATTATTGACAAGGAGATGTGTTTGAATGGCATTGAGAAATGCACTTCCCTTATTAACACTAGGTTGAGTTAGAGCAATAGATGTTGCGATTTACGAGATGTTTTGATTGATGCTTTGGGATGGGGGTGTAGATGAGATGGGGAGTGTGGATGAAATTGGGGGCATGACCTCCAAGGAATGTTCTGCTATAGAGCTCACATCAAAATCAGAAGGTAGTTTAGCCCCTTTCTTTGCTAATTCGAGCATGTATAGTGAAGGGTTGAGTCTCATCATGATGTTGATAATCTTATGGTTCTCCAGATTTTGAATCATTTCAGTGATTTCCTCGTGTGACATTCCAAAGGGATTATTGGTATGATCCTCTACCTCCTCTTGAGGGTTTTGTGATGATGTAGGAAAGTTGATTAAAGGATTACTTGATTCAACGAGATTTTTTTTAGAATTCGTTTGACTTAGGTCACTTGTAGTGGATGTTTCTTTGTTTCCTTCCATGTTCCTCTTGTGTTGAGATCTAGTTTGCACCATAAAATAGGGATCAATTTTGAAGAATATGGGAGATGAATATCTAATTATTTTTGGATTGATCTAATCTTAGCCAAAAAAAGAGAAAATTTAGGATGTTTTCAAGGATCAAAGGTGATATGTTGGGGATGTTGTACAAGATGGATGATGTGGATGTTAAAAATTTTGAGAAGTCTTGAGGGGATGCTATACTTTTTTAGGACTTTTTGGATTTTTTTTTGGATTCTTTTTGCATTTTGGATTGACCTTGATTTGATTTTGGGTTTTCTTTTGGATTTATGAACAAATAGACTCTAAGATGTTGGATGATTATCTAAGGGATAGATTTGTTCAAAGGATGATAATTTTAATGTGTGTAGGGAGAAGGATGCATCTATCCACACCTATTCAAACAAGATGACAATCTAACCAAGCATATGAAGAAGGAGGCATCTACATATACTTAGTTAAACAAGATGATTTGATAATTTTGACTAAGAATATGAAAAAGGATGTATCTACACATACCTAACCAAAGATGATTTGATGTTTTGATTCAAATATTTCAAGGATTTGATGATTTTGATCTTTTTCCAAAAAAGCCTAGCATGGAGGATAATTTCAAGATTTTTCAAAAGATGATGATGAGGTGATTTTTGGTTTGATGTTCAAGGATGGATGACAAAGATTTTATTTTGATCCTAGAATGTACCTAAAAAGACACTTGTTTACTAGACCTCGGTATTGAAGAACATACAATATTTATAAGGACCTCTATAACTAAAAAGTGGTTCAAACTGAGCATACATTTCCAAATTGTTCAAAGGAATGAGTCTATAAAACCTTGTGAATTTTTTTCTTATTTTGATATGTTGCTTTTGATTTCACTTCTGAATGTATTTCTTGATGACCTTTTGAGTGTGACTCCTAAATTTTGAACTTTTGCTTAAGGACTTTTGTTTTGGGATTTTGACTTTCTTGGAAATCATGAGGAACTAACACATGTGTGAGAGCCAATTTTGCTTATCTTTTCTTAGTGATTTTTTTTTACTGCAAACACTTCTTTGATTAGTTTTCCAAACTAGATGTCCAATGTCCAAATTTCTTTGGATCCCACAAAATATGTTATGTGGAATTTTGATGAAATCAAGGAAAGGGTTAGCTATTGTTTAACTTTAGTATGCAAATTGAGATGTAAATATAAGTGAAACCTCTAAGGATAAAATCCTAAGGGCAAGCAATAACACATGAATGTGGTCAATTGTATTTTCCTCCTAAAGGGTTTGAAATTTTGATGATAATGTTAAATGTTTGTTTTCCAAATGTTTTCGAACAAGCAAAGTTTTTTGTAACCAAGAACAAGCACAGCCTTATGGATATGAAAGACTATATTTGTTGAGTCCCCACTTGGACAAGTCCAGCTATGGTTATCTTTAACGAATGGTTAGATGCTTGAACCCACTGGCTCCCCTCCATGGAACTCACTTATATGGGGTAGCCAAGCATCAACACCCATGAAATTCCCATGGAATTCTTTCCATTTCTACTAAAGACTGTAAAAGTGTGGGGCAGATTCAGAATGACCATTCTTGCACCAACAAATAGATAAGGATTTTTTCCTTTCTACAACATGGGTTTTAATTCGGACTTTCTATTTGTAGGAGTTGACCCAACATGGCGAGAGACCATTGTTTCCCTTCTCATCGGATCCAACCATGTGATACTGGCGTTTATTCCAATACCCACATTTATATCCCAACTAGAAATACTCCTGGTTTTAGAGTGTTACCGGTTGAGTCATTCCCTTGGGTCAGTACTTTTTCCCCAAGGCAGGCCCTCTAAGATAAACAATAGTGAGCAAATGTATTCATAGTTCGATCAACCTTCGTTTAGAAACAAAGGGAGAACACATGCAATAGGTTTAATCACACTAGCACAATGTTTTGTTCAATTTTAACCCCAAATTGAAACGTGGACGTGATCACTTTATCCCACCCTAAGACCATCAAAAAGCCTTTTGATTCTCAAGATCACCATGAGGCATGAGAGAAGCACATACGTCTTTTCAATGGTGTTAGTTTGAGTAAGTAATCACAAAGCAAAGTTGCATGTGTTCTTTTTAATCTAACAAAAGCAATAATGATTTCTTTTTATAGTACCAAATAAAGTATGAGAATTTGTCTTGTTCAATTTATTAGCCCCAAAAAAAATCTAGTGAGTTTGTGTCCTAAAGTTCTTTTTAAGCCCCTTTTGTAACAAGAATTGAAAAAAAGTTCTTTTTAGAGCCCAAAATGAAACTAGTAAGTCCTAAGTGTGAAAGATATCAAATTTTTCCTTAAGAGGAATAGTGAATCTTGTAAGAGTGTTAAACAAACACTAGAGTGTTTAAGAACACTTGGTATCACAAGATGAGGTCATCATGCTTATTTTCTTCTTCACCTTTGACCAATTCAACGTACAAGAAAATCAATTAGATTCTACAAAAATAAAGGTCAAGAAAGCAACAAACATGCCAAATAACCAAAATTTGATTAAAATCATGTGTTAGAAATAACTTGTCACTTTTTACTTCCCTCTAGCAGTGCAATCCATGAAGGTGTTGCAATTTGAAGTCACCAACGGTGTTGTATAGCACCACCTACCAATCAGCGTCGCTCTGTAGCCATACCAGTGAGCATGAAGGCGTCGCTATTTTGATCAGTGGTGCAGTTTGGATTTTGAAAAGATTCCAGTGGGCTACAAAGCATTAGCGGTTTTGTTTGAAATTTTGAATTTTGGGTGGGAAGTCTGAAGTGTCATAGTTTGAACTTTTTAACGATACTATATGGTGATGCCAAGTTCTTAGCGGTGCTAAATAGCAATGCTGAGCTTCCAGCAGTGGAGTTTTCTGTAATCACCCAAAAAGCACAAAGTTTCTTCAAAAAATATGATTTGATCTCTTAGTTGGCCCTCATTTTAGCGCCAAAATGTGGACCTAGATCCTATACCTGCAAGAACACAACAAACAACACATTAATAAGTTCAAATGCAAGTTAGAACATAGATCCCTCAAGAAATCCATTTGAATGTAAGAGAAAAGGAATAACATAAAGAACACAACAAACTTAAAGGAAAAAATATCAAATCCTATTCTAAAACAAAGAAAAATATTAATCTCTTGAGGGAGTTGGTGCCAATTTGATGTGAAAATTGGACCTTTCCTAACTCCAAATATGTGATGAAGATGATCAATGAAAGATGCATGTTTGTGGTGATGACTTCAATGGACCTCCATGTCGAAAATTTGCAAAAAGCCTAACTATGCTTGGATGAATTTGATGAAGGTTGCTATGAATTTGAGTATAGTAAGTTTACTCAAGTTGTGGATGATCAAATGAGGAATGAAGTCTCTAATTTATAGAATGTCAAGTTGAAGAGATGTCCAAAATGGAGCAATGTGGGACTAAAAATCCACCAATGACAAGATGCCACTTGTCAACATGTGAATGGATGGAGGATGTGCAGGTTTTGAAGAATGTGTCAATAAATGCATATATTTGAACTTTGAAAATGTTGAGATGACATGTTTAAGAGGGAAAGAAGGTGCATTGAATGCCACTTGGCTCAAAGAAAAAGTACTTTCTAGGTGGAGTAAATGCCTTGTTGGAAGGACAAAGTCCACTTGGATTTTGAATTCAAATTTGAAGAATATTCCCTTTTTTATGCCTTTTGAGAGAAAATAGAGTTTTTAATAAATGAATTAAATCTATTTTCTTGTGCAAGTTGCAAAAGCTAGAGGATGGGACATGAGAGGAGATTAAATTAATCAAGGTTAATTAATTTAATGAGAGATTAGAATGATGTTACATATTGATTTAGATTTATGGATTGATTTAAATCAAAATATGAGAAAAATATGATTTCAAGATTAATTAAATAAAGATTTTTGTTTTATTTAACCAAGGAGATGAAGTTAAATTAAATCAAATAAGGTTTTAATATATTTAATTTAATGGATGAACTTTAGAGATTTAATCAAATAAAATTGATTATTTAATTAAATAGTGATAATTAGATCATACTGATTGATTTAATTAACAAGAAAGGATGACTTAATTAGATAAATGATTTATTTAATTAGGAAAGGAATATTGATGAATTTAATCAAATAAAGATATTTTATTAAATGGTTAGACTGAGGGATGATTTAGGATGAAGCGATGTTAGTGGTCGGGATTGGATGTGCAATATTAATCAATTCTATAGAAATGTAATTAGGATGGATCTAACAATATGCTTTGCAAGTGGTAATGCATGTATTATGTAAATGTTAATATGGAAATGTATGGGTTAAATGAAACTAATATGTTTAATCTAATCAGTCTATGAAAGATACAATATGTTGTATTTACAATGTGACATGCAAGATGAACAAAACATGGATTCATTTAATGCAAACCTAAATGTCAATGAGGACTTGCATGGGAATACAGGTAGATGATAGGTGTAACATGGGAGTGATACTACACCTGTCAAGAACCATTAATACCCTGAGAGGAAAACCAAGGGGAAAAAGAATCAAAGTTTGCACAACCTAAATCATGAGTCATGGGTTATGAACAATGTTGAATGAAGGGTGCATGCAATGAAATGAAATGCAATTAGTAATGAAATTTTCCATCTTCAAAGCATTGATTTTTGCCATAGCATAAGATACCAAATACCATGATATATGAGACCAAGGCGAGTTGGCATAAAATGCATGAAACAAACACAACAAACAAGGCTATCCTAACACCCCAAAGTCGCAAGGACCTTGGTCGGGCCAGGTATTAGAATAACCACAAGCACAAAAGGATGTTCCCAACGTAACAGAGGATTCTAGGGATCTTAGTGGGTACTACGTGGGAACGACCCAGCAAACAACAACAATAAATGATCAAGAGATGCCCCCTCGTTAACTCATCAAAACACACCATAATATGATGGATCATGGCAGTTTTGATAAGTGAGGATAGGGATCTCAAACAATAAACAAAAGCCAAAAGTATGAAAAGATCATAATCAAAATCAAACGTCCTTTGCAATAGGATCATGGGGATGGATGGTTGATGATGTGGTCTATTAGGAAGGATGCATCCTATTGAGACCGATGATGGATACTAAACTAAAATGAACCAAATGACGCAAGATATTTGTCATTAATTAGATTTTCTAACACTAGAGGATCTTATTTGTGGAGAGCCAACTAGATAAGGGTACTCTTGACAACACGACACAAGAGACTACACAAAGGACTGACACAACCACAAACCTAGGGGCTTGGGGGTTGATTAGAGATTAGCCTTGCCTACATGAAAGTGCAGAGCCCTCGTAGTTCCAGAAAAGACCATGGATAAAGCATAAAGAGGACTAATGGAGACTGATGAGGGATGATGAAACATAGCCTCGGGGGTGGATCAAAGGATCGACCTTTCCTGTGTACAAGTGTAGGGACAACGTAGTTCAAAGAAAAACAAAAAAAAGACTGACCATGGATAAAAGTGAAAAGGAGAGAATGAGGATAGATGATGGGGGACCACCATAGGATGATCTGATGGCCCCGGGGGTAGATCAAACGATCAACCTTGCCTACGTGAATGCACAGGGGCAACATAGTTTGACTAAGACCAAATAGATCTATACGACATGATGAGGCCTAAGTGGAAATCGACACAATGGATGATCCTAGATGATGACACAAACCAAAAAATGGACAAACTAATGATAGAAGCTCAAATTAGGATAAAAAGATCAGGATGACAGATAGCATATAATCATCCAATGTTCAATAAAAATATACCAAGTGGCCAAGGATGGAATGGGAGAGGATGTCAGGATAGGATGGATGGAGTCACAAAGTAATTAGGGCACAAGATAGATAATGCTTAATCCCTCTAGGAATGATGCTTGTTACCAGGTTTTCACCATTTGCACCTATCCAAGGTGCCACCAAAGGTGGTTTTCACCATAGGAGGAATTTATTTCTCTTTACTATTTTTGGATTTTTTTTATTGATTTTTTTATTTTTTTGTATTTTTGCAGGTAGGGTTACCAAGCAGACTTAAGTGTAAAACCTCTTCATATGCATGATATTGATAGGCTCTTATAGGGGCTCTCCTTCAAGGGTAGCAAGTTTGTATACCCCAGATCCATATTTAGCGGTTATGATATAAGGACCCAACCAGTTTGCTTCAAATTTGCCTTTCTCATTGCGGTCTTGTTGAGTACGTTGGTTCTCTTTAAGGACAAGATCACCAACCTGGAATTGTTGAGGGAAAGCCTTCTTGTTACATAGTTACGCTTGAGGTGGTTTTCCTAAGCTTGCAGATGATCATAGGCTCTGATTTTTCTTTCATCAAGTAAGTTCAGCTATGCAAGCCATGCGACACGAGCATCTTCCTCGTTGATAAGGTTCTTCAAAAAAATCCTCAATGATGGGATCTCAACTTTGATTGGAAAGATGGCTTTGGCACCATACATTAGAGAATAGGGTGTGGCACCTGTAGGGGTACAGATGGAGGTGTGATACGCCCAGAGAACGGGATGAATATGGAGGTGCCAATCTGGACCAGTATTATTGACAACCTTTTTGAGGATGCAGATAAGGGTCTTAAAGGTAGTTTCTGCCTAACCATTACCCTAGGGGTAATAAGGCATTAACCAATGATGCTAGATAGGAAAGGTGTCACAGAGGTGTTTCATGGCCTAGTTTTTAAAAGGATTTCCATTATCTGAGAGGATGGTGGATGGAATACCATACCTACAAAGAATATGGTAAAGGATGAATTTTGAAATATGAGTATCAATGATTTGTGAGAGTGGCATTGCTTCCACCCACTTGGTAAAGTACTTAGTAGCAGTAATTATGAATGTGTAGCTGTCAGAAGATGGTGAGTAAATCGTGCCAATCAAGTTGAAACCCCACTGAGGGAAGGGCCACAGTACGAGAAGAGGTTGATGGTCCTGTGTCGGAGCATGAATCAAATTGGCATGTTGTTGGCAGGGAAGGAATTTCTTCATGAATTCACAAGCATCATGTTCTAATGTAGGCCAATAATATCCAGCTCAAAGAATCCTTTTGGCCAAGGCCATACCATTTGAATGGGCCCCACAAACACCACTATGTACCTCTGTTAGTGCAATATGGGCTTATGTCTCATACACACACCTAAGGAGTATTCCATCATACCCGCAACGATAAAGCATAACACCAACGATGACATATCGGGTTGAACATTGAATAAAGGATTTTCATTGGTTTCATGTGAGGTCTGGGGGTAGAATATTATCATGCAGATAAGTATATATGTCTTGGTACCATGGGGAAGCGGGACCTACAATGTCACACACCATGTCAGTCTCAGGGATATCATATGCTAGGATTAAAATTTGTTCCACAAGGAACTCACATTCTATTTGATCTTTAGGCATGTCAATTAAGGAGCCAATAGTAGCCATAGCATCAGCTACTTTGTTTTGTACCCTAGGAATTTGGTCAAATTGTATGAAGGTGAAATACTTCTTGAAGTCATCCACCATGCATTTGTAGGGTAGCATCTTGTCATATTTTGTTAGGAATTAATCATTAACTTACTTAATGACCAACAATGAATCACCAAAGACTCTCAAGTAAGTTATGTGCCACTACTTTGCAATTCAGAGACCCGTGAGGAGGGCTTCGTACTTAGTTGTGTTGCTGGTACACGAGAACACTATCCTAAATGATTTTGGGATGTAGTCACTTGAGGGGTAACAAATAGAATTCATGTTCCCAATTCACTATGAGTATATGAGCCATCAAAATAGAATTTCCAAGTAGGTGCTTCTGTTACTGTGAAAACTTCTTCATTTGGAAATTCAATGACCAAAGGGTAAGCATCCACTAAAGGTGACTCAACCAACTGATGAGCTATGATTTTTCCTTTTTATGGCTTTATGATCTATGTATTCTATGTCAAATTCAGTTATGAGCATGACCCACTTAGCCATGTGACTGGTTAAAGTGGTTCTAGATAATAAATATTTTGGTGGATTGATTTTTGCTATTAATTTGACCGGATGGCTAAGCATGTAATGTTGTAGTTTCTGTGTACTGAAGACCACTGCAAGACAGGCTTTCTCCATGGGTGAATAATTTAATTCATAGCTGACCAGTGTTCAGTTGATGTAGTAGATTGCCCATTCTCTTGAGGGCTTATCATGGTGTGCCAATAATGCCCCCAATGCAACTGAAGTGGCAGAGATGTAAAGCAAGAGGGGTTTTCCTAGGATAGGTGGCATCAAGATCGATGGATGAGCCAAGTATTCCTTGATCTTATCAAAACCTAGCTAATACTATTGGTTCCATTTGAAGGTGGAGTCTTTTTTCAGAAGATGGGTGAATGACTGACACTTATCTGCAAGTTGGGATATGAACCGACAGATGGATTGCAGCTTTCCTTGGAGACTTCTTAATTATTTCAAATTGTGTGTGGGAGGCATATCCAAAATATCTTTCACCTTGGCAGGATCAACCTCAACGCCTCTTTAGAAGACTATGAAACCCAACAATTTCCCTAATGTGACACCAAAGACACAATTTTTTGGACTTAGTCTTAACTTGTACTATTCTAACCGTTCAAAGATCCTTTTCAGAATGGTAGGGTGCTCTGCTTTGGTTCTAGATTTTCTTATCAAGTTGTCAACATAATCTTCCATGATAATATGGTTGAGGTCATGGAAGATGACAGTCATTGCTCTCTGATATGTTTCCCCCACATTCTTGAGACTAAAAGGCATAACATTGTAGCAAAAAGTACCCCAAGGTGTTGTAAAAGCGGTCTTGTCTTGGTCTTCAGGTGCAATTTGGATTTGATTGTAACTAGAGAAGCCATCCATAAGGGACGACACCTCATGTCCTATAGTAAAGTCGACCAACATGTCAATATTGGGCAGTGGGAAGTCGTCCTTCGGAAAGGATTTGTTAAGATCTTGGAAGTCTGTGCAAATCTAAATGTCTTTGTTTGGTTTGGCAATAGGCACTATGTTGGAGATCCAATCAGAGTATTCAATGGGTATGATAAAACCAGTGTCCAATAATTTCTCCAATTCCTTCTTCACTAATAATGCTACCTGTGGATGCATTTTTTGAAGCTTCTATTTGATAGGCTTGACATCTGGGCAAACATCTAGATGATGAACTACTAAAGCAGGGTCTAAGCCTGGCATATCTAAGTATGACCAAGCAAATTTAATGATACCCTCTTTGAGTAGTTGAATGATGATTGAATATTCTTGCTTTGATAGTGATTTGGCTACATAGGTGATCTTAGGGTTTTCAACAGTACCCAGGTTAACTTCTTGAGTTTCTTCAATTAGGATGGATGATCGTGTGGATAATTGAGCTCCCACAAAGGGAAGATGAACATCTCCATCCTGTAGCGCCTCTTCGAAGTTTTCACTATTAGATGCATCGTTTATTTTTACTTTTTCCAAGTCAAGAAGTGCCTCGGGGAGGTTTTCACTAGATGACCGTTTTTTATTTTTCTTGTTTTTATTTTTGTGACTGGAGTGTTCATCCTCCCCCAATCCCATAAGGTTGACATATGTATCTAGGGAGACATTGGCAAGTGCGCTATCACGTATGTCCCAATCAATGAGTTTAGGATGCGGAGAGAAAGGCTGATGGTAAAGACGGGTAAACAATCAAACATGGATGACAGGTCTATGTGATCAACATCATCATATGCATGTATGATGGATTCTTCCTTGGGTACGTCTTCCAAGTGACCATTGTCCACAGTATCACTATTGGAGGTATTAGATGATGTTGCAGGGCCTTTCTTTTTTTTGTCATATTCAAGGCCTATATTTTGTGGAAGCTTTGATACATCAATAGGTTGCAACCATCCCTATTCTTCCTTACCTAGGCCCCCGCCTTGGTAGTTATGATTTTATGGGAACTTAGCTGACCAAGGGTATACTTCCTGAAAGTATTCCTTAAGAGGAGAATCTAGTTGGGGTTCTTCATGGTATACCCATTGATTGATATCATCTTCTAGTGCATCTATCTTTAATCTAGGAGATCAAAAAGTGGTAGTGGGAATTTTCTTAGCACTAAAGTTGATGGTATTGTCTTCTTTTGGTGTAGACTGTGAAGGTTGGTCGTACGTGTGTGGTGACGGTGGCATGGTTGCCACATTTAGAGTTGTATGCATTTCATATTCACCACACCCCTTGTCAATGATTTGTACTTTGGTGATGGTAGGATTGGTGGTAGGAGATGGAGTGGTTGTCATGGTGGATGATGGATTGGAGGATGATGACTGAGATGCCCCCATTTCGACCCTAGGATAATAATGTAAATGGGGAAATGATGCTTCTAGAGAGCAACAGTATTCATATGGTTTTGGTTTGGCATACATGGTGATCTCTTATCCATTAACCAAGAACTTTAGGTATTGATGGTACATGGAGGGGACGGATTGCATGGTGTGGAGCCATGGTCATCTGAGGAGGAGATTATATGGTAAGTCCAAATCAAGGACATGACAAGTAGTGTACTGAACTACAGGTCCAACCTGGATAGGAAAACTGATAATCCCTTCATAATTTCTTTCTGCATTATCATAAGCCTTGATCATGATGATTTGATTACTCAAATCCACTTGAGTATACCCTACTTATTTTATGAACTTCAAAGTGCATAGATTGAGGGCAGAGCCATTATCTACCAGGACCCTTTTTATTTTATGATGGGAAACTAGGACTTTGATGTGTAAGGGACAGTTGTGATTGGCATCAATATTTGGCATGTCATTCTGGTTGAAGTGTAGCTAGTAAGATAAAGCTAGGTGTCCTACTAAAGATTGGAACCGCATGGGATCGATGTCGTTAGGTACGTGAGTTTCTTGTAAAGCTCTATTGAGTATTTCCTGATGCATAGGAGAAGACTTAAGCAAATCCAAGATTGAGATCTGAGCAGGGGTCTTTCCTAAATGATCAAGAATGTTGTACTAAGAGTTTACAGGATTTGGTTGGGTGGGTGTGGAGGTTGCAGGGACAGTAATGCGGGATCATTAGGTAGCAACAGCACATTGGGGATCTTTAGCTTTAACATGTATCATAGACACACAAGATTCTACCTGCTCAATGTAATGGACAATGCCATCATAATTGAGGGGTACATTCGTATAGCTTATGTTATTTGTGTTGTTGTCTTGGGGATTGTTGTTGGAGGTTCTTGTGCCTTGATTATGGTTAGGGAAGGTGTTTTGATATATCTACAATTGAGCATTGGATGATGAAGCTTGACTGGTGTTGACTTTGATATCTCCTCAATTGATAAGATCTTGGACATATTTTTTGAGACCTTGAAACTTATTCAGAGTGTGCCCTTTAATCTTATGGAATTCACAATATTCATTCTCCCTAAACCAGGCTAGTTTAGGCTTGGATTCATCAAGTGATTTCATGATAGGATATGTTATTGGATAGTTGACCTGTAACAACTTATTGAAGATGACACTCAAAGGTTCTCCTAATTGAGTATATCGATGTTTTCCATTCCCTTGATTGTTCTGGTTCGACTATTGAGGAGGATGAGATGCCGCATGTGGCATGGATATGGCATTAGGTATAGATGGTTGTTGTCTCTGGGATGTATTGGCCACCTAAACATGTTTAGTGTCAGTGACACCATCATTCACTGCATTTTTGTTCTTGTTCCAAAAGTGTGACTTATCGACAAATGGCCTTTCTTTGTCATAGTTATGTATCTTCATGTGCCCTTTGGCAATAAGGGCGTGTTCAAGGATGGGTCTTTTTTCCACTATTTCAGCGAAAGTGGTGACACACTGTAACTTGAAATTATGGACCATGTCAGGATGTGAGTTCTCCACAAAGAGGGTGACCATGTATTTCTCCTTGAGAGGGGTTTTCATTCGGCTTGCCAATGCACACCACCTTTGGAGGTAGCTGATAAAGGTTTCACCATCATGTTGCTTCTCCTTAAGAAGGTCCAAGGTATCAGTGTCCTTTTCTAGATTGAAGGAGAAGTAAGAAACAATTTTTTTTGAAAGATCTGTGAAGGATTTGATGGACCCCCGTTCTCAACCCATGAACCAATCCAAGACATATCCTATCAGGCTTCATGTGAAAAGGTGCAAGAGGTATTTGTCATTGTGCATAACCTCCTGACACTGGGACTAAAACTCTTGTAGGTAGGCTTTAGGATCCTTGTTTCCCTTATATCTATTGAACTTTGGTATCTCAAAGTGCTTCGGGAAGGGAATTAGTGAGATGGATGGATCGAATAGATAGGGACATAAATCTTCAAATTTGAAGGATTGTTTACCAGTCCTAGCTTGGAGATCTTTCAAAGCAACTTTGATTTCCAATAGATCCGCATTGACAATTGGCATAAGAGTCGAGGCAGATGGGTTGGATGGATATGGGTGGTAGGATGACGAAGGATCCTACTAAGATAGTGTCTGAAGGTTGATGTATGGATTTTGATAGTGAGATGATGATATCCCTTGGTGGTATGCCAAGGGAGTTTGTTGGTACTGGGGTTGTTGTGAGGTATAGTACAAATTTGTTTGATAAGAATGTGCGAAAAAAATTTGAGGAGCTTGAATGGGGTGTTACGGATTGGTCTACTGGTATTGAAGGTACTGCTATGACTGTTGGGAGGCCACATAGGTGGTTGTTGCTGGAATTGTTGTTGGTTATGATAGTAATAGTGTTGGGGAGGTTGTTGATGTGATGTTGTGTTGTGGTTGAACTTGCGGATTTAAAATGGATGCAAGGAACGGGGATATGGTTTGGGTGAGAGGTTGGGATGGATTTCCTTGTGATTGGTGTGGTGGTTGTTGTGAATAGATTAAAGGATTATGTGGGGGTTGTTACTGATGAGGTGGTTGAGATAATGTAGAGGTGTTCTACAAAGGAGGTTGTTGGATAACAATGGGAACATTTGGTTGGGATGTACCTTGCAGAGGTAATTGTGGTGGTATGTTAGATTGGGGAGGTTGTTGAGATGTGTCTGAAGGCAATGGTAGATTTGTGGCCCCAAGAGGTGGAGGAAATGTGGTAAAAGGGTTGCCCCCAGTGTTGACTGGAGGTTGATTTGAAAGGGGCGGTGATGTCAGCATTAATGGCGAAGGCTACGAAATATTTTGCAGCATGTCGTAGGTGAAGGATTATTAGGATCAAATACTTGAGCCCCCATGAATGAGATTGTGGCGTGTGGGGGATTATTAATGTGATAAAGAATAGTATTGCCAAATTCAGGTTGATGCCAACCCTCCACTAGAGGAACATTGGGGATGTATGAACTACCTAATGCATTTTGTGAACCTTGGGGTATGTTAGATGTAGAACTGCTATACTTGGATAGGTCGACACCTGATGGAGGTTTGACACCTTTTTCAATTAGGTGGGCCAAGATTTCTTCCCCATATTTTTTGATTAGGCGATCTATCATTTGCACATTGGTGGGGTTACTAAAATGTTCCTCAAGTGTAAGTTTGGGCTGATTGACCATGTTCTCATCTCTGGGTGGAAAAATTTTTTGACCGTCAGTGTTGGACTATGATGATGTACCATTCTGGGGATCTCGAGGGATATTCATACTATTATTGGGATCTTGTGAAACATTTGTCACATTATTGGGATCTTGAGGGATATTCGGTTGGGAACTTTAGGCTTGTTGCTCAGCCATTTTCCTTGTCTGTGACCGGGTCTGAACGGACATGCAAGATGACAAAATGGACTAGGATGCTAGGATGATCTGGATTGATCTGATTAGATGGTGAATTAGCTGACAGGGATGTGACTCGATAAGATTGGTTTGGATGATTGATGAAGGATCATATTTTTTATTCGACCAAAGTGGATTGCTTGATGAGATCAGATTGGACTGATTAATAAAATAATTTGTCAAATTGGATTGGATTAAATGGGTTGATAGGTCAATTGATGTTCTAAGGATTAGATTGGATTGATGGCCAATTGATAAGGTTGGATGATAGGATGAATAATGATGACTGGAATCCTAAACCCAGCTCAAGAGTAATCCTTAGTAACGCAAGGTGTTGATTAATAGACTAAAGGATGGATGTATGATAACGACATCGAATCTAACGTGAGATAGAAGTGGATTGATTGGGCCAATGAGGATGAGTGACTTAGGATGGATGACAATCCTAAGTCAATTTTGATGGATGACGATTAGAGATGATCACCTAGGTCAATTCAGATAACTGCTTTAATGAAGTTTAATGAAATAATGGCGATTCAAAACAGAGGAACGATATCTAGAATGGGGAGAATGACTAGGTGAACGGGGGTTTGAAATGCATGAATGATAACTCAGAATGGGTAAATGGATGCTCGATGGTGGAGGTTGACTTTTGAAATGAGGAAATGAATGTTCAAAACAAGAAAACAACAATCTAGAATGAAGGAATGACTTTCGGAATGACTAGACGAAGGATCGGAAAAGTTGTCTAAATTTTAGTTCCAACCTTGGAAAGGGATAGGTCAACCCTTAGAGGTCAAGTCCACCCCTACTAGGGTAGGTACACCTCCAAAACTAAAAATGGTCAAAAATAGCTATTCGAAACTAAAAACAGACAAAAAATAGTTGTTCGAGATAGGAAAAATGTGCACACTAAATGGGCCAATGAATGCTCAGAATGAGGAGATGAATGCTTGGGATAAGGGATCGACTCTTGGAATGTGTTTATGAATGTTCAGAATGGGGAAACAGGTGATCGGCACGATGAAATGGGCACTCGAAACAATGAAACGGGTGCCTAGAATGATGAAACGGGTGATAAAGCTGACTGATCAATGGTCAAGTCTGCCCCTGGGATGGGTTAGGTCCACCCCTGGAGGGAAATTCCACCCCTCAAAGAGGTCAAGTCCACCCCTAAAAGTTAATTACGCCTGTCTGACAAAATTTAGTCAAAATTAGCTAAAACAGGCTGAAAAGAGGTTGGTTTAGAGGTCAGGTCCACCCTTGGAGGACAGGTCTGCCCCTAGATAGGTCTAAACTTAATTTTTTGAAAATAAGAGTAAGGTAAAGGACCCAAAACACAACAAGCATCAATCAAAGGATACGATTGACTCAACTAAACAAAAAATTATTGGTTTCGCACAAAGAAAATAATTGAAGCAGCACAATCCTAAGGCTAGTAGAATGTGGTATGGCCAACAAAGTCTTCTATTCTAGGATGAACATGGTTGCTAAGGATTCCTTCATATACACTTGGTACATGAGGCCCAAACTGTCAACACCAACCCATTACAAGCATGAGTCAAGAACCTTAGTGAGATACTAGAGGCTCAGACCAACTCTTCACGTCATCCTGACGCTTCACCCATTACAATGTGGTTGGATTGAGGTATAGATTTGGCTCTCTCCCCTTTATATACCCTACTGATACACGTGGTTGGGATCGTCCCTTGGGGTGATGAAATCCCCAAGCAGGTTCTCTAATAAAAAGAAAAAAAATGGAGACACAAAGACTTGGTAAGTTACGATTTCTCATCACCCAGGATTGCCAAATGGTGCAAGGGAATTGGATACATCAAATGGATTACCCAAAAGCATGACACATAAGGTTAATTGACACCCCTAGTTAAACTATGTGCCTAAGTTATCAAAAAATAATAAGCAACAATTGATAAATAAATAACCCTGCAAGGAAAATTTGTTAGTGATTTTTCTCCTTGTTTCTTGCCAAATGTTGATTAGATGCTTGCATAGACACAAGCAGAACACATTAGGAGGTTAGAAACACTTAAAACAACCAAAAAAAGTGTTGAAACTCAAATTTCACCTTCTAAAAAAAGTTGTCCAGGTCAGGTCCGCCCCTCTATTGGGTCAGGTCCACCCTTGAAGGTCAGGTCTACCCCTCTGCTCAGTCAGGTCCACCCTTCTATGAAAAATAACAATTTTTTTAGTTTCTAGAGTCTATGGAGGGCAGGTCCGCCCCTGGGCAAGGTCGGGTCCACCTCTAGAGTTCATGTTCACCTGTCTGTCAGGTCAGGTCTACCCCTCTATGAAAAACTACAAAGTTTTTAGTTTCTATTGTCTATGGAGGGCAAGTCTGCCCTTGGGAAAGGTTGGGTCTGCCTCTGGAGGTCAAGTTCACCCCTTTATGAAAAACAATAAGTTTTTCAATTTCTAGAGTCTATGAGGGCAGGTCATCCCTTGGGCAAGGTCGGGTCCTCCTCTAGAGGTTAGGTCCACTTGTCGGTTAGGTCAGGTCTGCCCCTCGAGGTCAAGTCTACCCTTGGATGGTTGGGTCCACCTCTTTGCTAGGTCAGGTCCACCCCTTTACAACCTGCACTCGTAAAAAGTAAAAAAATAGAGAATGTGAAAGATACATACTTGTTTGTGGGTCCCACCAAGCGTGCCAGAAATGTGAACAGGTGAAAATATATGTTAGAAAATGAGTAGCAAACAAAAGAGTGCAAGAAAACAAAGATTAATACCCCACACCTCAAGATTGGAAAAATGATTAGCTTAACAAAACAAAATGGAAAATTTCACCTTGTTGAGTTGTCTTTTGGTTGGCCCTTGATTTGTGACATTGTATGCTCCTTGGATGGAAATAGGTGGGGATACAAGATGGTTGGAGTTGTATGATAATGGATGCAAATGTTAAGATGAGATATGGCTAAATGTGGCTTCAAATGATAAAATTGTAAGATTTTGGCTATCACATGCAAAAGTCCCATAAATGAGAAATGAGGGGGTATTTATAGAGAATTTTGAATTCTCTAGAGAAATGGACAGTTGAGATTAAACCAACAAGGCCAAGATGTAGGGCTATAGTGAGTTGAAGACTCACAAGCCCTCACATCTTGACATGTGGAATATGAAGTGGCTTTAAAAAATGACATGTAAAATGAGGTGGGAGGAGGGTACATGAGGTGGAAGTACCAGTACTTTGCAAGTACCTTGGGGAATGAGAAGATTTCAAAAAGGAACTTGTCCCTGGTGGAAGAATGAGCGATCTTTATAACTTTAAAACTCTTCAAAAATCACCATGGGGATTGAGAAAGTAGTTGGAGAAATAAATGTGAATTAAAAATTCACATGCTTGCAAGAATCTCATGGACAAGACAAGGTTCCAAAAGGGGAAACCTTTGTCCACATGTGACTTGATGTGACAAGTCAAAAGATTCTAAAAGATGCATGGGAAAAAGGACATTCTAGGAGGAATAAATGTGAATTTTAAATTCACATGGGAAAGAGGGTCAATGCTAAGAAAGGAAAATGAAAAGGTTGACCAAAAAGGCATGCTAATTGTGGTTAATGACCTTGATTAAGGTTGTGCAAACATGTGATTAGGATAATTAATAAAGGATTAGAGGCAAGTGGCAAATGTAGTAGGATGTGACATTAATCTTGATTACGTGGTGCACATCTTTAATCATGGATAAATTAAATTAATCCATATTAGAAGAGGGTTATGGAGAATATGACAAGTAGAGAGAAAGTGAGGAATTAAAAATTAATTTAAATTCTAAGAGGTCACACGACTAAATTAAATAAAGTGGTATATTTATTTAATTTAGAGAGGAAAGAAGGTAAGAGTATTTAATTATTAAATTCAATACTTTATGAACCTTATGTAGGACATGAAATATTAATTAAATGAATTATTTAATTAATACCGACAAAGAGGATGGAGTAGACAAGTAAAGGTCTGAATAAGGAGACAACTTTGACCATATGAAAATGGTCAAATTTGGATGTCTACAACCCTAATTCTCAGATATAATCTATAACCAACAATCAGTCTGATTGTGTAGTTTAATTTAAACCTATGTGCTTCAAACAAAGCTCAACTACACGACCCATCCAAGTAAGTTATTCTCAACCTATTGGTTCCAATGGGTAATCAAGTAAATATCCCAACCTAGTAGATAATTCTTAACCTAGGGATTTGATATACTTCTCGACCCAAATAGGTTACTCTCAACCTAAGGTTTCATTCAATAGTAAAGTAATGGTCAAGTGATCATTCAAATATAGATTAGCAATTCAACGTTCCATCCTATCATATCTTACCACTATTGATGTATTGCTAAACCTTATCATTCTTAAGGTTTCCTAGCATTATAAGCTAACAGTGTCAAGTCACTTCATGACATTGATACATTCTCATTATACATGTAGTTTAAACTATCTATGTATATAAACATCTTCTAAGTTTCCAAATAGGTATATAAGAGTATTGAATCACTCCCATAAGCTATTCAAGCTTTCATTAAATCTAGTATATAATACTAATGATAAACAATCACTCCTTACTATGGAGTAAGTAAAACAATCATAAGGAAATCAAAACATTCATGACTCTTTTCCTTTCCAAACTAGAAAATAGACCATTACTCTATTTCAAGCAATCTAATGTGTTTCCAAATAAAAACACACAAGGAAAACAGTATTTCAAATAAAAGATAAAACATGAAGAGATTAGAATCTCATTCCTGATAAATGCTTATTCCAATTGACCCACCAGATTTCAAGCTTAGCCTTCTCTGAGAACCAACTTAACAAAAAAACTTGTCAATTTCTCTCACTAAATTCCCCACAATAACTCTTAGGAAAATAAGAATTCTCTCAATGAAAAAATACAATAGAATCAAGCAATGTAGTGATGCAAAGAAGAATTGTAAGAAAATGAGGTGAGTATGCCTCATATATATATACCCAAAAACTAGCTTCTTCAACCTATACTCAAGGTTCAAGCAATGACACTTCTCAGCAATAAACCAATGACTCAACTTAACGAAGGAAAGGTGGTCAACTTCTATCTTATTACTCACCAAAACCATATAGTAGATCAACTATATGTTTTCCACAACACATTGACTATTTCACAATGCACATGTTTAATATAGTGAATTCAAGGAATGAAAGAATTCTAAAGGAATCAAAGAATTCATAATACAATGCCAATTTTACAGCACATTCCCTATTCTCAATCCCATGGTTTAACAGGGGAATTAGTCAATATTCATTTGGCAACACATTTTATAGTCGACTTGGTCATAGACTAGTAATCGGCACATTATGAATGAATCAACCTCCACTTAATAGTGTTGTTTAGTGCTTTGAACCAGCACATCTATTATCATGGTTCACATCTTTTACTTCATGTTTTTAATACTTTTAAATAGCAAATTCAATATTTTATGTTTCCATCACTTATTATCCTTTTGGATAAATGTGTTTTAATACTTGGAATTATGCTACCAAAATGCGTGGTCTATGTTGCTATGCCAAACATTATTGAATGTACATGATATGCGTCTTACTAATATGCTACATTATATCATATGTATTAGCAGTAAATGTCCTCCATTCATTTAAACATGTGCGGCTTTTCCACCACTATAATGGTGTGCTCTCTCATATTATCTGCTAATTGACTTGATTCAAAGTATTTGAATATCACTTTATAAGTGATTTGCATGTTTCATTGAACTATAACCCGCATACTAAGGGTTGCACACTATTCCAACGCCCCATCATTTGCATCCATTTAATATTTGAGTTGGTTTATCTTTACATGGGCTGCGTGCTAGATATCATAAGCCCCCTATTTTAGAATGCATTGATATTAGTATATATATAATGTATCTCATAAATATATATATATATATTCTTTTATTAACATAACCTCACATTTAATATAGTCACAAATACAAATTAAATTCACATATATATATATATATGTACATTTTATACATTTATATATAGTAATAACATACACATATATAACCACTATCAACAACCTTTCCCATCAATTGATGCACACACCTAACTCTTCCCCGAATGGCCAGTGACTTGACTCATGATTTTTTTTACACAAATTGAATATGGTTCAGATCACATGTCAATGGCAGCATTTACAGGAAAAGTATTACAAAGGCCATTATTTTCCCTGACACGTTCTCTACCACCCTTGACTTCTTTACACCCCTTTAGAAGCATCATTATTATCTTCTTTTTTTTCTTTGTAGGATGTTGAGTTTTACACTCATATTAATTGTCGAGAGTTCTTACACTCTCATACATATACATTTCCAAAGTGGCGTATGAGTCCCAGATCACTAAATATGGGCCATACAATCCAAAAATACATGAATTATGATTGAATGCTAGTTTATGTGAGGATTATCCTCAAAAAGATGCATTAATTAAGGTTTGTGGATGCAAAATAAAGCCACTTAAGGCATAAAGAAGCCCAATTAATTAATAAAACTCTAGATTAGTGTGAAAGTTTGGTACAACACTTTACAACACCTTAAATAAGGTACAACTAGGTTCACAAGGTCCCAAGACCTAATGTGAATGCGTTATACACATTACAACACTAAATTAAGGCAACATTATTCTTAAATTAACAAGGAGGACCCAAACGAGCATGAAAAAGTAGAGGGATATTTTTCTGTTGCCACACTTTTCTACATCTTGTGGTCTATTGGCTATTAGTGGAGGTGGGAACACCAAAGGGAGGGTTTGACTGAGGCAAACCTCAAAAAACAATCCCAATATTTTTCTTGTTACTATGTGTGTAGGTGCAATCTAATCGTGAGGAGCTTTATGGAGAACATGACCTTCAATAATTTGGAATTCTTCTTCTTTATTCTCTGTCACTTCTCTATTAGATTCATTTATATTTATTAGTTAAAGTAATCTTCTTGTTGTATTTTGATTTCCATATAATTTTGTTAAACTATAAAACTAGAAATTTTGGTTGTAACTAGAATCTTTGTGTTTCTATCTACAACTTCAACCTCTATCCATATAGGACACCATCATGTCTCTAAGACTTCAGCGTGGCGTGTTTAATTCTGACCTATACATTGTCGTCCTTTTGTAGAGAACTAGTCGATATGCAATTTGAGACCTTTGTGGTCCACTCACCCACTTTTAGTAAACCTTTGTCATAAAGCATACAAAAAATAAGGTCTAGTTTTCCCTTCTATTCTAGCTTATTAGGTAGTCTAAGGTAGTTTAGGGAAGTTCACTCCCTTGAGGCTCTTTGGTGTCTAAGAAAATTGGAAGCAATGAATCCGCCTTCTCTACAATAACCCATTAACTTATTGTCACAAGTTTCATCTCTATATTTTTGTCTATTTTCTAGTAGGTGTGTATACTGTCATGCACATTGCCATATATATGTAGGGTACTACAACAAGTGCAATAGCTAATGCTACAACAATTTACCTTTTTGACTCCACATCCCCATTATTATTATGACCATGATTAATTTTAGCAATAGTTGCCACCACAAGTATATCAATGACCCCAACTAAAATGGACATAAGTATCTTTGTATTTTGAGTAGGTTTATCCTCCTTTCTCATGGATTTCATGTTCCCCGACCCCTTTTCCCTCTTCCTTTTTTTATTATTTTTGAAAAATAGAGTTTGCAAAAATATTGTCCATGGCCATGTGAGATAACCCATTAGTAAAATGAGGCTCTCCTTTAACTATTATCTTCCTTCTTATTTAATAATTCTTGGCATCTTTCAACCTTACACCTCCTTCTAGCATATCACCCACCCCCTACTTCTATCCTTTCTCATAACCTGTCTTTATTACCCCCAAATTGTTTTATGATTTAGTGCTAACTCAAGTGCTTACATTTTTAAATGTGTAGGTTGCATATTCATTTTAAAGAACTTGAAGTGTATGATATACATTTTCTATGATATATATTTCACAAAAAGGAAAATTAAGCCACTTTAAGTAGTGCTTTCTTTTTAACACATATATATTTCACTTTAAGTAGCGCATCATTCAACCTTTATTAACTACTATGATTATAATTGTGATAATTTTTTATAAAATATTCCCCCAATTAAATTTCATCATTTCTTTCTTTCTCATATGGCTTTAAACATTATGGGGAAATAAATTACTATAACTAGTGTAATGAACACATAAACTCCTGTAGCTTAAGCATCATTTTGGAAATGGAAATTCCTAAGAGATATAAAGTCTCAAAGACAAGGGTAAAGTCTTGAAATAAACGTAAAGCTGAGAGTCCTTATGTATACTGATATACATCTTGAGATTTTAAGTCTATTCGACAGTAACATTTAAATTCTTTATGTCATTCCAATTATATCTAGTGTGGTTAACAATAACCAGAGATGAATCTCTCATTAGAATGCCTATGCAATAATAAATATATTCAGATGGCTCTGCTTTCCAAACACGAGAATAAGGAACAAAATTTTTGACAAGCTTGTGCTTGAAACCCATTCATCGAGAGCAATAGACAAATATTGATCTCATTTGGAATATCCAAGAATGGAGATATGATAAGACTTAAAGAATTTAACAACTATGTTTTAGAATATTCAGGGTATTGAGGAAACACTTGTGTGAGTTCATAATTCATTTAAGATGAAAGATAGTGAACATCGGATTATCAATAGAATTGCAATTATTGATATGTGAATAGAACTTCTAGGATTATTCAATTGACGTAAGTCAAAGAATGGTTATTGTATAACGTATTCACATTCCTAGAGTAATGAGGGATTATATAGCACCTATGAGGTTTGGAGAA
This sequence comes from Sequoia sempervirens, assembly GCA_007258455.2. Taxonomy (NCBI): domain Eukaryota; kingdom Viridiplantae; phylum Streptophyta; class Pinopsida; order Cupressales; family Cupressaceae; genus Sequoia; species Sequoia sempervirens. The sequence goes on from VDFB02072274.1 coordinate 25,961,200, forward strand.
AACCAGAGTGCATTATACTTATGTTGTATTGTTATATATTATTGAAATTGGGTTTCGAGATAGCAATGGGAAACTAAGAAAAATGGAAATAGATCCCTTAGTCTATGTTAAAGACTAAGATAGCTCTATCGATGAAACCTTGCTAGTTCTCTCATGGGACTTTTTAGATTAGAAAATACCATCATGATATTGAAGTAAGGAGATTGCAACATAGAAAAAGATTTCTTGTAGGAAATAGAATTCCTCTTGTCAATTTTGTATTGCATGTTAAGGAAATGGGTGAACCACGAGTGTGGAACCCTAGATAGCCTTTGATAGCATCAGTTGCTTATGTCATGGTTCTCAAGAGAAAGAGAGATCTTGAAATGTATTGATGTTGATCTTGTAGCCTTTGTTGAACTTATTTTTGAACCATGTGTACAAAGGAATTTCGTTATTCCAATACTTGGTATCATTGTCATAACCAACTTTGAGAAGGGGATGTTGGGAGACCGAAACTCAACCTACATGTCTAATGTATTTGAGATTGTTCTTATAGGTATATGTGACATACTTATATAAAGGATGATAATCATATGAGTTTATACCCTATCCTTATTTGAATGTGAAATTGAGTAGACAAGGAAGTTGGAAGAAATTTATTTTCTCTTACGAATCTAACCTATTGAGGTTGAAGGATTGAACTTAGTCGAAGTACTAACTACATGAGAAGTATTGATATTGATTAAGATATATATATCAATGAGAATATTCCTTGGATATCCAGGTGCTTATTCCTGTTATATGAAATGTGAATTTGAGAAATGCTAAGTCATTTGGGTAAGACTAGAAGTAATTACTCTTTTGTTATGCTTCGTTAATGCTATTATCCTCGGAGAACTAGGATGTTTGATTTTTCCATGTATTGGGTTAGAGAAGCTAAACCCTAGTATTGAAACAAGGAGGATTTAGGAAATAAGTAATGCTTATGTCAAATATGACATTGTATATATGAATGTGTATTGATTGGCAATGAAAGGTTGCGAAAACCATAGAACAAGACAAGAAGTCTTTATAATACCTTAAGAGATTCTACGATAATGTCGAAACTCGATTTAACGCATCAAGATGTTGGGTATTGAATCTTGAGAGTAATATGACAGGAAGTCATAAACCCTAGATATTGCAAGGACGCAATAAGGGACTTTTAAAAGGGTTGAAATACCCAAATCTTTACATTGAATGAATATCCTAGATTAAGGATTAGTTCTAAGTCAGATTGGCTAGAATGGATTTCCTATAATGACTAGTTTGAGTCTAGAGTACCAAATAAAGTAAGAAAACTATAGGATGAGATAGTTTCTAAGACGAGTCAGAGTTGTGTGTCTAGATGGAACGACCAATCAGAGTGATCATACTTAGCTAGAAGGGATCTAGAGTTGTATGGTCGATTGAGTTTTGTAGAACACATCACTAGGACTCAGATGGTGAAACTTGACAGTTCCTTATATCTATACTCTTTGAGAAGGGCTGGGGTACTTCCAGTTTGGAAGTGTGCGGGGGACCACTTGAGTCCGTGGTTGGAGGAAAAGCACTTGGATGATGCTCTCCCTCTATAGCAGTAGACTCTTTGAGACTTGTGAAGAAAGAGATCGACATTCCAGATGTAGTGAACTCCATGTTCTGGCTTATGATAGAAAAAAAACCTATGAGGTAAAACTATTCTTTATGCCAAATTTATTTTATGTGATATAAATGAATATTGTAAGGAATCAGCTTGACTCTAGTTATGATTACATGTGAATTCAAGTTTGAATTTATCTGGAAAAGTTGTACTTTATTCTTGTGCTTATGCAAATGTTTTAACTTTTTTTAAAAAAAATTCTCTCTCATGTTTACTAAGTTTATTTACCTTCTAGTAAATTCTTGAGATTATTTGAGTATTAAGTGGATGGTTGTTACATATGGTATCAGAGCTAACCCAGTTCAACGCATGGACCTATGAGCTCATTACGAGAAAAATCATTAAACATTTAGCATATTATCTAACGTTAGAGTTGGTTTGATGCCAGAAGGGCATAGAGAAAAACCACAGAAACTTTCTGAAAGACTTTGAGACTTTGACAAGAAAGGTAAAACCTTGGTCAATTACTAATCAGACTAAGAGCTCAAGTAGAGCAGTGTCTGTATGAATTTAAGATTACTTCCTTCTCAAAAAATTAAGGATGGGAAAATCCAAAAGTAATTAACTAGGTGCAGGGGCATTTGAGTGTTGTAAATCCTTGAAATTATATCAACTACACCGAGCAAAGATGGTTCTAGTATAACGTCTAGTTGGCATGGAATGAGCCAAGTGGAATAAATGGATCATTAAAGGTTGTGAACTAGGTACTTTCCCTTTGGCAGAGCTAGAAAGTACAACCGCATTGGTGAATGTAATTATCACTGAGATATTTAGTCAAATTGTTTAAGTTTTAACATGTAACCTATGCAATGAAGTAAGGAATAAAGTTTTGTAATGAGGAATGAAGAAATAAGTTGTGTTCCTATTGTAATCTTGTATAAGATGATCTTATGATATCATCTAACAAGTGAATGATAGAAACTCCAAGAAATAGGAGTGAATCTGATATAACACCGTTATTTGCAAAATGATTGAGCATGATGTAAGTCTTAAGAGACTTATTTGTTTGATGTGCTTGTAACGCAATCTCTAACCCACTATAAGCTTTTAGAAAATCTGAATACAGTGCAGCAATCTACTCCCTTGTAGCGACTTAGTCAAGTCACACAGTGTATTAACAGTGTTCTTCTAGATTTTGACACTTGGATTTTTGGTGAAATTCCTTTTAATACTGGCAAGGATTGTCATTGTTTATTCTTTATTTTGAAATGGTCTAGCCACCGAACTTTGAAGATTGTTTATCTTATGACCGGTTGGTCAAAATTTGATTTATTGTTGGAAGAGCTCATTCTTTGATTTATTGTTGAAATTTAAACCCCTTATATTTTGATATTGAGTCGAGTTTTTTGTGGTGGCTATACAAGAACTTTTGGTTGTTCACTATGTTGGATGTAATGCTCTTCTCTATCATGGCCTAGATGGGCCTCTGATGGATTGTGTAAGGGAGTAAATTGTGGAAATGCACCTGATATGTCCTTACCTTTACAGATGGAAGAAACCTTGAATGGAAAGGAATTGATTCTGAACCCTTTTAGGGTTATATAATTGATATGTAAGTTATCTTAAGGAGGTCTTATGCAGATATCACTTTTGGAACCTTGTGTTATGGTATGTGGGTGGATAGGTAGTCCAGTAAGCCCAAGTGAATAGTCTCTCCAAGTCGAGCAGGGTGGTGAACCATTACTATGTGGATTGCAAAGCGTATGTATATAAAACTATGGCCATAGTGAGTGTCGTTGCCACGACGTTCACTCGTCAGTTCACAGTACTCTAGACACTTAGCTAACCAGATTTGTTGTACTTAGTAGGAGGGTATCCTTAGTAGTGCAACAGAGTTGGTTAAGTGGGGGTACACACCAGAGCTCAGATGGCAACTATGAGGGTTTCCAACACAACCTCTCATCGAAAGGTAGGACTGCTTCCAATTAGGAAGTGTGCGGAGGAACCGCTTAAGTCTGTGGTTGGAAGGAACAATAGCTAGGTGATGCGTTCCCTCTTTTTAGTGGCATGCCGAGTCTTGGAGGATAGATGAACTAGAAATGGAATTTTGATCCTTTCTCTTGTATTTACTTATCAGCTTATTATAATGATGCATGAAATAAATGAAATTGGTACTTGATGAAAATCTTTTCAGCTAGAAAAGTGAAGGTTGATGTTACTCTTTGTATCTTACATGAGAAATAGTCGTACCTTACTTGCTTAATGTTGTCAACCTTTGATAAAATTCTCTTTGTAAACCTGTGTTAAAAGTAGTTGATTGCTACATGTAGAAAGAGACATCCACCTTTTATGGTGTTTGATATAACTTCTATAATTTTGTTAACAAGGTGACTCCATTTGAGACATTGGACAGGAAAAGATGTCGAACTCTTATAAGCTAAGTAAGCTAGAAGAAAGGATTAGCATTAGTCTTGAAATGTCGTCAGAAATGGATAAACAAATCAAACCAATCAAATAGATTGGTGAAAGATGATAATAGATAGAAAATTTTCATAAAGTAAGGATTGTTTTCCAATCTAGCTCCTTGAAATAAAGGAATCTTCAAAATTTCTTGAAGTTATCAATTCGATTGATTAAAGAATCATTCTATTCTTAGCTATTACTAGGAGGTAAAATTCTTTATATGAATTACATTTGACAAGTACATAACAGATGATAATTATATTCTCAGAATGTTTTATAGGTACAGGACCAAGGTGTGGTCACGATTGAGTTTCTTAAATGCAAGGTCCAGTGGGACCAGTATCCAAAGGGTAATATGACATGGAAAGTTTACCATGATTTTATATGAAAGATTATCTAAATTGCTTATGCTTTTGTAGGATAAAACAAAATTTTTATCTTATTAAAGTTTCAGATGCATTGGATCATCGAGGACGATGACTCTTACAGGGAGAGATATGTTACATCCCTAACTTTAACTATGTTTTACTTTTTACTTTTGAAGTAAATAGTAGATTCTTACGCATGACTCAATGATTTGATGTTAGGAAAAATCAATGTTTTCATGAGTTAGGTTTATTTGACTAAAATCGACATGTGTTTAAAAGTTGTCAAGATGTGATGATTTCATAAGGATTATGAAACGATTAATGATACATTAATCCCAAGTTGGTGTTGTACGTTGCATCTAGGAAACAGGTTTCCGCCCTCCAAGAAAGGGAGGGAGAGCATCATCAGAGAGAGGGGTATAGATATAAGGTAAAGAACAAGTTGTCAGCATCTTAGGTCTAATGATGATTCAAAATGGTAAGCCTAGTTGAGTTGGGTAAGTGATACTCAACCCTCTTGGTCTAAGTTTACTTCTCGAATTGACAAGTTGTCAATATCGTTTAAGTCTAGTTCATGTTGTTTAACGTGTTTAGAAGCTTGTCGATAATAATCAATTAGTCGACCTTTGTGTTGATATAATACTCTTAAGGGTTATTAACTCTCTTTTTATTATATAAATACATAGATATTGTCAACATACAAACATTTAGTTTCAAGTATGTATGGATACATACACACATGCGTAGGTTATTTCGACGAAATGACTCAGGTATAAATATGTTCATATATGTATGATGTGCCACCTTTATATACTTTTAATTATTGGTTCTCATCATGATATTACATGAGGATGCTGATCATTTAGATCAACATTGAGTTCATTTGGTTTTGGCGAGTACGTTGATTGGACAACATAACGAACTATGTCGTCAACTCTTTCCCATGAAACTTTTAGTTTCTTTAAAGGTCATTATGTTAAAATATATGATTAAAATCTTTAATGGCTAGATAAGCCAAGAGCTAACCAATGAGACTCAACTCTTAGTAAAGAGAATCTCGTGAGCCATGTGTGGTAGATATTGTTCAATTCTTTTAATCTATATTAGATCAGACTAAGATACTTCCAACCTCATACTTTTCAATATTTAAACCATATGCACACCACTAGGGCCACGACAAGCATTCTTGGTGACAATTATATTCATTGTGCCATATTTAAATATCCTCATAAGGTTATAAGAGCCACAAACGGATAAAGTGGACTCAAGCATAGATGCGCCAATATATATAAATATAAATATATCTTGCTAAAATACCAATTAGTTCATTGTTTGAGCCACATCGATAATGTTTTGGTAGCAAAGGATTACTATCTTTCTATGAGTTTAATCTAATACTTGCAACGACATAGTAATTTTTGGGTAGTTGATGTTACCTTTTGAATGCTCTTTTAAATGTTCTTGAGCCATGGATAGTATGCAAGGCTGCGCTTATTTCGCATAGTGGGAATTTGCTCGTAGCAATGGCGGTGTCCATCTTGAACCTAGGTAGAGTTAAATCTTTGAGATAACTACCATTCTAACGAAATCTTGAGCTTATCTTCACCGAGCCATTCTTGGCAAGAAAAGGGATGGCGGTAACCGTTTTTGACACAATCTTTTATCTCAACTTGGAAACCAATCTATAACGGGAATTGGTGGGGGTGCGTACGGAAGGAGGAAGCTCGAGCCAGTGGGAAAACACTTAATGTTGTGACGTATCATAAGAAGGTCATCACAGACTGGAGGAGCCAATAAAATGTAAATGTGAGTATGTTTGGGAGAATTGCTCAGGTATGAATCGGCCCTATTACCCTGTGTGTTCACCATAAACTCCTGTAGCTTAAGCGTCATTTTGGAAATGGAAATTCCTAAGAGATATAAAGTCTCAAAGACAAGGGTAAAGTCTTGAAATAAACGTAAAGCTGAGAGTCCTTATGTATAATGATATACATCTTGAGCTTTTAAGTCTATTCGACACTAACATTTAAATTCTTTATGTCGTTCCAATTATATCTAGTGTGGTTAACAATAACCAGAGATGAATCTCTCATTAGAATTCCTATGCAATAATAAATATATTCAGATGGCTCTGCTTTCCAAACACGAGAATAAGGAACAAAAATGTTGACAAGCTTGTGCTTGAAACCCATTCATCGAGAGCAATAGACAAATATTGATCTCATTTGGAATATCCAAGAATGGAGATATGATAAGACTTAAAGAATTTAACAACTATGTTTTAGAATATTCAGGGTATCGAGGAAACACTTGTGTGAGTTCATAATTCATTTAAGATGAAAGATAGTGAACATCGGATTATCAATAGAATTGCAATTATTGATATGTGAATAGAACTTCTAGGATTATTCGATTGACGTAAGTCAAAGAATGGTTATTGTATAACGTATTCACATTCCTAGAGTAATGAGGGATTATATAGCACCTATGAGGTTTGGAGAAAACCAGAGTGCGTTATACTTATGTTGTATTGTTATATATTATTGAAATTGGGTTTCGAGATAGCAATGGGAAACTAAGAAAAATGGAAATAGATCCCTTAGTCTATGTTAAAGACTAAGATAGCTCTATCGATGAAACCTTGCTAGTTCTCTCATGGGACATTTTAGATTAGAAAATACCATCATGATATTGAAGTAAGGAGATTGCAACATAGAAAAAGATTTCTTGTAGGAAATAGAATTCCTCTTGTCAATTTTGTATTGCATGTTAAGGAAATGGGTGAACCACAAGTGTGGAACCCTAGATAGCCTTTGATAGCATCAATTGCTTATGTCATGGTTCTCAAGAGAAAGAGAGATCTTGAAATGTATTGATGTTGATCTTGTAGCCTTTGTTGAACTTATTTTTGAACCATGTGTACAAAGGAATTTCGTTATTCCAATACTTGGTATCATTGTCATAACCAACTTTGAGAAGGGGATGTTGGGAGACTGAAACTCAACCTACATGTCTAATGTATTTGAGATTGTTCGTATAGGTATATGTGACATACTTATATAAAGGATGATAATCATATGATTTTATACCCTATCCTTATTTGAATGTGAAATTGAGTAGACAAGGAAGTTGGAAGAAATTTATTTTCTCTTATGAATCTAACCTATTGAGGTTGAAGGATTGAACTTAGTCAAAGTACTAACTACATGAGAAGTATCGATATTGATTAAGATATATATATCAATGAGAATATTCCTTGGATATCCTGCTTATTCGTGTTCTATGAAATGTGAATTTGAGAAATGCTAAGTCATTTGGGTAAGACTAGAAGTAATTGCTCTTTTGTTATGCTTCGTTAATGCTATTATCCTCGGAGAACTAGGATGTGTGATTTTTCCATGTATTGGGTTAGAGAAGCTAAACCCTAGTATTGAAACAAGGAGGATTTAGGAAATAAGTAATGCGTATGTCAAATATGACATTGTATATATGAATGTGTATTGATTGGCAATGAAAGGTTGAGAAAACCATAGAACAAGACAAGAAGTCTTTATAATACCTTAAGAGATTCTACGATAATGTCAAAACTCGATTTAACGCATCAAGATGTTGTGTATTGAATCTTGAGAGTAATATGACAGGAAGTCATAAACCCTAGATATTGCAAGGACGCAATAAGGGACTTTTTAAAGGGTTGAAATACCCAAATCTTTACATTGAATGAATATCCTAGATTAAGGATTAGTTCTAAGTCAGATTGGCTAGAATGGATTTCCTATAATGACTAGTTTGAGTCTAGAGTACCAAATAAAGTAAGAAAACTATAGGATGAGATAGTTTCTAAGACGAGTCAGAGGTGTGTGTCTAGATGGAACGACCAATCAGAGTGATCATACTTAGCTAGAAGGGATCTAGAGTTGTATGGTCGATTGAGTTTTGTAGAACACATCACTAGGACTCAGATGGTGAAACTTGATAGTTCCTTATATCTATACTCTTGGAGAAGGGCTGGGGTACTTCCAGTTTGGAAGTGCGCGGGGGACCACTTGAGTCTGTGGTTGGAGGAAAAGCACTTGGATGATGCTCTCCCTCTATAGCAGTAGACTCTTTGAGACTTGTGAAGAAAGAGATCGACATTCCAGATGCAGTGAACTCCATGTTCTGGCTTATGATAGAAAAAAACCTATGAGGTAAAACTATTCTTTATGCCAAATTTATTTTATGTGATATAAATGAATATTGTAATAAATCAGCTTGACTCTAGTTATGATTACATATGAATTCAAGTTTGAATTTATTTGGAAAAGTTGTACTTTATTCTTGTGCTTATGCAAATGTTTTAACTTTAAAAAAAAAAATTCTCTCTCATGTTTACTAAGTTTATTTACCTTCTAGTAAATTCTTGAGATTATTTGAGTATTAAGTGGATGGTTGTTACATTCACCTTCTCAAAATTCTTCTTCTCCTTGATCTTGGTGATGTGCTGCATCTTTTGACTACTCTAGTACATCGTGAGATTTATGGTGAGGAGGAGAATCCTTATGTTGTTCTGCAACAGGGGCTACTAGAGGAGTATCCTTTTTCAGTACATTATCTTTGGGAGAAGGAGTCATTGACCTCCTTCTATATACTTGAGTCTTCTCCCCTGAACTTTCAACATTTAATATAGGTGGGCTTATTTCTTCCTTCCCCTCAAACGATTCATCTTTCTTCTTAGAAGTATGAGTTATCCTTCTCCTTTTGGGCACAGGAGCACTATCTTTCTCTTCCTCTTCACTTGGTTCTTCCTTTGCAAGTCTCTTTATCTTTGAAGCATTAGTCCTTTTCTTAGCAATGGGTTTCCTTTGCTTCTCTCCTTCTTCCATTTGAGCACCCTTAACCTTGATCCTAAAAGGGGAGTCTTCCTTGGCTTTACCTTTAGAGTCTTGCTCAACTAATTCCTCGTAGGTAGAATGAGGCTCCAAGTCTCCCATCAAGTCATAGGTGCATTGCACACCTTCACTCTCGAGCTCCCATATCTTGTGTTTGAGCCATAGCTTGGTATACTTGATCACTAGAGTCATGATCTGCTCTAATTTAGTCTTCTCTTCCTCCAGCCAATCTATTTCCCCTATCAATTTTTCCTTCACAGGGTCATAGTCATGACTCTAAATCAAGTCTCCATCATCCTCAATCTAATTAGGAATGAATTTGACACTGTACAATCTAACCACATCAACCGGTAGCCTAGAGAACTTCTTCTTCCTAACCTCAAACTCATCCTTACAGTTAGCCCAATAATCTTCTATGTCATCTTTATGATTGTACTCCCTACTAGCTTTCCTCTGGGCCTCACCAGTTATATCAAATCTAGATCTCTTGGAATGAAAAGATAAACCCAAAGTTCCTATTTCCTCCTTAGAAGCATGTGTTGAATTTATAGAAGGGTGGGTCTAATTACTACCTATCCTAAGAGGAAAATCATTGCCAAACCCTGTCTTATGTTTATCTTTCTTGACTATTGCATCAAAATCACAAATCTTCCTTGTGACCTCCAATAGTACAATGTGATATGTGGGGTACCTAGGAAGTCTGTATGGGGCTCTTTGGCAGCCATCTATCCTGATGTATGAGAAGGTAGGGAATTGGATGAACCAAGCTCCAAACCTCTTGATTAATTGCTTGGCCTGGTCTCATATCCAGACATGCTCTACACCTTGAAGTAGCTTGCTTATGTGCATGGTGAATGCATCATTCACCCTCCAATAGCTTGGGCTACCCAAATTTAGTTGTGGGTATACTTCATAAATCACATCCTATCCAAACACACCCCTTGTGCTTAGCCCCTTGTATGGATGAAACCTTGCAAGTGCATAGACCAAGTAAGAGGTCATTGTGAAGGTCTTTGTCTATAGCACATTGCACATGTGTTCATGTATCATTGCACTTATAATGCCTTCCCAATGGTAATCAATATTCTGCTCCATCCTCACAATAACATGGAACATCCAATTTTCAAATATTCCTGCACTTATCAAGCCCATGACTCTGTTGAGTAATGTGATTGCATCATAATATTCTAGCTTGAATTTTTCCCTATATAGTTTTTTTGGAAACTTGGAGAAATGAGACTTAGGCTTCTCTAGCCAGGAATTAATGACCTGCTATGATTTGATAGTCTCATCCTCATAGTACTTCTTAGGCATTTCTATGTCAAAGGCCACCACATGGGACCTATCAGGCATGTCAAAGTTTGTGCTATAGAGATAAGGTTAAGATTGGCTAATATTATTCCCTGAGGGCCAATTATTCTCTAGGTGCTTCTGACATAATGTCTAGCACATTCTAGCACCAACTCATTGCATTGGACCGTGGCAAGAAAACTAGCTACATGTGCCAATCCTAATTCCACCAATCTTTTGGCCAACAATGGAGGATCCTCCTATGTCATCGTAGCCTTAAATTCTTCATAGTCCCACCAACCCACATTGGTATCAGTGACCTCTGACCATATGGAGGTCAACTTGCTTTCTAGAAGGGTGATCCCACAATAGTGGTTTACAATTTTTGGCCAAACTGGACACTGAATTTATTTTTTTTAACTAAATCTTCACATTTGGACACCTATAGCGGCTAAACTATGAGGAATTTGAAGATGATGCAAACTAGAGTCTCATCACATTTTGTCTGTAGATTCTAAAATATTTTTTTCAAAATTTTTGGAATCAATTTCTTTTTTCCATCTCCCACAAAAATGGTTTTTCAAAATAACATTTTTAAAAAGTGATGCACATACATAACTTTTTTTCCATGAAGGATAAAATTATAATTCTTTCGAATTTAGATTTGTAACTCTGATATCTAGTGCTTGCACTTGGTTAGATAGTTTTTTATTGAATATTTTTTCTTTAATCAAGTTTTGAAGTCAAACCAATGACAATTCAACATAGCGACCGTATAACGCGTAACTGTTTTTGCATATATCGAAATTCAATTTTTTTGTTCGATCAAGGACTTCAATATCTGGTGACTCATATTTTTTATTTTTTATTTTGATAATCTGCTATTTTTCCACATGTGCAGAATAGAGACCTTCATTTCGACGAAAAATCTATGTTTAATAAAACTAAAAAAACAAATACATAATAAAACCAAAACATATTAAAATTATATTCATTTGATAGCTCGTTTCGAGGACCACTTGACTCCAATTGGGTTTGTGAAGATTCCCCCATTTTCATCCTCAACCTGAGCGTCAAAGCATAAAAAATTAGGTTTTTTGTGTGAACAAAGTCAAAAATTAGGGAAAAGGGGGGTTCGCTAGAACTAGGGGGGTTCTAGCGAACCCCTAGGGGTTCTAGCGAACCAGGGTTCATTCAAACCCCCTCAATATGCATTTTCCCTTTTTTTTTGGTGGGAAATGTGGGCCCTGTGATTGATGGGTTCGGTCGAACCCTAGTTCGATCGAACCCCTTTATGGTTCGGTCGAACTTGTAGGTTCATTTGAACCCCTAAAACCAATTTTTTTGCCATGGGGCCATTTTTTCTCATTTTTCCTTCCTCCATCAAATTGTAAACCACTATTGTGGCTTCACCCAGAACCCTTCTCTTTATATCTATTTTGATCCTCTCTGCCTTGGAGATAGAAGATCCCTCAACATCTAGATTTGTCTGCTTACCCTTAGCCTTCCCGGCCACGACCCTATTGGATTCAGCCTGCATCCAATAAAAGACCATCATAAATTCTCTTCATAATATTACAACCAAGGTTATTCAATTATAGATAACATATTCATCATTTCATCAGTTCAAAATCATGATAGAATCCCTTTAAATCGATTATAAAGCACAATTATTAAGAAATTTGGGATTCTGAGTAATTCAGGGAAAATCGGCTAGAGAGGAATTCGAAGAAATTCCATGTTAATCGGACTTAACCGATTGAGCACAAATTTCATCAGTTGATCATCACAGTATGAAAGGAAAGCATACAACATTGTTTAAATTATCAATATCAATCATAAACTGCCAAATATTTAGCATTAAATTCATTCATCTCTCGAATTCTTCAACATTGCGAAGTCTTTTGGAGAATCCAAAAAAATCCATCAAGAAAGGAATTCTGCAAGGAATTGGAAATTCTGAGCCCTTGGCACACATCCAGGAAAATGAGGGGACGAGGAAAATTGAGAAAATTTGAAGGTGTGGAAATTCCACGAAGACCTCAAAATTCCAAAAAATGTCACTTCTTACAATCTTCACCTAGAACAATCAAATGATTAGAACTTCAAAACTTTCAAGCTTGAATCCAATTTGTTTCATGTCTTCTATTGATCCTCATAAGTTCTCAACTTTCTCGAGAATGAATTGGTGAGGATTGGCTATGAATTGATGATACCCTAAGTTCAACTTTCTAAACTTTCGCGATGAACGTAGGGATGAGCTCGAGTTGAGCTTCGATTGAGCTCATTTTTCTTTGGTACAACTCAAGATAGATTGCATGGCATGCGCTTAAATGAGTTATTGGAAAATGAAATCAGAGGGGAGCTCATGAACTCGCTCAGAGACATTAATCGAACTAGACTCCTAAGAGAAATCCTAAGTCAAATTAAATTGGAACGACAACACACAAAGTTAGCTATGAAGGTGCAATTTGAGAATGCTTGGCACCACAACTAATTGGCTAGCTAGGGGAAGATACGAACTAGGCCCTAAGAACCCATGAAAGTGCCAAACGCAACCCTAGTTTTGAACATTCAATCACCAAACACACAAAATTCAAGCTCTAGATGCATTCAAAACGATAAAGCATCACAAACATCAATCATTCAAGAGAAAAAATTGTAGCTACATACAATGGACGAATCAAATTCAGTTGCAGGAGTGACTAGCGATAAACTTCGATGCCCTAGAAAGCAACTTTAACATTAGCACAAGAAATCTAATCACTGAATCCACAAATTGAGCAATTCAAGCAACAAATCACCAAATACTACAGACTCTCAAGGCAACAGACAATAAATGATGAAAGCAAATGACACAAAATTCCCTAAAATCGTCCAAATACTCACCGCAAAAGTTATACCATAGTGCATTAATGTCATTGACAAGATAGGCCAGAACAAAACTCGAAAACCCAACAAGGCGACGGAATTTGGGAGAAATCCAATCCAGGTGGAATTCTGCGAAGTACCAGATTTTTTGAACTGCAACATTGAAACTTCTTCGCCAAACCTTCAGGAAAATAAGGAAATTCTGCCCAAAACGGAAATTCTCGAAGATAAGGAAAAACCTAAGTTTTATCCCGAACTTAAGATTTTAATGCGCAACTTAGGGAATTATTTGTGTAAGGAAGTTGAACATCCAAGGACATCCAAAAGTGACCGAATCCATAATCAAAGAGCCAAAAGACACCAAAAGCTAGAGCACAAAGAGGGTCCCTACTTTCGGTGGGGCATGTGTGCAAAATTGCACAATAGACCCTCTTCTTGATTCAAAGCTGACAATGAATATATTCTAAGGTTATTGAGAAGTGATTGAAGGCTATACATGGGCTTATCTAAACAAGATTGTGTTAAACATATATTAAAACTCAAGCCAAACTCATAGAAATGAGAGAAATCATATGCACACACTTAGTTGATGCATTCACCACTTTGACAATAAAATGTTCACTATGGCAATCAACATTGTGATAGTAAATGTTTGACAAGGGTTTTTCACTAGAACTGAAGCAAATAATATGCTAATTAGGAGGGAAAATCAAATTTTACAAAAGACAAAAATATGGGCACATGGTGAAAGACAAAGGATAACTAACAATAACACATGTGAGGTCTTAAGAGGATGGCATGGTGTAATTATCTTGGAAATATTAATTAAAGATCAAATATAATCTTTATGCCACATAGAATCATGAGCTAGATTGTCAAATCATCATTGAACTTGTCATACATATCCCTTCATATTTAGGTAGCTACATGTCCAAAGCTACCATTAAAAAGAATTTTGTAAACCCATTAGTAGAAATGATATCATTAGTGGACATTATGTGTGGATTTTTTGTCACTTGCTTCCCTTGCAGTTTTGAGGATATTTGAGTCTATGTGTAGGATTTTATAGTACAAGTGAAAAGAAGGGACTAAGGAAAAGGTGACTCAAGAGGATTTAAGCTTGGTCAACAATGAGGTATTATATACAAGAAGTTGTGTGACTTAAAGGAACATTGAAGGAAAACTAGAGGTATTCAACAATATTATTGTCCCCGCCTTGAATTCTGAAGAGCTAGTGCATCCCAAGAAACACCAAGAAATTTTTTTATGACATGAAATATATTATTGATCATATCTATGAAAGTATGGATAAATTTTGGCAGGGGTGGGGAAGGGATGATTGTAGATCAAGACTTGACAATTAGGGGAATTGAGCGAGATTATTGTGTAGTGAGTTTGATAGTCTATTAGGATCTCATTGTTACTAACCATTTTGATGATGCTAACATGTTTTATTTGTTTCCTGTTTGATACTAGTTTTCTTGGCTATGGTGTAATATATTTTTTATTTATTTGGATTTGTTGGACTCATAGGTTTTAGACCCTATATTATTTTGTTACATTTGGTGTTAGTGTAGTAGCTTTTTATATTTATACCCAACTTTGTTGTGATTGTTTTGTTATATTAGTGTGCTCTTCTTTCTAATCATTATGTTTGTAATAAATTTTCTCATGGGTGGAGGCCACAATGTATCCCCACCAACTAATTTTAAAAATACATGCAATTAAACTATTGTGATATACTTGGATGAGAAAATAGATGGAAATTATGTGATGATTTATCAAGATTCAACCACACAATTTTTTATTCAAGTTTATTGACCCATATTTCATTAGTAATGATTGACAAGAACTCATCTATCTTGAGCATGAATGATCCTCTTAGTCATCATTTCAAATATGTGATGCTCATTAGGGTGAAGCATTGGGACTTCCTAGGAGGTCACCCATCCCAATACTACTTTAATCCAAGCATGCTTGACTATGGATTTTCCCCAAGAGTGCACTTAGCTTACTATCTTGTTTACAAAATTTTGGCAAACCATTCATTATAGACCTCCTTAGCTCATTTACTATGAAGTAGGTGGTGTTTATTACAATATGTCAATTTATGTAATATTTTTATCAAGATTCAACCATGTAGTTTTTGGGTCAAACTCATTGACCCATATTTTATGGGCAGTGGTTCACAAGAACCCGTATCTCATGAGCATAATGGTCCACTTAGCATTCATTACATCTAGGTGATGCACATAAAACATTATAATTTCCCTAAAGGTCACTCATCGAAATATAACTCATGACTCGAGTGCACTTAACCATGGAGGTTTCCCCTTATACAAGTCCGCTTATCTTCATACCCCATATGTAAAACTATCAATCAATTGTTTTGTCCTATGGACCATTCATTATACACCTCCTTGCCTTATTTCATTATCAAGTATGTGGTGTTTTTCATAGCATGACAAATTATGTGATGTTTCATCAAGGTTCATTTACAAAAACTGTGTAGTTGAATACTAATAAAACATCACATAATATTCTCAAATTGTTAAATAGATATTATTGTACATCTATAGTAAAATTTCTTTAACCGCTTTAACGAAGAGCTTCGTAAAATTGTGAACTTCTACATCTAAGAACTAATATTTTCAAAGCCCTTCCATAATTGAAGACAATCTCACAAACTTGATCATTACATGTGTGCAATGAGTGCATGCATGCAGCTAATCACATGTGTACATGATGGATTGATACACCATACATACATTATATGCACACATGTCACACATCACATTACATGTCATTCATTTGCTAACATGGTTACACTTGCTTACCTAGGTAGTCAAACTAGAAGATGTGGCACCCAACTTTGAAAGGTTTAAATACTTTATTAGTCCTTTGTCATCTAATTGTTTTTTCCTAACACATTTCTTGAATACTTGTTCATGGGGTATGAACAATAAAGCCAAATGGTCTAAGGTCTAAGAACAAGTCAAGTATTTATAGGGGGAGCAACCCTATTCTAGAATATCATCAATGATTAAATTTGATTAAAATATTTGGACACACATTTCTTGGAAAAGCCTTTAACCCTCATCAATACACCATTTTGTCATATCCTTGATTCATAATAATCCTTAGCTCTACATTTTGATGATATATTTGACCACTCCCTTGGCAAGATGCAATTATCATATTCTGCGAGAAGGCATTCAATTTAGTCATCTAATCATTAACAAAATGGTTAATCATAAACACTAACTTCAATAAAAATACAATGTTACGTAAAGCTTTACACTCATTATCATGGATTGTAAAAACCTCGCGCTCATTATTAGATGTATCTTCCAATAATATAATTGGCAAAAATAATTTACCTACTCTTGAAGATATAATACCCAACAAAGAATTACAATAGACGTGGATAAAAAGATAAGTTTTTATGGGTCATTTGTAGTTGTCTAATTCTATCTACTCTACCATAGAGCATATCAATCAAGGCTTCCAATAGAAATGCTATTAAAAATCCTCTACATAAAATTGTGCTATTAAGAACCCTTCAAAATAAAATATATAAATAACATTGCACTATAACCAATTAGTTACAAAGTATGCCCATCTTTCCAAAGAAGGTAACTAAACTTCTAGTCATACCAAACCCTATAGCAATGTTTAAATAAATCTTTTCCTTCTCTACAACATTGTGCCTTAATCAAATGTCATCAAAAAGTATTAAATAAATATTTTATTTCTATAAAACATTGTGCCTCAATCAAATGTCATCAAAACTATTAAAATTGCTACTAGATATGCCAAAATAGACTTGTCCAAAAAGTGGACATTTTCATGCAAATTAATTAAATTAAGTAGAATTGTACAACACTTATAATCTATCTGCAAATATGCAATCTTGCTACTAGATATGCCAAAATAGACTTGTTTAATAGACTTGTCCAAAAAGTGGACATTTTCATGCAAATTAATTAAATTAAGTAAAATTGTACAACACTTATAATCTATCTGCAAATATGCAATCTTTGAAGTTCCTTGCATATATGCGTCGAAAGATGTAAACCCCCTACCATTGGTGTTTTAAAAGAATTTCCTCATAGAAGTATTAGTTATAACAACAAAAAGAAATTGTGAGCAATTGTAAATTGTAATATTTTGAGAGATTTTTCCTCTGAATTTTTTATTTTATTTTATTTTTTATTGTTGTGTACTTTGATCAATTTTTCACACTTTATCGCAATAAATCATTTGAAACATGTATTCTCACAAATTATTCAATTTTGACTTCGCCCACTATTTTTTTGGAGGGTCAAGATTTTTCTATGAAATTGTGATTTTTTTGTTTATAATTTGACCAACTTTTTCACACTTAATCACAAGAAATCATTTGAAACATGCCTTCTCACAAATTATTTAGTTTTGACTTCACCCACTATTTTTTGGCTAGTTGAAGCGTAGTTTTGACTTCACCCACTATTTTTTGGCTAGTTGAAGCGGAGGTCAAGCTGGCGACATCTACCCAACATTACCAACATTATGAATACACATTTGATTGTGTTTATTAATTAATTGAAATTCAAGATCATGTTATATTCAAAATGCTAGATAGGTAAGGAAGGAATAGGGTTTTGCATGTGTTTGTCAATTGTTTGAAGGAATTTTACTTTGATTATTAACTTTATTTCATGTTAACTTTTATTTCATGTTAGGAAGGCATATTTTCATTCAAAAGTGGGTAGGACATTTCACATTTACTATAATCGCTCCTTCATTTTACTTACAACACATTTGCATTACTTTGCATACACATTTTGTAAATTGAGCCAATTCCAAGCTGAATTTGCCATCTATGTTTGATTCAAATTCATGCCACATTCGCATTACTTTGCATATTCATGCCACATTTGCATTACTTTGCATACACATTTTGTAAATTGAGCCAATTCTAAGTTGAATTTGCCAATTGCTCCTTCATTTTACTTACAACACAAGTTGAATTTGCCAATTGCTCCTTCATTTTACTTACAACACATTTGCATTACTTTGCATACACATTTTGTAAATTGAGCCAATTCCAAGTTGAATTTTGCCATCTATGTTTGATTCAAATTCATGCCACATTCGCATTACTTTGCATATTCATGCCACATTTGCATTACTTTGCATACACATTTTGTAAATTCAGCCAATTCCAAGTTGAATTTGCCAATTGCTCCTTCATTTTACTTACAACACATTTGCATTACTTTGCATACAATTTTGTAAATTGAGCCAATTCCAAGTTGAATTTGCTCCTTCATTTTACTTACAACACATTTGCATTACTTTGCATACACATTTTGTAAATTGAGCCAATTCCAAGTTGAATTTGCCATCTATGTTTGATTCAAATTCATGCCACAATGTGTTTGTTATCCACAATTTTTTTTGTTTCATGTTCCATTATTATTGGTTCACTTATATATTTGTTTTAATTATGATGCTCTCATCAAGTATTATGATCACCTTTTCTTTATATTTGTTTTTATTTTAATTTATATTAAATTTCTATTTTTGGAAATACAAAACATCTTATAGGCTTTTTTTTTTTTTTGCCAAACCCAAAACATAATCACAATTGAACCTTGATACCAAGCCTCCCAAGTATTAATCTTAAAAAATCAGTTCATGCTTGATTGAAGGATATAAATTAATAATTTTGGTTTTAATCTCTCTTTATTTTCAAAAAAAAATGGACAAGCTAGTGTAGTTCTAATATACTATGGCAACTACAACCTTATAAAATATTTCGTCTTTTTCCCAACAACTTTTTAAATTTGAATAACAAAACCCATTATGCTCATTTATAAAATACAACTTTTACGTTTTTTTTAAAAATCCCTAAACCACAACCCTAAATGCTGATTTTTTTTGTGTTTAGGATTAAGAGGATTGGAGGCTTTTTTTCTCCAAAACTATACCCCTATTTTTTTGAGATCATGCTTTACAGTTACCTACAAGAAAGAGAGAAGAATGCCATGCCATGCCAAGGTTCTTCGAAAAAAATATTTATTGGAAACCTATTGAGTTCAGGAAATTATAAAACCCATCCAGTTAACTTGGATGGCATATCAATCCATCAAATCCCCTCCTTTGGGAAGAGAGGGCAACAGACATACCCCAAACTGGCAGTAGAGAGCTTCAAATTTTAAATCTAAAACAAAGCAATCCCTAGGACTACGAAGTCCTAGCAACAGCAATGGTCGAACTGAGAATGGGGAATGCAGTTGCAAGCATCATTAAAAGCAGGGACATTCACTGCAATGGTCAAATGTACAGAAGTAAACATACACTATACTATAGCAATTAATTCAACAACAAACCAAGATGTATGTATGCAATCCAATGCAATAGCCGGACCAATTTTCTTCAAAAGATAAAGGTACCTTGAACAATTTTCTTCAGAAATTAAAAGAACCTCCAAAATACAAGAGTGTAAAGCTCAACCCACAATGTAAGCAATTCAATATAGCAGCTAAACAAATTTTCTTCATAAGGTACCTAGGCTGTATTGCTTCATAAGGTAACGCACCTAGGCCACTTTGCTTCATAAGGTAAAGTAAAGTGCAAAATATGATAAAATGGTACGGATGTTAGTCACTTTGACAGTGTGAGCAATTCAATACAGAGGCTGAATCAATTTTCTTCATAATGTAAGTGACCTAGGCCAATTTGCTTCACAGGTAAAGCAACCTGCAAAATATGATAAATTGATAAGGGTGTTAGGCTCCCTTTGGCAGTGTCCAAACAAAAGCTTCCTTCCAAAAATCCATTCAATGCACAATTCAAATGAAGCATTCAATTCTCACAAAGAAAACTAAATCTTCAGAAGAAAAAAGCAAGTTAGAACAACACATTCACAATTTGTATCAATATTTGAACACAATTTTTATTAATGAACATGAATCTAAATAGATCTCAGTAAGTTAGCAGAGCCACAGCTATCTCATAACATGATGCAATATATAAGCTACAAATCTCATATATAAGTTTCAAATCTCATATATAACTTATAAGCTACAAAGAAAATTAGTCACAATTTGAAATCATTCAAGAGATTATTGCTGAATTGTTTCTGGACTTGATTGTGTCGATAGTTTTTTGCATCAACGTTTTCGTTTTGGATCACACTCCGTGATCCATCATTAGGATGAAGTAGAAAGCTCAAGGAGGAAAAGTTGATGCAAAAAAGTATTGACACAATCAAATCCAGAAACAATT
>VDFB02072274.1:25984440-25997483 GCA_007258455.2 Sequoia sempervirens
GCACAAGGCAGGTTAGGTCACTTCAAACTCAGTCCTAACTCTTCTCTGAAGACAGACCATTTCAAAGTATTACAGCAAAGGTCAAGGAATTAACTTTTAACTTAAAAAGAAAATTAAGCTCTTTATTGGTGGGAGCCAACACCACCAATAAATGTGAGGATGAAGGAGGATGTTTGAGTGCGAGAGGATGTGAAATGGATGCAAATGAATGCCTTAAAAACAAACACGTAGCATCAATTTGTGCAAATGAGTGTTTAGTTGATTCATAATGCGGCAATGCCCAGTAGAATAGGCAGGAGTTGACCAAATCTGAATTTGAAATTTGAATTTTCAGAGAATTTTCAGGGTCGACCCAGCTTCTGAAATGAGCCTGGGCATGGAAATGCTTTTGTAAATTGTAGATTGGATTGTGAATTAAATTGTAAAATAGATATTTTAAATTAAATCTCATAAATTAGAGTGTACAAATATATTGCAAATCCTGAATTAGATTACAGATTAAATTGTAAACTATTAAATTTCATTATAAATTTACTATTAAATTATCAAATTAAAAATTTTAAGATAAATTACCAAACTTACAATTGATTCCAATCGAAAAGGTTTCGTTGAAAAAAGACTTAAAAAACACTTTTTTTGGTTTTATTTCTTTTGTTTCAGTATAAACATTTTCGATTGAAACTTCTTGTGCCATGTAGGAGAGTTAGTGACAGTCAAATTAAAAGCATGCCGGGCGCTTTATCATGCATTTTAGTTCATTTTATTCTTAATTTGTTCCATTTATTGAATACTGCTTCATGTGTTTAGGGACGAGCAGAGGGTGGAGAAGAATGTGGTGAATAGTGTAATGAAATAAATGAACAAGGTGTTATCAGAGGTTGCCAAGCATCCTGTGGGTGAAGATGAAGCTGTCCAAAACTTTGACACAATTGCACTTCAATCAGGTAGCTCTACACAAATTGTAGGAATATGGGGTATGGGTGGCTCTGGCAAGATGACCCTCACAAAGAAAATCTTTAACAGATGGATAGGTCAAGTTTTCTTTTTGATCTTCGAGAAGCTGGAGGGAAAAGGCTGCTGGTTGAGAAACAGAAACTTTTCTGGAAGACTTTGATGTCAAAGGTGTATCCTTTGACAATGTAGACGTAGGCAAGGGGATTCTTAAAGCGTGGGGTATCTCTGCCATTTATCAAATGAGACCTCTCAATGCCACTCGTGGCAAGCAGCTCTTTTGTTGCCATGCATTCTTACAACCCTCTCCACTGTCAGGATTCGAGGATCTCGTTGAGGAGTTCTTAAATGCTTGCAATTGTCTGCCTTTGTCACTCAAGGTCTTAGGGGCACAGCTATATGGTAGATCTTGCAAAGATTATTGGCAGTCTCTATTAGATAAATTGTCCAGAATATTACCGGAAGACATCAAATTGAGGCTCAAAACCAGCTATCATGCCCTTGACGATGAAGAGAAAGCGATGTTCAAACTCAGCTATCATGCCCTCGACGATGAATAGAAAGCGATGTTCTTGGATACAACATGTTTCTTCATTGGATGGAGGAAAAGTGCGGCCATTGCAGTATGGGAGGGATCAGGGTGGAATGGTCTACATGGTTGGGAAAGGCTTTTCAATAAGTGTCTTGTTGAGGTGGGGGATGGTGGTGACATAAGAATGGGAAAGGATTTTCAACAAGTGACTTGTTGAGGTGGAGGATGGTGGTGACATAAGAATGTATGATTATTTGAGAGATTTAAGAAGGTAAGTTGCAAACCTATAGTCACCGTATCAATTTTGGTCTCCACAGCAGTCTATCCAGATTCACTCTCAACTAAACACTC
The DNA here is from genome assembly GCA_007258455.2 of Sequoia sempervirens. Taxonomy (NCBI): domain Eukaryota; kingdom Viridiplantae; phylum Streptophyta; class Pinopsida; order Cupressales; family Cupressaceae; genus Sequoia; species Sequoia sempervirens. The sequence continues at coordinate 25,986,275 of VDFB02072274.1, forward strand.
ATTTGCACACTATGATGCCACGTGCTTTAAGGCATTCATTTGCATCCATTTCACATCCTCTCGGTCGAACTTCCTCACTCATCCTAAGGAAGAATTCATAGGAGAACATTTAGATTTGATGCACTAAAATGAATTTAGATCTACACATACTCCAGAAATGGAGTTATGGAGTGAAAGGGGAGGTGACTTGTGAATGGGAAGACGGGGTTGCCTAGATTTACCTTAGGGTAAGGTCCCATGCAGGGGGCTTCCTAAAAAAGTTCAGTAGGTGCTGCTGAGATTTTTTTAAGAGTATTTTAAAGTTGGTGGTCCTTTTAGGGAAGCTGATGGTCCCATGAAGCTGGAATCGAATGCTATGAATAAAAATTAATAAATAAACATCATTTCCCTCCATTTTTTCACTGGCGGGAAGCTGAAATTCCAGATGTGTGACAAATGGGCCAATTTCACCAGCTCAAATCTTCAGTCCTAAAAGGTAGGGGCTGCCTTTTTTAGGATCAGATTCCAATTAATCCCGTAGCATAATTATTTTTTCCCCCCTGAGACCTCCTACTCCATGAAAATAGATGCCCAAGCCCCCCATGGGACCATACTGTTAACGCATTTTTATTTTAATTTGCCTCAATTTTAGATATAAATGTCCACTAATTATATGAAATATAATTTATTCGTCTATTAATGTGCTTTTAACTTATTCTGAAATCAACTGCACAAATAGAATGCAATCCTCATTACAGTCATGAGATGTATTGAGAATATGAATTAAAATAAACCCATGGCATGAATAATGAGTGGAAAAATGGATGAATTTGTTTAGACACTGACAAGCTTCATAGCCTAAGCAAGATTCATAAAAAAATCTTTACCTGACACTCAGGTGCGCTGTGCCAACCATGGTCTTTCAGAGTTCCCGCACTCAGCTTATGGCCCTTTCGTTAGGTTCTGTAGGAAAAAATACCAAAAATTAAAATTAAAATAAACTCTGTTTTAATTTTAATTTTTGAGTAAAAATTTTTGACAAAAGTATCATATTTCAGAAATAAAACCCTAACAAGCGGACCTAATTGAAAAATGGAGGGAAAGCCATACAAACTTGCTCCAACGCTGCTGGTAAAAAGCAAGGGAGTGTTAACGGCCATTGCCATCCTGAAACAAAAAAAAACATAAGAATGAGTCAATTAATATTTAGAGTTTTAATTTAACTAAGAGAAAAGGCGTGCCCAAACTATGCCTCACAACGAAGATGGACTCAGAACCGAGCTTTGCAGGTTTTGAAGTGGTAAAAACAAATGGGAAACAAAACGAGCAATGCCTATTAAAAAGGCTCTATTTAAAAAGCAAGACGTACGAAGTCTTCTGTAGAGAGATCTGCCGTTGCGTTTTAATGAAAGCTTTGCATTAAACAAGTGCACCTGAAAGAGGATGATGTGTAGAATAAAGGAAAGAGCAACGTAGCACGTTAATAAACAGACGTGGCATGGACCTGTTTGAGGGCGCGTCTCCCAAGGCATTAAATGTTCTGTCTTTTTCTAATAAATTAAGTTTTTTTTATATATCTTTTAAAGTAGTATAAATGATGTGTTATTAATATGCACCAACGAACAATCAGTATTTTAAAAATATATCAGTATTTTAAAAATATTGCAACAGTATTATAGTCTGAAAAAGTGTTTTTATTTTTTGAGCCTCAATTTGATGGCACGATGAAAGCCCCCATTTCCGAATGTTCCTGGACTAAGGAGGAGGTACATCACAAACAACTGAGTCTAATAAAGATTAAGCTTATAATATAATTCATATCAGTTCATAACAGGGTTATATGGTCCTGAATTTCCAGGATGAAAAGCTTAGGAACACTGTTCAGATGTACGAAGAGAGTGACTGGAAGAAAATAGGTAAGTATGGGTAACTGATTAAATTTTTCTTGAGGCATCATAATTTGGTAATGTTAGCTTGTTAATATTTTTTATGTTGCAGCTGGTTGCATTATAGGCAAGACTGATATACAGTGCTTTCAACGATGGCAAAAGGTTTTGAACCCTAACCTTGTGAAGAGCTACTGGACTAAAGAGGTTTGATCATTATAACTCATGAAAATAAATAGGTCTATACTGGGCTACTTTTGTTCTTGCACTTGTTCTTGTTTATTGAATGAATTTTGTGTTTTCCTGTTTTCAGGAGGATGAGAAGCAAATTGAGATGGTACAGATGTTTGGGACAAAAAGGTGGGCAGCCATTACCCGTTCAATCCCTGGTCGAATTGGCAAACAGTGCCGCAAAAGGTGCTCAAAATTAAATTCATAAGGTTGGCAGAAATCAATCAAGAACTGAAGAATTTTCACATGATTTTTCTTCAGTTAATTTTGGATTTTTGAGAACTACACATGAATCTCATCTGCAGATCAAAAGAAGAGACCTGCAGTTAATCTAGAGGTTGGTTTCTAACATTATTCTCAGAATATAAGATCTGTTCAATACCCTCTCGAGTGAATTTTTGACTGGAACTGTGATTTCATCTTTGAATAGACAGGGTAGGCCACAACTTCCAAGTGGAGCATTTCTCTTTACCTTATAAAAATTATTCAAATTTTGTACCCTGTAGGATCTGACCGCATGACCAAGATTGTCTGCAAATTGAGCCTTCTTGCAAATTCACTTACATGGATACATACTAGCATGTCCACATATTAAAACTACATCTTACAACACTCCCACTTTAGGTTAATATCTAGGACATGACATTTACCATCCAGCCTAATTGACCCGGTGAGCGATTGCTTGCTGAAGAGCAAAGATGGTTTGCAATCAATAAATGCCTTGGCAACCACCAAAGCCATCTCACTTAAGTGTTCTACTTTGGTCCGTGAGTTCTATTGCACATTACCATTTTAATTTTGAAACTTCTATTTCTAATCTGTGGTCGCTCTTCTTTTATCAATCTTGCCAATGCTTATAATTTATGTTTGGCCACCATTTGCAGTTCTGACAGGGCTTGTTGGACCTTTATTTTGCATAAACCAATTCTTCATATCTAGTTTGTGACTTATGCTGGAATAAATGGTTCTTAATTAACTTGATCAAATGATGAATGGGGTCGATGTACTCATATCGACCTTCAAAGCACATTACATATACTTCTGTGTTGCTGCTATGGGTTGTCTCCAATTTTTAGATCTACATTTTTCAATTAAATTATAGCTGAACTAATGTAGTTTTTATCACAAGTTTCCTCATGAAGCTTAAGCTGCCTTTTCCAAAATCTCATTAAATTGACACTTTTCGTGATGTTGTAGGTTTCTTCAACCAAATCTCTGAAAAATAATTCATAAATTTTATTACATATCAAGTTGCAATTCTTCTAATCAAACTTTCTGCAATGTGACCTTTTATTTTGTATTGGCATTCAGACACTGTCAGCACCTGATCTAAGAAACCCTGAAATATCAGCTCAAATTGCAACAAAACTGATGGAATTTCATCAACTTGATGTATTAGGCTCTTGAGAACCAGTGCTCTGGAAGCGCCTCAGGATTGTTCCTATGCTGTGATCAAATTGTTTTGTGTGAATTTTTCTTTCTGTAGTTCTGGGATGGGGACATCAATGGTGCCAAATAATTTTTTCGTTTCTTTTTCAAATCAGGTACTGGCATAGGACAGCAATAGATTTGTGCCAAAAAATGTGGCGGTTGAATTCCAATTTGATTGCATGGAAGAGAAGGTAAATAATCTGGGGAGTTTATATCAAGGGAGGATCAGCAAATTGGGTTTTGCCACAATAGCTTACAGTATGGAAACATAATGATTGATCAAGAAGACAAATCTGTGACTATAATTGTGAGTATTTTACACCTGAAAATGCATAACAAATTTTACTTTCTTATTTAGCTTCCATGATGTATGTTAAAAACAGGGTGGGGGAGGAAGTGTGATACTGTCATTTCGTAGGTAAGATGTATTGTCTATCTATGTGATTCTTTAGATGTATGCAGGTGATTTGTAATGATTTGTAGATTACATATTTCATATGGGCTAAATACTATGCAATGGTTTTAGATGGAATGTTTATTGACTGATGTTCTAGAAAGCGACAGACTTTTTCAATTAAGAACAGGGCAAAACTGAACTATTAGTAGTATGGTCATATGTAATTTGAGAGGATAGAGTGTCTTTAACAATGCTAGCCATGATTTGACATTCAGACAGTCAGTCAGGGCTGAGATTATCAGATAATTTATATACATGTAGGTGGGTACATCGTGAATGATCCGTAGATTTAGTTTCCCTTATAGTCTGAAATCTGAATGTTGTGCAGTGGTCCCTAACATCTGTGAATTGAAGCTGGAACCAATACTTAACTTGCTCTCGTCAGAGAGAAAGCTGCAGCATTTTTGCAATTAAGAGTAGGATAGCAGGTGAATTATATGTGATTTAGTCACATGATATTTGAGAGGATACAGTGTTAAACAATGATTGCATAGAGTTTTGCTTTTCAAGCGTGCAGCTAGTAGCTAAGATATCTAAAGCTGCTCCCACATTTTACTAGTGTTTTGAAGGTTCTTATATTATGTGTTTAATTTAATGCAGGATTATGAATATACAAGCTATAATCCACTGGCATTGACATAGCTAACCATTTCTGTGAGATGGCTGCAAATTACCATATTGACACTCCTCATTCACTGGACTATAGCAAGTACCTAGGTATTTTCTCGAACATTAAATTCATTTTAAACACATTCTGATGACAAATATTGAATAGGCTATTGGTTTAAGAAAGGTGCATGTTGCTGTAAATTACTTAGTTTCAATGAGGACTCATTTTAAATTTCAACAGGTTTTGAATAGCATCAAAGATTTGTGAGGGCATATTTAAGTTCATATGGTGAGCCATCGGCTCCTTTTTTCTTTTGTAGTGGCATGTTATGATAGTAGTATTATTATTTCTGTCATATGTGGGATATGTATGTTCTCTAGTGGCAGTAAGGTTCTGTTCCAAGATTGTGAACCAAATTTTACTTATTAGAATTTCATAACTTCTTATGGATGAAGGTCTTAACTTCCAAACATGAAATTGACTCCATTAAATTGCTGATTAGTTGTGCATTTTTGTTCTTATGAGACTAGTTTATATAATTACGAAAGTTATTCAGCATTGGTTCCCAATTAAACAATGTTAGTTTCAATCCCATTCTCACACAAACACAATTGGCTTAGCTCTAAATTATGGCGAGCACATGCACCTGTACTATGCGTCACCAGTAAAGGAGGATACACCAGCTTTCTTAAACAAAGTTGCTAACAATTTGTTTTACTGCCACTTAGGTGAAGAAGTGAATGACTCGGAAGTTGAACAGCTTTTGGAAGATGCTGAGATGTATGTTCTTGCAAGTCATATTATTTGGGGCCTTTGGGGTATAATTTCGGTATGTTTTTCTCTTTACTGTTTGAATGATAGAGAGCACATAATGGGGCATTTGGTATATCTCCATTAATAGATTTCACTCATTTGGCTAGTCAAAATAAATATATGAAATCAATTTTTGCATTGGAGAAGCAAATTTATTTTTGTTGTTATCCCTGTTTTTCTATGTTGGGATTTTGGTTTTTATTTTTATCTATACTAGTTGTGTAAATTTTGTTTATAGGTTTGAAAATATTTTTCCATTTCAAGAATTTTTATGTCTGGAAATTGTCAGATTACAAATAGTTTGTTAAGTCTATTACAAATTTTATGTTGCATGTGGAAAAACTAGACATCCTTCTTTTGCATTTAATTTTTTGTTTTCAAGTGGTAATGATAGTCTTTCATCTGTATTCCTTTTTTCTGCAGGATCATGTGAATGACATTGATTTTGATTATATAAATTATGCAAGACACAGGTTTCAGCAATACAATTTATTAAAGTGTTAACAATTAAATGTTTGAACTTTGAACTACCAAACTTTTCTCAGAAAGGAATTATGGCAGAGATCTCAGCAGTGCTGCTAATGGAAGAATATGAAGTCTGAATGTTTAATCTGGCTGATTCCCAGCATAGAACTAATATCTGTACATTATTACACCGGTGGCTTGGTACATCCAAAATCCAATTATAATTGGATTTGTCAACTATTTTGTATCATTTATATTAGTACTATATGCAGATAAGCTGTGAACTAAGGAGGTGCTATGTCATCATGTATATTCTTGTATATGTGGGTGGAAATGTCAGTTCCTGGCATACATGAAGTTCTAGATTGCCCGGCACTGATGAATCACCATGGATGTAAATTTAAAATAATACATAATATGTGTTAGGCCTATTTAAGGCATTTTACATAACAATAATGTACTTGCTTACATAAAAGCAAAGTTTGCAAATAAATAATATAATGGTCAAGACTCTTGTATGTTCAAAATGCATCAATGCATTTCTCGTTTAGTTGATTGCTACCCTCTGTGAATTGGTTTTATTTTTCTCTACAATGGAATATCCCATGAAATATATCTGGTGTACTTTGGTAAGAGCTGCATTAAGAACCAAGTTACTTTGAGTGATGCTAAGAATTGTAGAATACCCATCATGCTCAAACAAAGCTACAAGGGTTTAAACAAAGCTCAAAGAAAAATCACTTTGCAAACAAACAAATCGCAATTTTCTGGGAGAGAGGTAGGGCCCAGTTTGATTGCAGTGGGCAGCAGTTTTTAACTTTCAAAACTTTGAATTGTTAGGTAAGGTGGTTGTATCTAACTCATCTTCCAAATGGATTAAGAATAAAAATGGCAACTTTGTCAAATTTCATTTCTGGAAGATTTCACCCACCTCCCTTGTATATTTAGTAAATGCCCATGTATGTGTAATGTCATGAATTAAGTACTTTATCAAATTCCTGAATCATTTGCAATGTCCTCCAGCAAACGCATGCTAGTCTTTAATTTTTCCAATTTAAAACACCATTGACTTGCTTGCTTTTTAAAAGATCACTTTATCATGTCAAACAATTCTATGCTAAGTATTTAAAATATATATTTTTCAAGTGGCACCTAGAAATATACAGGTCAACGTTGTGAAAGTTAACACTAAAAAATATCATCATGTGAAATAGGAATCTGTATCTTCATCCGGTACATAGCCATCAAAAAATAATGCGAATCTCTATCTTCCATCCAAACCTTCAAAAAGTATTGCAAATCCCCATCTTCCACCCAAACAAGGCTTACGTACTCAGTGGGCCCATAAAAGATAATATCTTGATGGAAACCCATATTGGCAAATCTATGCAAAGACAGACAGAATATCTTTTCTACAACAATGGGCATGTCTATACAGATCAGACAACGCTTTAAAGAACCATTGGAATGCTTCCTTGAATAGAAAGGCTGCAAGAAAATCAAGTGAGTAGGAAGAAGCTGAGAGTGTCTGTTTATCAGAGGAGCTGCCTGAGATGAGCTCTAGCTCTGATTATTTCACAGGCAGACTCTGAGTTGACCTAATCATGGTGAGTACATTAAACCGTTAACACTGATATTGTTCTTGAATTAGTTCTAAACCCTACTATTTTTTTCTTTGATAAATTATACACCTATTATTAAACCTTTCTTGCATAAACCCAAAACCCAAAGTTGAATCTCCTAAGAATTGGTACAGAGGCATTGGCTCATCAAATATTTCACTTTTGTTAGGGTCATTCAAAAAGTACATTATGATTTTCCTTATTTGTCATTACTATAATTTACATGAAGCTATCCTACACGCATCCAATGTGCTTTAGGCCTTACTGTGGCCAGCCTTTTCTTTTTTGCTTGAATGCTATGGTTCAACGGTAGACACTGATGGCCTAGACAACATTCATCACAGGTTTGAGTCACTCACACTGGTGAGAAGCCAATAATTTTGGCACCAATTGCCTGAAGCTTGTTACGATATAAAAAATTCTTTATCTTTTTCAAGTGCCAGTGCTTCTCTGATATTATTAACCAGTTCATATCAAATAAAATTCTAAATTCTTTAATATAAATCAAGTACTATGTTAGGCAGGCTTGATGTTGGTTATTGCAATCGTAGTAGTTAAAGATCAATACCATCTATTTCTCTTTAACATTTCAACTGAATCTGCCTCTCATGATAACCATTCCCTTATATCATCCACAATTATCACTTTTTCCTTGTCAACAGTTGAATTGACCCATCTAAATTTCACAAAGTCTTTTAGAACTATGCAGATATGCTAGACAAGGAGTTCAGAAATAGTGTTGTTGTCCTGGAAGCCTTCTGATGGCAAGAAAATTTGAAGCATACTTACTAAGAATGTGAACATCTCCCATCGCCAAGCGATTAGCTAGTTGCAAGATGACTGACGTTTTTGTCATTTAGTCGGATAAATTAAAATCAGACAAGAGGCAGGGAAATTAAAATCTATTTTAGTTTTGAAACCACTTTGTCCGTCAGACATTATAGTGTATATTTTCTTTGTCCAGAAGGCTTGATGCTCAGTAAGTATTGCACATATATCTTGGTCATGCTGAGTCAAAATACTTCCTCTAAGAGCCTTAAAACTAGAGGCTTATAAATGTATACCTCAAAATAGGAATTATGTAGAACATATCTTGCCAAGTTGGAGATCTTGCAATATTCTCTCAGGTAGGCTCTTCTTAGAGAGAAACCATCACACCCTTAGGATGAGAGGATCTATTGACTTTGTTAGATGTATAACATATAACACATTATGAGGTCAAGGGAGGCTGTTACTATTCAAATGTTTTGGAGTAAACTTTTCATTGTTCTTATGTCTTGAACAGGGGTGCCTTGCTCGACTTGATCTGAAATGGACAATTTAATTTTTAAAAGAAAATATAAAATAGGTTAAAGAAAAAAGATATAAAAAGGGGTATTCAATGTGTTTAAAAGTAATAATGTTGATCTGGGTGGAAGTTCAATACACAGGCCTGTAGTATGTGCTATCCCTAACTGAAATGTGATCAAGAAGTGTTAGCTCCTTGTGGGATCAAGAGAGATGTGTGCCAAGTCTGAGTGAAAATTCTTAAAGGAAAGGTGATGAAATATGTCTGATTTTGGGTGGACACAACGAATTTTTAATGGGAAAGATGATGAAACATGTTTGGTTTTGGGTTGACACAATGGATGAAAATAAAGTGAAAAAGAAAAAATGTCTCAATATGACTACCTAACATCTGGTTTAACATCTCGAAGTGGAATTCTTTTCTTTTTCTCATATCCGAACATATTGAATTATTGAAATATAAACAAATATATCGCACAAATCAGTACATGTGACCCTGAAGAAGTGCATGTAATACTAGTTAAATATCATTTGTGTCAGGCAACCGCCTGGCTGCTTCACATTTGAATTCAATTTTCGTTTTTGGTTCATCTTTGTTGTAATCTAGGTATTCTTACATCTCCGTTAGAGACATCATTATGAAGCGATTCGAACAGTTCAAACGCCTTGTTTCTGCTTTGTTTATGCCTGCATATATAGAACAAGTTTATTAGGGCACTTACAACTACAACATTAGACAAAATCCACCTCCAATGCTGTAAAGGGCATGTTTATACCCTAGTGCAAGCGTTATGCCACATCTGCAAGTGCTTGAGCAGTACAATGCATCTCTTCTATGGTTAATAAGTGACTTCCATCTAATACCCTCATTATTTAGGGTTAACTTCTAAAAACTTCCGTTTGCTTCCCGTGCAGGTTCAGTGGCAAATATGGCACGAGGTAAAAAGGGAAAGAGAACATCTGCAAGACACTCGTGAAGTGAAGTTCACTTCTAAACAATCTGCCCACAAAGATTAACAATGTCCAACGCAGAAGAAGTTGTTTCGGAATGTGCAGACCACTCAATACATGGTTCAGGTTTTGAACCAGCTGTTGACATTGGTCAATCAGGTTTGGAACCACCTGTTAACAATGCTCAATCAGATGAAGTGCAGTTGGGAAACTCAAAATTCTCCAAAACTCGTTGGTATGTTTCTCACATAATTAACGGACTGCACTTTGAAAACTTCAATCAAATTGGCCATGTTTATGAGTAGCACCGAACATCTTCTTGGACACTATTCCTTTTATTTTTCAAGCAGAAGTACAAGCCGAGGCATTTGATGATCAAACATGGATTTTCAAAATTCTTAACACTGCTTCATTTTTGGAGGTTTAGATAGTGTTCAGGATTCTGACATGGTTGTGAAAACGTTGTTAGGTGCTGAAAGGGTTATGACAATCTTATTTAATGCCATCATGAGTTTTAAAATCATGTGGAAGTGTCGATTCAACCTTTTAGAAATCTGTCTTCAAATAAGATCAATTCATCGATATTTGACATAAATTCTAAAACCTAAACCAAACCTTGACACAAATTTAAGACTTTCAAAACTAAAGAGGTTGTGATAGTATAATTAGGGTTCGGCAAGGTTGTGACAACCTTGTCAAGAGTCGATGGGTTTGTGAGAATTTCGTACATTGACAAATTATGAAAATATTTTGAAATTTAATAAAAAAATTATGACACAATACTTAGACAAATTATGAAGGAAAACTTATGACAAAGGACTTGGAGCAGCTAGTATGAGAAAAACCAAAGGCAATAAAAGAGTCAAGGCAACATTTATAGGAAGCAATTTTTCAAAACCAAGTAGGTTACCATGGTATTATTGGGCTCCAACAAGGTTGTGTGAACCTTGTCAGTGTCGATGATTTTGTGAGAACCTCTCCACATGGCAGCACAAGTATTAAAACTCAACAAATTCAGCGACTTAACATTTTGTACAAAAAATGAAAGAAGAATCCATGACTAAGGATTACAAGAAGAAACTAGACCAAACCTTGACACAAAGTTGAATATTGTCAAAACTAAAGAGGTTGTGACAATAAAATCAAGCTCCAATAATTTGTGACAACCTTGTTGAGAGTAGATGGGTTTGTGAGAACTTCACATAACAAAGATTTTAAAAATTAACAAATTTGTTGATGACACAATACTTAGATAAATTTTGAAGGAAAACTTATGACTAAGGATTGGGAACATTTGGTATGAGAAAAAACAAAGGTAATGAAAGACTCAAGGCAACAGTATTTAAAAGAAACAAATATTTAAAGGAAGAAAATTTTCAAAACCAAGTATTAAATCTCGATAAATTTGATGACTCAACACTTGGAATTTTTTTGAAAGAACCCATGACTATGGATTAAAAAAATATTGAAAGGCAAA
>VDFB02072274.1:25997583-26164912 GCA_007258455.2 Sequoia sempervirens
TATGTTTTTCTCAGAATCCAAATACAACGTACTATCCACCTTAGAAGTTTTTCGTTCATTTTCCATTTCCTCTTCCACTTCTGTCATGACTTCTTAGAGTCTCTCTTACTATGCACGAGGGTCTGGATAATTGTCCTTTCTCTTTTCCCTTGTAATTTCCAGGACCTCTTCATCGGCTACCTCTAGCATAATGAATCCTTTCTACTTTGGGTAGTTGGTGTCTTCATGATTGCTAGGACCACACCATTTGCACAGTCTTCCCCTACCACCTTGACCGCTCTATAATGATCTACCCTAGTTTCCCTATAATTTTTTTTATTTTCACCCATTCATTTGTCTAGGAATTTCGTCAAACACTTAGTAACAAGTTGTTCCAGATTGATTTCTATCTTTGTCTCAAGTAAACTAATGTTATTCAATCCAAACTTAAAATTAGAATATTGAAGAACATAACAAAGATTCAATTCTAAACTAAAATACAATGTTCTCTCCTTCCAAATCATAACCAGCCCACAACTAGTTATATCAGTTCTATTTTTTTCATTCCATTGTTGAAAATTTCACTTCATATATCACTGTCTTAAAGGGAGTAAATACAATGATAATCGCACTCCACTATACTTTTCTAAAAATACATTTAATTCCAATTTGGAGATGAATAATTACTCATGAATAATGAACATCTTTAGTTGTAACTTTTTCTTGAAAGATATTATAAATTGATTGCTAAATCACTTGACTGCTTTTGACATCCGCGTTTACCTCCACGTCACTCAGAAATGCTTCCAAGATCGAAGCAATAGGCTACCTTAAAACATTAGAAACGATTATTCATCCCCTCTTTTTCCCATCTCTTGCTCTTAATATAATATATCGACTTCTTTAATATTTTCCATATCCTTCCAAGTAAGAAACAAATTTAAATAATTGGAGACTCCTAAAGTTACATGACACCCAACAAGGTTCCCCACGTGGCTATTGTCCTATTACACAAGACTCTCTTCACATTAATCAAGTGGATTCCTTAATTGCTTCAATACATGGTCATGAGCATGTAATGAATTTGATTCCTTCAACTATTCTCCTAAATTGTGCCTCTCTTGACAACTCTCTTAAATCATCCTCTTTGAAGCATTTGGTGCTCAAGAAGAAATATTAATTTAGTTTCCTCATTCGCCTCTTCACACGAAATCTTCCAGGTGCAAAATCTCATATTCTTCTGCTGCCTTTCATCGTCAGTTTCTTTGCTATCAATAACGCTTCTTTAGGACTCCCGACTCACAAGGAAACATCGATTTAGATTAAATCGTCCCAATTAACTCAAACAATAGTATTGGAAATTGGCGGAGATCTCTTTGAATGACATGGCTGCTCAATCAAAATTCTAGATGTTTCACGGCTTTTAACAAAGACTCCCACTAGCTCTAATAAATATCATTTAACCTGACTCCCAAATATGCTCTAGCTTTCCTTCATTCATTGTGTTTTTTCCCCTGAACATTTTCGCAACATTTGTAACTCAGTTTCAAATAACAATGACACTACCTTAGTTTGTATTTACTAATATGAGGTCCGTAGCTATCGAGATTCATGATTAATTCATCCGTTGTTTATATTCCCAACTATTTCCACTTCTATTCTGGGACTCCAAGAACTTTGAAACCTCTATTCTAGGATTGCAAAGAATTCTTGGAATTCACACAGCTTTGTGATGACTTATTTAATATTTTAAGCTTCCAAACAGATGTCGGACCATAGAATCGGAAGCAGCCTTCAAGAGATAACATTTCCTCAAATATATTAACCAATGATATATATTTACTAATAGTAGAAACATTGAACTTATTATGAATATACTCATTGGATTAGCATGCCAACAGTGAAGAGAAAACCATCCAAAAATCTTTGTGATAACTAATGAATGATAGATTTTACTTTCCTTTGACTAGTGCTTTTGTTGACACTAGAAAATTCAATAACATCAATTCCCACGGTTTATATCTTTAAAAACATTTATTATACACTTGATATCCGTGTAAGCAAACCAATATAAACAAAATGGAGAAATTACATAGGATTTTAATAGAATAGCGGTAAAACCAACCTTCAATGCTCTTGCAGCATCAGAACTGAAATAGACTTATACCATCTTAGTTTCTTATTTGAGTTGTTTTCATATACCACCGCTTCAAAACTTCATTACTTTCACCATTTTAAGCACCAACACAACCCCTAAAGTAGGACTGTCAGCACCATCCTGGGTGTATCTTCCAACACCGAAGATGATATTCTCTGTGAGGTCTCCGTCCTTGTAAAATTCTGGATAAACTCTAGCCAAATACCCATTTCACAAAACCAATTCCAACCTAACTGCAAAAAGGCTCTCTCCAATATTTTATTCATCTCCATTCCATAACTCCTCCAAGATTTCTTGAATTCTCATCTTATTATTTTTTCCTCTTTTATTTTAATTCTTTTTGAGAATTCATTAAAAAGTAACTTAATTAATTTATTTAGCTCTTTTCATAACTTAAGTTACTTGTATTATTAATTTAAGTTGTCTTTTTTACAATTTAACCTTTTGACAAGTTAAATTAATAATATATGTTGACTCACAAATTGGGTACATTACATGATCTGGTAATCCCTGGCAAAGTGACCTCATTCATTACATTTTTGGCACTGGATCATGGGTCTACCTTTGTTGTTATACTGGATTTTTCTTTGTGGCGTACTATTATTACTTCTCTGATTATTGTGATAGCCACCAAGGGATGCATTCTTCTTTTGGGGTTTCGACAGTGTGGTTGGAGGGGTTGATTGTTCTCCTTGTGTGAAAAACACTTACAAACTCTGTGTTTTTAAGTTGTATGGGAACTCCTTAACAAAGTGTCCTTAACGAAGTGTCCCATAACTTGGTAGATGTCACAAAAAATTTTCTTCGGATAGTTCACCTTTGTGTGACCTTTTGTTTTGCATTTGGTACACCACAATTCGTTCACCTCCTTCGACCCTTATATGTCAACTTTCAATTCTTTTATCATTCTCATCATATCTCAATGGAGAGATTGTACAGTTTTTGACTCATCTTCACTCTCTTTCGTACTTTCATTGTCATCTTTCTTTTTCCCTCACGAAGATGTCTTGTTTTTACTCTTGATGTGCATCACATGGTTATATGCTTCAATGTATGATGATGGAGGTACCACCTTCATTTTCTTTCAAAGAATTGGAAGTAGTCCTTCAATTAACCTCCTCTTCTTCAAACCATCTATTAGTTGTGTCTCCAGTTTCCCCAATAAGTCTTTCATTTTTTGGTTATAGGTACTCACACTCTTGTGCTTCCCTTGCTTGGTATTGTAGATCTTCACTGCAATTTAACTATCATCCCATAGGAGTTTGAACTCATCTTGAAATGCTTACTTTAGTAATCTCCATGATGCCCTATGTACTTGGTCCAATTCTGAGTACTAATCAATGCCACTGTCTCGCAGTGTTGCTGGGAATTCATTCAACCAGTAATCTGGATCATCCTATTTGTTGGCTACCCAAATTATTTCTCATGTTTTATAGTGGTGTAGTGGATCTTCTTACCCATTCCCCATAAATTTTGGTAGTTTATGTTGCTTGGCTGGCGAAGTCACCATCCTTCCCCTCTGTCCTCCTTGTCCATTGGACCTAACTGGGCTTGTTCTCCCACTATGTCCCAATGTGTCACTCTCACTCTCAGCCACATACGAGTCTCTCCCATGTCCTCCATCCACATCCTTGACACCTCGAGTCTCTTGGGGTTCACTTTGGTGCTCCCTCTACCCTAGGGTCTTAGGCTCAAATCTTCCAGTCCTCAGCCCTTCATTGTCATCCAATATGGACAACTCCTGAATGCGTCATATGCTACTAACAATCTCTTCACTTAATTTATCTTCATTATCCTCAAATATGTACCTTTCTCCATATGATGTGCTAAAGGGTCCTTCACCCCTTTCCTTGATAGACTTTGGTGTGCTTGTACAATAGAGCAATCTATTCCATCCAAGTTCTAGTGTGCTCTTATCATGGATTAATTTATTTCAGTTATGTCTTCATGGGTTTCTTTGTTAATTTCCTTTAGCCTTTTTCATCTATTTTCTTGCTCATGTACCCTGAGTGATTGCCAAACCTTCTCTTCCTGAGTTTCATGTCCAATTGGTACCTAATTCTTATCTTTGTTAGGTCGAAAGGGCATTAAAGGTTGGTTACACAATCATTGGTTGTTGGGAGTATCTCTCTAGCTAGTATCCCATTCTTCCTCTTCTTGATTGGCTCTTTCCTCATACCACTATAGTATTTGTTGCCCTTGATGTTCTTAGTTGCTCTCTGCCCAAAGATCCTATAGGATGATGAAGTGGTGGGCCAACTATCTTGGCAAATGGTTGAGGAGATGGTCAACCTCATCTTTCACTTGCAACCTATTCTAGATAATTGCATGAGTGATCTCTCACCTAAGAGCTTCCCTCTGTATGTGATCCCTTAGCGATATATCCCACAGGTTCACTGAATCCTATGTCAAATCATCTTCTTGTTCTTCATTTTCTTGCACAGGCTCTTTCATCGGTTGACCCATTATGACGCCGTACTGCTACCAGGCGACTTCCTAAGTATGCTTAGGAAATGACACCAAATGTTTACTCACAGAATGAATTCCAATGTACGCAATGAGCAAATGAGAGTAATTGACAGATCATAACATTGTAGTAGAATGTAAAGCATAAAATCATCACAATTATCTTTATTTATTAAACATATGCTAATACAAGTATATTATGAAAATCACATCAACAACAGTAACACATCCATTAACTACATGACTCTTGATACATATAGTGCACGGATAGTGGTTGAAGACCAACCATCTTTTTGTTTCATTAAATTAATTATTGTCTTGGGAACTAATTCCTAAACCACTAACTAGTATGACAAAAAACTTACATTAAATATCAAACTAAGTCTTATTTCTTTATTCTTGGTTGACTAATTACATTTTGGCTAGCTGCAAGGACGTCTAGGAGTGGTTTTTGAGTTTTGTAGTAGTTGGCAAGAATGTAGGAGGTAGTTTTGACCAAGTTTGAAGCTTTCACAAGCATCTAGGAGTTTTTTTAGGTGCTTTGATGGTAGAAGAGGTCAAGGAAGGACTTTTTCATCACTTCACCTTTTTGGAGCAATTTTATGGGCTGCAAAATAGGGTTTTCAGTTTTGGACGACAAAAGGAGGTTTGACTTAGACAACTCAAGCACATGTTCCTATCATTTAACAACTAGTGAACAACATAAAGGAAAGCTTTAGGATCATATTTTAGTGAGTTATTTTCTCTCTTGGCATGTATTGTAACTGGTTTTTTCAAGTTCTTTCAAGCTGGGACAATGATTATAGCTCCATTTTCAAGCTTACACAATTGTATGTAACACCTTTTTTATTGATAAAATAAGCTATTTTTACCTTCTCATTGTTGTTTTATTGTGCAAATCTCTTAAGATAGTTGATGAGTAATCTTGTACTGATATCTTTCCCCTTGATTTTTGCCCTATTTTCCTTGCCTTTGAGTAGAAAGTATGCATTTTTGCAAGTCATAACTTGTGTTAATCAGTTAAGAATAGATTTTAAGTTGTGATAGCACCCCTACCTCCTTCTAAACACTATTTTTAGCATACCAAGCCTTGTTATGAAACACTTTTGTAAAGACGTACAAAATTATGAGTTGTGTATGTGTTGGTTTTAGATTTTTGATCATTTAGAGTCCAAATAGTAGTATAGGATTTGAAAAAACCATTTGGTGTATCACCTTTTAGTTTAGGATTCATTTACATGTTATCCTTCTCTTTTTTCTCAGCAAGCATCATTAGTTTACTTAGTTTAGGCAATAAATCCAAGGGAGCCAGCCCTCTCCAGAGGTCAATCTCCACAAGCTAAGCCCACACTCAAGGAGAGCTTCCCATGTTTCACGAGGTGGCTAAGTTATTTCATCATCTCAAAAATAGGGTGCACACTTCTATGACAATAATTGTTTCATGTGTGTTGGCTATCAGTGGGTCTTTTTGCATAAGTAGGAGGCATTTTCCATTGTGTCAAATTATAATATTTATATCAAAATTCAATTACACAGTTTTGAGTCAAATTTATTGACCCCATATATCATGAGTAGTGGTTCACACAAATCCATCTCTCATGAGAATGAATGGTTCACTTAGCACTCATTGCATATAGGTGATGCTTAGAGGGGTGAAGCATTGGGACTTCCCATAAGGTCAATCATCCCAATACTACTCTGACTTAAGCATGCTTAACCATGTAATTTACCCCTAGAACAAGCCTACTTAGCTTGCAATTTAGGCTATGTTGCACATGTACAAATTTTTTCTACAATATGTTCCCAAATTCAACCAAGTGTTTAAGTTGCATGGACGCCTATGATCTAGTACCTACACTTTAAACAACACAACTATGTGATGTCTTTGTATGTTCATTTTTTTAGTTTGCACACATTAGCATGAGAATGGGTTTACATTGTAGGTGGGATTGAGTAGTTCATATTTATTCTAATTAATAGTGATTTATAAGAATTTGAATTTAATTATTACAAAAAAATGTTGTCATTGAGCATGTAATGTCCCTAATAGGGATTATACTAATTTTAACCTAAATTACCTGCTTCCCAAGCAAACAATGGATTTAAAGAGTACCTTGGCTTGATTTAATCCCTACAAACAAGTTAGAGAAAAATTACAATAATAACTTAACAGGTAGAGTATCATGATTAAACATTAGTAAATTAATTAATCTAGTTATTGCCTTGTTCTAGGGATGCTCAAACATGGGTGAACATGGAAGAGAGTGACTTGATGGGTTTTCCTTAGCCTCTCTAGGCCAAAAAGTAGTACCCTTTGGACTAAAAGACAGTACCCCTCTGGCCTCATGTGGCCCATTCCATTCATATGAGGTGGCCTACCTATCGAGGATTCTATTTTTTTTGTTATCCCCTCATATTTCCATCTTTTCCCATTTCCTCATTATTGGTCTCTTTATATTGCTATACAATGATAAGGGGGTGAGGTTACAAAGGAGTGTACTAGTGACTCAACTCTCTTAGGCCCAAAGGTAGTACCCTTCTACTAAAAGTAAATACCCCTTTGGCCTCCTTGGGACTACTTGGTATCCCATTATAGAACACATTGAATAGCCCTTATATGACATATTGGTCATCCATTATAGGACACTAGGTTCTCCATTATAGGACACATAGGTTCTCCATTATAGGAGGTGGCATACCTAGGGAGTGCCCCATTACTGTCCCCTTTATAATTACTCTTTTTCCATCATGGTCTACATACACACATAGTAATTTAACCAAACTCAAATTTGCAAATAATCATATCAGCCATACATAATGAATCATAAGTTACAAAAATCAATATACATAAAACAATGCATAATAAATCATAAGTTACAAATAACAAGATGCATAAATCCTAATTATATTTAAGCAATACATTAACCCCTCATATGGTTCCTACCACAAAAATACATTAACTTACAAATATGTTATGCAACAAAAATAATATTACTTGTTGGCTAATCTATGTTTTTCCCTCTTTTCTTATTCCCTAAAATTGCCATGTGCCTCTTTGCTTGAGGAAGCATCTCCTTCTTATACTTTGATTTACCAATGGTCATGACCTATTGCTAACCAAGGTACATGTCACTTAGTGTCTATCACACCATTTTGGAGGGATGCAACTTTTAGCTATATTATTGATTGCTTGGATAGTAGGATCGATTTATTATGAATTCCTTTAGGAAATAGTGCTTTTAGGAATCAGTATAAATGTTGTGTGATTATTTGTTTATTTAAATTAAAGTATAGCTATTTTCAGCCTTAGTTTCTTGGGAATATTTTTTTATTGTTATAATAATAATAATTAACAATATCAATTTCTTTTATACTGGTTGTATTATAATTATAATATTATCTATGATAATTATAGTTATAATAATATTTAAATTGCTAATAATTTTTTTAATATTTATAATATTATATTATGATTATAATTATAGTAATATTAAGTTGTTAATATTTTAAATACATAATTTGTCACTTATTTTATTTATTTTCATCTCACCACTTAATTATTAAATATTCTATTTTGGGGACATTAATTAGAAATTAAAGCAAATAATCAAGTAGCTCAATCAAGAAGGCAAGTAGCTCAACCAGGAAAACAAGTAGCTCAAGAAACTGACCAAACAACTCAAGCACACAAGCAAGTAGCTCAAGCACAGAAGCAACTAGCTCAAGCATTGAAAAAGGTAGCTCAAGAATGCAACAAAGTAGCTCAAGCGTGTAAGCAACCAACTCAACAAAGTAGGAAACCAGCTCAAGAACGCAAACAGGTAGCTCAAGCATGCCACCAAGTAGCTCAAGCACAAACCATGTAGCTCAAGCAAACAACCAACTAGCTTAAGCAACTTGGAAGACAACATTTTCATAGTTTTTTTAAGCATAAAGTAATCATAAACATAATGATGAGTTCCACCATATATCACAAATACATAGTAACTAGCTCTAACATTCATCACATACACAATGGCTAACACACACATGTGCATAATAAATCCCAAATAGAAAGAATATCGTTGCATTGAACACTACACCATGGGTCCTATCCTTTCCTTTGATCTTATACACCATTGGACTAAGGGGAAGAGGACTCGATGCATCCCATACTACATCGCAGGATTGTCCTCAATGCCACAAGACCAAGTATATAGTCTAATAGTTGAGAAGGGGATTTGCTGCATCCCATACTACACCATGGGTATGTCCACCATCCCAAGGCCATCCAGTATACACATGAGTACACAATATACACTTTAAGTCACAAAGTATATGCAAGGTATACACAGAGTCACATAAATACATGCAGGTCACAAAGGATACACACAAAAGGAACACACATATGGAGATACATTAACACAAGCTAGAAGGAACATTCTCTAACACCACTTGTAATGTCCCTAATAGGTATTATACTAATTTTAACCTAAATTACCAATTTCCCAAGCAAACAATGGATTTAGAGAGTACCTTGGCTTGATTTAATCCTTGCAAACAAGTTAGAGAAAATTTGCAATAATAACTTAACAGGTAGAGTATCATGATTAAAAATTAGTAAATCCATAGTAAATTCATTAATCTATTTATTGCCTTATCCTAGGGATGCTCAACCATGGGTGAACATGGAAGAGAGCGACTCAATGGGGTTACCTCAGCCTCTCTAGCCCCAAAAGTAGTACCCTTTGGCCTCTTGTGGCCCATGCCATTCATGTGAGGTGGCCTACCCAGTGAGAATTCTAATTTTGTCATTATACCCTCATCTCGCCATCTTTCCCCATTTCCTCATGATTGGTCTCCTTATATTTCTATACCATAATAGGGGGGTGAGTGTACAAAGGAGTGTACTAGTGACTCAACTGTCCTAGGCCCAAAGGTAGTACCCTTCTACTAAAAGGCAATAGCCCTTTGACCTCCTTGGGACTACTTCGTCCCCATTATAGAACACATTGGTTCTCCCTTATAGCATGTTGGCATTTCAATTTGCACCTCTTGTGTGCATATTGGAAACGAAAAGCTATGCATAGTTAGAATGATCTTCAAATTAGGAGGGAAGCTCCCTCTTTTGCTGATTATGCTAAAAATAAATGCTAAACTAAATTCCTATCTTTTTAGCTTAGCTAAGAGCACAAGGTTATAAAAATATTTGCATTCCTTTGAGGTTTTCTTTGGTTTCGTAACTTCAACTACAACTATACCTAAACTTGTAACACTTCTATCTCCTTGAGTAAATTAAAAGCAAGAGGATTTAGAAGTAAATGAGGAATGATTTTGGTTAACGCAAAACTTAGATAAACTTTTCTCCAAAACACATCTAGAGGCTTGTTGCTCTTTTAGATGTATGCAAGATCTGATTTATCAATAATCACATTAGGGTAACCATAAATCAATAAGCATCCTCCAAGAAGCCATGAAAACCTATAAATGTCTTCATCCAGAACATCTCATCAAATATCTACATACCAAATATTTTAGTTAACATGTAAACATGAAAAACCATCTATATATATCTAAAATCCATTTAACCATATAGACATTCACATCAAAAATATGATCTTAATAATGGGATAAGCACATATCTTTAAACCAACAGCTAAAAATAAGAGTAAATTGCAACCCAATAGGGAATCCAAGTTGTACAGGAGCTTATATCAGCTCCACAACTCACAAAGAGGTTAGTGGTGTTGGAAGTTTGGAAAATTGAGTTGTTTGTGAGTTGCTTAGATGTTTTCATGCTTGGGTGTTTTCATTGATGCCAACCCCTTATATGAAGAGAGTATTGGAATACTGTTGGTGTTGATGATGTCAACCCTTATCATTGGAGTGGTTGGAATTTCAGAGTTGTTGGTATTGAAGTCAACACAATGTTGGTGTTGTCATTGATGTCCTACTTCAGTACAATTGTAGAGGTTGTTTCCCTGACTTGTGATTGGGGAAACTATCATATTTGGAAAGTGTTGTAGATGTTGTAGATGTGTTCTAGAGATGCTAATATTTTTTTTGATGAAGTTAGTTCACTTTGTTTACAAGTGCTTTTGAGAAAATTTTAATAAAAGAGAGTTTAGTGTGATAGAGTGGTGTTTAGTTTTTTTCTTCGTATTTCTTCATGCTTGAAGAAATGCTTGTGCAATTTAGATGTGATGATCAAAGGTGTTCAGAGTTTTCATGTCTATATTTTTAGGCTTTGGATCGTATTGCAATGAAAGATGTGTTTGTCAATATGTCTGTCTAGTGAAACAAGGTGTTTGGGAGAAATGAGATTGCTCCACATTTCTCCATAGTAAAGTTTTTGGTGTTGTAGATATAGGAACATGCTTATAATGTTTGTATTACCTTCCCTTAAATTTTTAGGTGTTGTGGTGCTCCACAAAGGTGTATGGTGTGTTGGATGTATGTATCAGTATGTCTGGTTGCCCAAAATGAAGGTGTTCTTGAGTTTTAGGTGGTTCTAGTAGTTGTGCAATATATTTTGATGGTTCCAGAGTACGATGTATGAATAGTGTGGTGTGTTTTTGTGTGGTCTACAAGATGTTTTTGAACCATAAGAAGTGTTTTTGGAGTCACTTGTTATTGTTAGTATAGGTTTGGACAACTTGGCATGCTAATGCTAATTGTGGAGGGTAACTATTGATTGAGGAAGTGTTGAGAAGAATTCTTATGTATATTTGGGTCCCAATTAAGTAGTGACATGGTTTGGATTCATTTCTTTATATTTTGAAAGTGTTTTGGTGCCAACCTATTTAGGGTTACACGGTTGTGGTGTATACGTTTCATTAAGGCTGACCAAATTGATACTGTTTTAGGTCATGGTGGTATAAATGCAAGGAGAGTTATTGTATGGATAGTGTGTGAAGTGTGTGTGATGAAAAATTTATGAAAGTGATCAAGTGTGTTGATCTGAGTATGAGCCTCAATGCTTATGACTTCATAATGCAATGAGCAGAAGGTGTCTACATTTTAGTCTATTTGATGAGTTCTTTGTGCCTCAGTGGAACTATACCTTTGGAATATGAAAGATGCATTGTTATTAGTTCAAATTGGTAGTGATCAACCCCTTCTTCTTTATTTCTTCTAGAAAGTGATTCCTTTGGAAGTGAGCCACTGTAGTGATCCTTTTTTTTATCATTTTGGGTAGTGAGCCTTATTGTATTCGGTGTTGCAATTCATATATTAGTGAGATAATCCTCACCATGGTTTTTCCCTTCTTTAGTTTTCCACATAAATCTAGTGTTCTTATGTGTTTGATGTGTTTGCATTACTGATTTACATGTTTACATTCTATTAATGCATGTTAAGGGTTTAAGAACTAATGCATATATGGATGTAATGAGGGTTTCTAGTATTTTAAATGTATATAGTTGATTCACCCCCCCTCTTAGTTTTCCTATGCATCTAACAATTGGTATCAAATTTGTGGTTCCCAAGAAGAAGCTTAATCACTTGAGGTAGATCCAGATGGAACACAAGAAAGGTGTCAAATCTCCCTAATTTGATGGAAAAAAATTTACCTATTGGAAAGCTAGGATGTAGTATTTTATAGTCTCCATTGGATTTGGTGTTTGGAAGTTTATTTAAAGAGGTTATACTATGCCTAAAAATGGACCATCAACTGATGATGAGATCAAGGCATATGAAAACAATGTCAAAGAAAGAAATGAAATCCTGAGTGGTCTTACTGATTTAGACCTTGTGAAGGTTATAAGCTATAAATCTACTAAAGATGTATGTACAAAGTTGGAAGGAGTCTATGAAGGAGATGAAAAGATCAAAAAAGTGAAGATGCAGATTTAAAAAGCCAAATTTGAAACCCTAAGGATGTCTAAAGATGAAGATATTACTTTCTACATTGCTTATATTTGATGATGTTGTCAATGCCATCAATGGTATTAGTGGAAAGCCTTTATGAAAGTGAAGTTTTGAAAAAGGTAATTAAGAACTCTACCTAAAGCTTATAGTCATAAAGTTTTTGCTATTGAGGAAGCTTAGAATTTGGATAATTATTCTAGAGATCATATGTTTGGTGCTTTAACTTATTTTGAAATGAGAAAGTTTGGTCAATATACTACAAACAAAGAAATTGCTTTTAAAGTTTACAAAGTGGAAAAGGGTGATGGATCAGATCCAAATGATCTCAATGAGGTGGAAGCAAAATTTGTGAGGAGATTGAAAAAAGGTACTAGAAATATAGAGGTAAGCTACCTTTCAAAATGTTTAAATTATGGAAAAATAGGTCATTATGCATCTAAATGTCTAATCAAAGTTACTAATGACAAACAAAAGGATCATAAGGGTAAATTTGTCAAGAAGAGTTATTATGTTGAAAAGGACATTGGTGTTTTTTATGATGAAGGATTAGATTATTAGAATGAACACAATGATGAATGCTTGTTCATGGCTCTAAATGTTGGAACTAATTCTACTAATCTTGAAAGATGTGTGAAGCAAAGTACTTCAAAAATAGGTCATAACATTGAAGGAACTATGTTAACTATGTTTCATGCTATAGAGGAGAAGAATTACTAGATCATTGATATTGGATGGTCAAACCATATGATAGGTGATAAGATTAAGTTTGTTAAGATTGAAAAGTATCATGGTAGTCTTGTTAAGTTTGGTGATGATACATCTACTAAGATTTTTGGAAAAGGTTAAATTAGTTTTGATGGAAATCATAATTTAGATGATGTTCTTTACGTCAAGGATCTCTGACATAATCTTCTAAGTGTAGGAAAAATGTGTAGCAAAGGATATAATCTTGTATTTCAGAATGATGGTTGTGAAATCAGAAAAGAAAGCTCTGGTATTTTGGTTGCAGTTGGAATAAGGATAGGAGGTAATGTCTATCAACCCAAAGGTAATGGTTCAAAGTGCTTTATGTCTCAAACTAATGAAAGTTGGTTGTGACATAGAAGAATGGGTCACATAAATTTTGATAGCCTAGCAAGGATTATTTCTACTGATCCTGTAAGAGATTTACCAAAGATTACAAAGCCTATCAATGCAATCTACAAAGAATGTCAAGTTGGAAAGCAAACAATGGCAAGATTCAAGACAAAAGAATATTCTACCACAAGTCCCTTGGAGTTAGTGCATACAGACCTATGTGGACCTACCAGAATTATAAGCTCATGTGGTGATAGGTATTTCATGTTATTAGTTGATAATTATTCTAGAATGGCTTGGGTTATATTTATCAAAGAAAAATTAGAAGCTCTAGACAAGTTTAAACTATTCAAGTCTATGGTTGAGAATGAAATGAATCTTAAAATAAAATATTTGAGATCTGATAGAGGTGGTGAGTTTACTTAAAATGAGTTTAACAACTTTTGTGAAGATCATGGAATAAATAGGAATTTGTCAACCCCTAGAACTCCTCAGCAAAATGGAGTTGTGGAAAGGAAAAAAAGAATAGTTCAAGAAGTAGCTAGGACAATGATGAATGACACTAATCTTCCAGATGTCTATTGGAGAGAATAAATTCATACTGTAGTCTACATTCTTAATAGAGGTAAAACAAGAGTAAATAGTTCAAAGACTCCCTATGAGTAATGGTATGGTAAACCCCCTACTGTGAAATATTTTAGAGTTTTTGGAAGAAAATTTTATATCAGAAGAGATGAAGAAAACTTAGGAAATTTTGATGAAATGTATGATGAAGGAATCTTCCTTGGATACTCTACAAGAAGCAAGGCCTATGGATGCTATAATGAGAGATTAAAGAATATTTTTGAGAGTACAAGTGTCAAAGTGGATGAAGAGCCACATCAAACTTTTGCAGTGATAGAAGGATACACATTTAATGAATCCCTTTGTAGTGAAGAAGAAAAGGTTGAAGACAAAGAAAAAGAGTTGACAATTGAAGAGCAAGAAACTTTGAAAAAGAGTCCTAAGAATCCTAAGTATTTGTAGAAGAATCATTCAGAAGATAAGAGAAAAGGTGTGCTAGAAAGGAGAAAAGTTGTTATGATAGAGGAACAAGTAAATTTTTGTTCTTTCTGAAGTGGAACCAAAAATAGTGAGTGAGGCATGAAAAGATGGGAATTGGATCAAATCCATGAAGGACGAGTTAGAATAGATAGAGAAGAATCTAACTTGGGAATTAGTCCCAAGATCAACATAAAAGAATGTGATTTGTACTAAGTGGGTATTTTGGAACAAGTTGAATGAAGACGGAAAAGTTGTCAAAAACAAGGATAGACTTGTGTGAAGGATTACTCACAGGTTGAAGTTATAGACTTTGAAGAAAATTTTCATTTGGTTGCAAGAATGGAAGCTATCAAGATGTTTTTAGCTTTTGCAACACATAAAGATTTCAAAGTATATCAGATGGATGTGAAATCTACATTCTTGAATGGTGAGCTGAAAGAAGAGGTATACATTGAACAACCATAAGGTTTTTAGTTGTCAAATGATGCAAATATGGTCTACAGGTTGTAGAAAGCATCGTATGGACTAAAGCAAGCTCCTAGAGCTTGGTATGCAAGGTTACATAAGTACTTGTTGCAACAAGAATTAGAAAAGGTATTGTAGATAGTAATCAATATTTCAAAGTTGAAGAACAAATCTTGATTGTGGTAGTATATGTTGTATACACCTGAAAAAGGTCATCATATTCAATTAATTAAATACAACCTATTTGATTAATGCATCAACTACATATAAATAAGGTCTTACTTTATTTATATTTTTCACTTTCCTTTTGATTCTTTTAATTCACATTCTTCTAAACAATTAAATAAACAAAATACCCTAAACGTGTTTATTTAATTAACCTTCCTTAGTCCTAATTAAGAATTAGAGCACATTTCTACAACTTTTTGTTTGCCACCTCATAAAGGTCACATGAAAATAAATAAGCCTAATTATTAATTAGAATTATCCTCACACACTTCCACCAATGAGAAAAATCACATGGCTTTATTCCCCCACTTCCAACAAATTTGGAGCACATGGGTATTTGTTTCACACACATGGGAATCCCATACATTTGGAATGCTTTCAATTGTTCAAGGGATTCTCTCCACACACATGGCATGTTGTCCTTGGTCAAGGGGACAACATCCTGATTCCTTTCATCTCCACCATCTATCATTTCTCCTTTGAATCTAGACCATTGATGGGTTCCACCTCACAAAATGCTTGAGAAACCCTATAAATACACCCTCTTACCTTATCATTTATCATCCACCTTTTGATTAATGTTATAATGCTATTTTGAAATACAAATTGGAATAGTGTTATAATGCCATTTTTCATCCACCTTTTGAGTAATGTTATAATGCTATTTTGAGAAACAAATTGGAATAGTGTTATAATGTCATTTTTCATCCACACTTTGAGTATTGTTACCATGCAGGTTTTTTGTAGGAGCTCATGGAGTCTTATACTTAGCTTTCATATCATGTGTTACTTTTCATTCTCATATTAGATTAATTAATTGCTTCATATTTACATTTTAGGTTAGTTTTTTTTATGTTTGCATTTGAGCATATGCATAATCATGGATAGTTCACTATAGTTTCATTTCATCTCACTCATCTCCACTTGTTCATCTATCATCAACATCATCCTTCCTTTATCTTTGCATCCATTATCCTTTCCATCATTTTGTTTCATTTAGAAGCATACCACTAATCATTCCAACACACATTTGCACATAGAAATAATCTTAGCTTGCATATTAAGCATCAAATCTCATTTTCTAGGTAGTCATTTTAACAACCTTTGTGCCCATAGAAATCTGAGGGCCAAATGGTTTAATAAATCCCTAGAGATAGAGAACAATGATACATATTTGAAAGGTTTGATTGTATTACTAATAGAGTAGTTTTACTTGCTTCAAACTTTGAATGTAAACCGTCTCATTAAGGTTTGTGTTGACATTAGAATATACCTCTCCACATTCGACACACACACAAAATGGTGACACATGTTCTACCATTGAATCTCAGAATGAAGCTCCTGATGAAGGGAGTGTTAAACCTTTTAGCTACAAAATGAAAAATATAGGAAATGGGTTTAATAGTGAAAACCATCTGGTGGCACTATTAAATTAGGAAAAAGTAAAAAAAAAGAGCGTATCTCAAGGTGAAAACCTCTCTAAGGCACCAAGAGATGGAAGGTTTGGCACTCTCCCAAAACATTATCAAGAGAGATCTCCATTGCTAATAGAACCTACACAATCCATCAATGTTGGTATAGCTAAGATAGTGAAGACCCTATGTTTAGCGGAATCCATGATAGAAGAGGAGAAATCTTGTTTCACAAAATTCTTTGAGGAGAGCCAAATCAACTTTTCCTGGTCATACGTTGACATGCCAGACATAGATCCAAAACTCATTATGCATCATTTGTCATTACCACTTGGCACAAAACCAGTAAAGCAAAAACTGAGAAAGATGCATCCCCATATCACCCTTCTAGTGAAAGTTGAGTTGAAAAATCTATTAGATGAAATATTTCTAAGATCTATTGACTATGTCGAGTGGATATCAAACATTGTTCTGGTATCCAAACCAGATAAGAGCATTAGGATATGCACAGACTTTAGAGATCTTAACAAAGCATGTCCAAAAGATGTTTTTCCTCTACCAAACATTGATTTGATTATAGACTTGATTGTTGGGCACAAAATGTTATCACTTATGGATGGATTTTCAAGATACAACCACATAAAGATAACACCTAAAGATCAAGATAAAACGGCCTTCACATGTCCTTGGGGAACTTTTTGATGGAATTTGATGCATTTTGGGTTGAAAAATGCTGGAGCTACATATGAGAGAGCTATGACTACCATCTTCCATGAAATGATGCATACTTTTATGAAATACTATGTAGATGATTTGTTGGAAAAATTCTAAACTAGAGAAGGAAACTTAGAGATTCTAGACAAAATCTTCACGAGATTGGAGAAATTCAAGGTGAGGTTAAATCCCAAGAAATGTGTGTTCAGTGTAAAATTAGATAAACTTTTGGGATACATTGTCTCAGCTAAAGGCATTGAGGTGGATCCTGCAAAGGTCAAAGCCATCATGGAAATGCCTGCTCCTAAAAAAATTAGCCAAATCAAATCATTACAAGGAAGGTTTTAGTCCATTAGAAGATTCATTGCTCAACTAGCTAATAAAACTCATCCTTTCAATGACTTACTACACAAGAATGTCTCTTTCAAGTGGGATGAAAAATGTGAAGCTACCTTCAGTCAACTAAAGTAGTACCCGATGAAACCGCTTGTGTTGATACCACCAGTCAAGGGAAAACCTTTATTACTATACATTGCGACAACTAAGATATCTTTGGGAGCCTTATTAGCACAAGAAGATTCTATAGGAAAAGAAAGAGACATCTATTATATCAATAGGACCCTAAATGGTTATGAGATCAATTACACCTTTATTGAGAAAGCCTGCTTAGCGGTTGTATTTGCTACATAATAATTAAGGCACTACATGCTAACTCACACCATCAAACTCATCGCCAAAATTGACCCATTAAAGTACTTGCTCAACAAGGCTACTTTAACAGGGAGGTTAGCTGAGTGGGTCATGATATTGAGTGAGTTCAACATCCAATATGTGGATAGGAAAGAAATTAAAGGTCAAGCCATAGTAGATCAACTAGCTGAAGCACCATTGTCAGATAACAATCCAATGAACATTGAATTCCCTAATAATGATGTCCTAACCATATCTACACAACAATGGCCACTATACTTTGATGGATCTTATACACAACATGGATTAGGCGCAATAATCTTGTTTGTCTCACAACAAGGATACATAATTCGAAAATCCTACAAATTAATGTTCCCCTGCACCAACAACACAGCTGAATATGAAGCATTGATCATTAGAATCAAGATAGTTGTTGAATGGAAAATCACAGAATTGCTAGTCTATGGTGACTCACAATTGGTCATCAACCAAGTCAATGATGATTATGAAACAAAGGATGACAATTTTCTACCTTACAAGAGGATGGTGGATGATTTCACAAAGTACTTTGTTGAGATCAAGTTTTCATAGGTTCCCAAAATAGAAAACATAGTTGCAGATGCAATGGCCACCATTGTTGCTCTCTTCCAGATACCTGAACAATGAAGACATTATGAATTCATGGTAGAACAAGTGTCCAACCCAACCTATGAAGATCTAGAATCCCAAGTGATATGCCATATTGTCGACCCTCAAATTTCCCTCTATGGAGAGATCCATACCTACTTGCAAGACAATAACCTTCCAATTAATTTATCTCAAAACCAAAAATGAAACTTTATTCGACAAGCAGCTCGCCACACCCTAATAGTTGATGTGCTTTATAGATGAGGTTTGGATGGTACTCTTCTTCAATGTCTAGAATGTAACAAAGATGAAACCACTTTACAAGAAGTTCACAAAGGTATTTGTGGCACACATTCAAGTGTATTAACCTTAGCTAAGAAATTATTATGATTGGGGTAAAACTGGTTGAACATGGAAAAAGAGTCATTTCAATATGTCAAAAGGTGTTCCAAATGTCAAATTCAAGGAAACTTGATACATGCAGCCGCACAAGAGTTACATCCCTTCACAACTACATGGCCTTTAACCTAGTGGGGATTGGACCTTGTAGGTAATATTCACCCCTCTTCCTCCAATGGACATAAGTTTATAACCACAGCCACAAAATATTTCACTAAGTGGATTGAAGTTGTTCCTCTAATCCCCATCACCAGGAAGCAAATATCATCATTCATCTTGAATTATCTCATATGTGGGTATGATGTTCCTCAATCTATCATTATAGACAATGGTCAACCCTTTAAGAATCAAGATGTTCAAGAGCTTTGTGAAAGATTCCATATCCAACATCGGTTTTCTACACCTTACTATCCCCAAGGCAACGACAAAGCAAAGGCCTCAAACAAGACTATCCTAAATATTTTGAAGAAAATCGTCAATGAAGCTGGACGTGATTGGAATGTTCAACTAAACCCGACATTGTGGGCTTACAAAACTAGTATCCATACCCCAACAGGAGAAACACCCTATTCTCTTGTCTATGGGTCAGAAGCTATTCTACCTATTGAGGTTGACATACCATCCCTGCGTGTGTCACTTAAAGGGATGATTTCAGATGAGGATTATAAAGCATCTAGGATACAAGAATTAGAACTATTGGATGAATGACGAAAACATGCAGTTGATCACCTAAAAGCTTATCAACAAAGGATATCTAGGAGCTACAATCATAGAGTATACCTAGAAAATTTTAGGTGGGTGACTTAGTCTTAAAATAAAATCCCCGTAATCAACAAGATCGAGAGAAGGGGAAATTTGAAACTAACTGGCTAGGTCCCTTTGTTATAGTATTAGTCTTTGGATCAGGAGCATATTAGTTATCCACACTAGAAGGGGATCTATTTAATGAACCCATAAATAGCTTGCATCTCAAAAGGTTTTACACCTAGCTCATCCAGTGCATTGGTAAAGGTCCTAGAAAAATACCAAAAAAATAAAAAAATAAAAAAAATTAGAAAAAGGATTGAAAAATAGTAAAGAAAAAAAAAGATCGTCATCTAGTGAAAACCACTTCAGTGGCCCTTTGAGAAAGTACCTTGGTGAAAACCTAGCAAATAGGTGCCTTGCATAAAATAAGCACTCTCCATCTATCTTGGGCTACATGACTTGCTCTACAGCGTTTATCCATCATGCTTCCATATTTGCATTTGTCACACTTCCATGTTCGCATCATAGCTTGATCTAGTGTTTGTATCATGGTATCCCCTAGCATTACTTGGTCCATTCTACAAATTAATTTGTCTTATTGCATCACACTAGGGGCATGTCCTACATTGGATTGGATTCTTGTACATTCTCAAGGTTGGAAAATAAAAAATCCCAAAAACATTCAAAACATATCAAAATCCCAAAACATTCAAAACAAATCAAAAATCCAAAAACATTCAAAACATATCAAAATCCAAAAACAAGTCAAAAATTCAAAAATTCAAAAATATAGTCTTTATTTGAACTACGTCATCTCTGAGCTTTGAACATAGGCAAGGGTGATCTTTGATTATCCCTCGAGACATTTTAGGTCAGTCTTCTAGGTGTTCTCTATGTTCATATTTTTGTCTTGTAAATCTTGGTTGTGTCGTCAGTCGAACTACATGGTCTCTATACGTATAACGTAGGCAAGGCTAATCTATTGATCAACCCCTAAGGCTGCTATGTTAGGTCTTGGTCATCATGGTCATGTTACACCCTACATTGGGGGAAAAATATTGCACTCACTAGGGGAAAATAAACTTTGAGCTTGAACCAACAGGAAAACATTCGTCAAACTAATGTTACAAACACAAACTTCAAATGAATGTTGACCTTTTTGAATCAAGGGTTTATCACATTAAACATGAAAGTTCAAATTGTTCTACTTTGATTTTTGATATCATATCTCTCGAGTCCTCGATGATGTATCAAACTAGAGGAGTAAGGAAGGAGTATGATTTTCCTTTGTTTGTTGTTTGTGAGTTTATCATTATTACTATGCAAGTTGTCACAAGATGTGTGCTACAAATTATCACTAATGACATTCTAAATTTGCATAGGAAAACTTGATTAACTCTTTTTTGTTTACGCAAGCGATGCTTAGGTTGTCTTGGTTTAATTATACTTAGATGCTTGTGTTAAATTGCAATTTTAAAACATCATGGAAGTAGTACTCAGGTCATCTTGGTCTAAAATATGTCATCAATGCTTATACTCACTTTCAACATTTTAAAGGCCCAATGATGATAAAAAGCATGACAAATTGGTTAATATAAATGGAAACTTTTAAAAACGAGATTTACATAGTTAATATAGACTACATTCATGTTAGTATTGCATGTGTATTTATGGGGTTTTCAATGCTGAAACAATTTCACAATGATGTCATCTCTATTATTAATGGATTGAGTACACTGGACATTAACCAAAAAATGCATCATTCTCATTTAGTTGCACATCAGTTGCATCATCATTTGCATGTGTTAGGAAGCATTCTCACTTCATTTACATTCATATATTCCCTCATAATATTTGCATCATAAAATAGAAAAGAAAATAATAAATGACATACATTGCATATCATTTCCAACATAAAAATGATATGCAATGTATGTCATTTATTATTATTTTCTTTTCTATTTTATGATGCAAATATTATGAGGGAATATATGAATGTAAATGAAGTGAGAATGTTTCCTATGATCAAAGGGATCTCTTGGACCATAATATGATCATCATTGTCCAAGAGATCCATTGGCCCATAATATGATCATCAATTGCATCATCATTTGCATGTCTTAGGAAACATTCTCACTTCATTTACATTCACATATTCCCTCATAATATTTGCATCATAAAATAGAAAAGAAAATAATAAATGACATACATAGCATATCATTTCCAACATCAAAATCAATGAAATGACATGAAAATGCCTTTGACCTATGATCTGGACAAAGGAATCTACCAATGAATCCATAAATCACACATGATAAAGGAGTATATCTAGTAATCATCATTGTCCAAGAGATCCATTGGCCCATAATATGATCATCTTGACATAATCTTTGCAATGCAACTTTCCCACCCCGCTCTATCTTATCGTAAATTACTATCTCTCCTATCACTAGGATCCATAGAATATGATAGACATCCTCAAGTGTCACAGTCATCTCTCTAGTTGGAAAATGAAACGTATTATGATCACTGTGCCATCTCCCCGCCAATGTTGTCAATAAACCTTTCTTGATTCTATATTGTGGAATATCTAACAAGGAAGTCAACCCACAATGGGGGATAATCTCTAAGTTAGCTAAGGACAATTGGTAGACCATGTTCTAGGTCTTCGAGAATCTCTCCTAAGACTAGAGTACATCTCCATCTCCCTAATCATGAACAAAAATCAGCCGATCAATGTCATGTTCAATCAAGACTATCAATTATTCAAGGTAATGTGTAGTTAATCAAATCAGGTTCAATCAAGACAATCAAATCAATTAGAACAATCAACATCTC
The DNA here is from genome assembly GCA_007258455.2 of Sequoia sempervirens. Classification (NCBI taxonomy): domain Eukaryota; kingdom Viridiplantae; phylum Streptophyta; class Pinopsida; order Cupressales; family Cupressaceae; genus Sequoia; species Sequoia sempervirens. Next base: position 26,020,276 of record VDFB02072274.1, read on the forward strand.
AATCAATCAACCCATCATTCCTCACCTATCATGAGGACAATCTGCTATCAATCAACCCATTGTTCCTCACCTATAATGAGGATGATCTACTATCAATCAACCCATCATTCCTAACCTATCATGAGGATGATCTACTATCAATCAACCCATCATTCCTTTCCTATCATGAGGACAATCTATTATCAATCAACCCATCATTCCTTTCCTATCATGAGGATGATCTGCTATCAATCAACCCATCATTCCTTTCCTATCATGAGGATGATCTGCTATCAATCCTGCCATCATTCCTTGCCTATCATGAGGATGATATGCTATCAATCCTATTTTCATTCCTCGCCTATCATGAGGATGATACAACACTGATTCTATCATTTGATTTTCACCTATCATGAGATCAAATCATCACACAAAACATCAATAAAACACTGCACATACCACAATCTAACTGAAATCAATCCAAAACATGACAAACTGATGACTCCTAGGATTCAAGGACATATTGTGAACATCACCCCGAGGGCTTTCCACAATCACACCTCGCAAAACGGGTCAAATGAAAAGCTAAACCACCTCAAATCAACAAAGATGAAAACTTTCCAGGGCAACAAGAGGTGCCATTTGGGACCCCAAAGGTGCTAAAATAGAGTTTTCATCTCCAAAAGATGTTTTCCAAGCTTGCAAGAGGCGCCACTTGGGACACCAAAGGTTCCAAAACAGTGTTGGAGGCCAAAAACTTGAATTTCAAGCTTGCAAGAGGCACCACTTGGGACCCCAAAGGTGCCAAAACTCTCACAACACTCAAAAACATGCATTTTCACCCTTGCAAGAGGTGGCATTTGGGACCCCAAAGGCGCCAAAACTCTCAAATGACTCAAAAAAATCAATTTCAACCTTGCAAGAGGCACTATTTGGGACCCTAAAGGTGCCAAAACTCTTAAAATACATGAAAACTTAAATTTCAAGCTTACAAGAGACACCATTTGGGACCCCAAAGGTGTAAAAACTAACAAATTACTCAAAAACATCAATTTCAACCTTGCAAGAGGTGCCATTTGGGACCCCAAAGGCGCCAAAAATCTTAAAACACATGAAAACTTAAATTTCAAGCTTACAAGAGGCACCACTTGGGACCCCAAAGGCACCAAAACTCTTAAACATGCTCAAAAACACTCCAAAACAAAAAAAATCACTCGGAACTGCATAAATGACATCCAATAAGCTACAACATTTATCTACAACATTCAAAATACCATTAAAAGGCAAGAAAATGACTAACAAAGAGGTTACTCGTAAAGTGTACCATAGGTTCAAAGGTAGCAGGTTGATTAGATTGGCGAAGATGCTTGAAATGATGCTTATGGTATGGGATCACCATCTTTCTCTAAGCTCTCCAATCTTCAACTTCTCCAAACTCCAAATGTACAAATGAATTCAATTTTACCACTTTTTACCTTTTAGGGGTAAAATGGAGGGAATTATGGAGGGATTTATTTCCCATTTTTACCAAAAAGGAGGGGTAATTAATCAACACTATTCAAAGGAAGAGCTTGCAACTCAATTTTGAGAGATAAATCATGTCTGACATCAAACCTTCACTGAATTGATCTTGGATCATCATTGCATCATCACAACACTTATCACATCATTCAACACTTCATTTTCACATCCTTATATTCATTGACTTATCTCTTGAGGGGGCACAATATCCATCAATACCTAAAATTCAAAGCCTGGGGCATCAAAATCTTGTATCATCTGGGGCATCAAAATCTTGCATCATTTGGGGCATTGAAATATCGCATCATCTGAGCATCGACATCAAAATCTTCTTTGAAGTAACATGTAAATACATCACCTCAAAGAGGGGAAAAATGTATACACCTGAAAATGGTCATCATATTCAATTAATTAAATACAACGTATTTGATTAATGCTTCAACTACATATAAATAAGGTCTTACTTAATTTATATTGTTCACTTTCCTTTTAATTATTCTAAATAATTAAATAAACAAAATACCCTAAATGTGTTTATTTAATTAACCTTCCTTAATCCTGATTAAGAATTAGAGCGCATTTCTACAACTTTTTGTGTGCCACCTCATAAAGGTCACATGAAAATAAATAATCCTAATTATTAATTAGAATTATCCTCACACACTTCCACCAATGAGAAAAAGCACATGGCTTTATTTTGCCACACTTCCAACAAATTTGGAGCACATGGGTATTTGTTTCACACACTTGGGAATCCCATACATTGGCATGCTTCCAATTGGTCAAGGGATTCTCTCCACACACATGGCATGTTGTCCTTGGTCAAGGGGACAACATCTTGATTCCTTTCATCTCCACCATCTATCATTTCTCTTTTGAATTTAGACCATTGATGGGTGCTACCTCACAAAATGCTTGAGAAACCCTATAAATACACCCCCTTGCCTTATTATTTATCATCCACCTTTTGAGTAATGTTATAATTCTATTTTTAAATACAAATTGGAATAGTTTTATAATGCCATTTTTCATCCACCTTTTGAGTAATGTTATAATGCTATTTTGAGAAACAAATTGGAATAGTGTTATAATGTCATTTTTCATCCACACTTTGAGTATTGTTACCATGCAAGCTTTTTGTAGGAGCTCATGGAGTCTTATACTTAGCTTTCATATCACATGTTACTTTGCATTCTCATCTTAGATTAATTAATTGCTTCATAGTTACATTTTAGGTTAGTTTTTTTTATGTTTGCATTTGAGCATATGCATAATCATGGATAGTTCACTATAGTTTCATATCATCTCACTCATCTCCACTTGTTCATCTATCATCAACATCATCCTTCCTTTATCGTTGCATCCATTATCCTTTCCATCATTTTGTTTCATTTAGAAGCATACCACTAATCATTCCAGCACACATTTGCACATAGAAATCATCTTAGCTTGCATATTAAGCATCAAATATTGTTTTCTAGGTAGTCATTTTAAAAACCTTTGTGCCCATAGAAATCTAAGGACCCAACGGTTTAATAAATCCCTAGAAATAGAGAACAATGATGCACATTTGAAAGGTTTGATTGTATTACCAATAGAGTAGTTTTACTTGCTTCAAAATTTGAATGTAAACCATCTCATTAAGGTTTGTGTTGACATTAGAATATACCTCTCCACATTCGACACATGCAGATATGTTGAGGACATAATCTTCAAATGAATGAAGATATGTGAAAAAAGTTTGTAGAGGAAATGCAAAAAGAATTTGAAATGTCAATGTTTGGGGAGATGAATTTCTTCCTTCATTTGCAAATCACTTGATAAAAGAAAGGTATATTAATATCATAGTCTAAGTATGTTAGGGAATTGTTGAATAAGTTTAGAATGGATGACTCTAAACTGGTATGTACTCCTATGGTTACTGGTTGTAAGTTGAGAAAGAATGTTAAATCTCCTAAGGTAGATCAAAGCAAGTATATATCAATGATTGGTGGACTATTATATCTTATTGTTACTAGATCATATATCATGCATTGAATTTGTATTATGGCTAGATTTCCAAAAGAACCCAAAGAATCTCATGTTGTAGTAGTAAAGAGGATATTTAGATATTTGAACGGCACTCTAGATTATGGTTTGTGGTATCCTAAGGATACTGACTTGTCCTTGGGTGCATATATAGATGCAAATTGGGATGGATGTGTAGATGACATGAAAGTATAATTGGTGGTGATTTCTTTCTTGTAAGTAGGTAGGTTTCATGGCTAAGTAAGAAGCATTATTTAGTGTCATTATCTACTACAAAAGTAGAATATATTACACCAACATCATGTTGTACATAGGTGTTGTGGATGAAGCAAACATTGAAAAACATCAGAGTTTCATATGATGAACCTATTCCTATCATGTGTGACAATAAATGCACAATCAATATTTCAAAGAATTTGGTAATGCATTCAAGAACAAAAAATATCTCAATCCAGTATCACTTCTTGAGAGAGAAATTTGAAGGGAATGAGGTGAAGTTGGAGTATATGCGTACTAATGATCAAGTTGTTTATATTTTCATGAAGGATCTTTCAAAAGATACTTTTGAGTATCTCTGAGAGAAGTTAAGGGTTATTGCCCCTTCTTCTTTCAACTAGATACATAAGTGTGTGCATATATCCAAGAAGCATTACAAGATATATTGGACTGATGTTGAAGGCTACCTCTCAGGGGGAATAGGTAGTAGTAGTTTTTGGATGGTGTAGTCATCTAGAGCATATTGTGTGTTCCTAGGGGGGTATACATATGAATGAGTGCAGTTGTAGGTGTTTCCCTTTGTATGTTGTCAAAGGGGGAGAGCAAGAGAGTTGGATGAGTTTATGGCCCTTTTCCATTGATTTCAAAGGGAGAGAAAAAAATTAAGTGGTTGAGAAACCATACCGCAAAAGTGAATATGGTTTGAAGACCATAGGAGGAGAGAATATGGGAAAGTAGGTGTTGTTGTTGTTGTAGAAGTCTGCAAAGAGAGAGGATAAAGATTAAAGAGTTATCCTAGTCATGGGGATTACTTCTTATTGCAGTATTGTTGTTGGTTACTTTTGTTGTTGATGGTTTTTTAGAAAGCAAGTGTTTCCATCAATGACAAAGGGGGAGATTGTTGGAAGTTTGGAAGCTTGAGTTGTTTGTGAGTTACTTGGATGTTGTCATGCTTGGTTGTTGTCATTGATGTCAACCCCTTGTATGAAGAAAGTATTAGAATACTTGGTGTTGATGATGTCAACCCTTAGCATTGGGGTGGTTGGAAGTTTGGAGTTGTTGGTATTTTCATTGATGTCCTACTTCAGTACAATTGTAGAGGTTATTGCTCTAACTTGTGTTTGGGGAAATTTTCATAGTTGGAAAGTGATACAGATGTTGTAGATGTGATGTGGAGATGTTATTAATGTTTCTAATGAAGTTAGTTCACTTGGTTTCCAAGTTCTTTTGAGAAAATTTGAATAAAAGAGAGTTTAGTGTGACAAAGTGGTGTTCATTGTTTTCCTCTGCATTTCTTCATGCTTGAATAGAAGCTCATGTGATTTGGACATGATGATCAAAGGTATTTAGAGGTGTCATATCCAAATTTTTAGGTTATGGATCATACTATAGTGAAATATGTGTTTGAAAATATGTCTTTCTGGTGAAATAGGGTGTTTGAGAGAAATGAGATTGCTTCACAATTCTCTGTAGTAAAGTTTCTGGTGTATTAGATCTAGGAATGTGATAATAATTTTTGTATCTACCTTCCCTTGAATTTTCAAGTGTTGTGGTGCTCCATAAAGGTGTCTGGTGTGTTAGATGTCTATCCTAGTATGTCTAGTTGCATAAAATGAAGGTTTTCTTGAGTTACAGTGGTTACAATAGTTGTAGTATATTCTAAGATGTATAAATAGCATGGTGTGTTTTTGTGTGGTCCATGAGATGTTTTCAAATCTTAAGAAGTTTGTTTGGAGTCACTTGTGTTAGTGTTAGTAGATGTTTGGTTGACCTAGCATGCTAGTACTAATTGTAGAGGATAATTGTTGATTGAGAAAGTGTTGAGAAGTGTGATTATGTAGATGTGGGTCCCAATTAAGTATTGGCATGGTTTGGATTCACTTCTTTATATTGTGGAAGTGTTTTGTTGCTGACCTATTTGGTTTTACATGGTTGAGGTGTATATGCTTCATTAAGGCTGACTTAATTGATATTGTTTAGAGTCACAGAGGGTATATATGCAAGGGGAGCTATTGTATGAAGAGTGTGTGGTGTGTTTGATGTGAAAGATGCAAAAATGATAAAAGTGTGTTGATTTGAGTGTGAGCCTTATTTTTATGACTTCCTAATGTAGTGAGCAGAAGGTGTCTACATTTCAATCTATTTGATGGGTTATTTGTGCCTCAATGGGATTGTACCTTATGTTGGATTCTATGTGTGTTGCTGATATGTGGTTTTCATTGATGTCAACACTATTAGCATCATTTTATTAAAGGTTGTATATGTCGAGGATATTGAGAAAATTGTGAAAGGAAGAGTTACAGAGTTGCCTATTGCCAATGGAATTGTGAAGGTCATGAAGGTGTCCTATTCTATACATTGGAGATCAACAGTTGTGGACTAAAGGGTTTGTTTTTGAGAGTATCTAGATCATCTACTAGAAGTTTCAGAGGTTCATGTGTAGATTTTATCATGTTATGGTCTAACAATATTTCTCTGGTCGATGTTAGCATTCCTGAGTGAAGATTGCATGATTCTGATAATCTCAGTTGTTGCAGATGCTTCTCTATTAGTTCTTGGTGTTCTTGGATGCTTCTAGACCATTTTCCATCATTCTTGTATGTCCACATTGATCGGTGTGCTCATGGTCAAAGATTTTTCTTGTGCATGTTCAAGTTTTCATGTTTCTAGCCGACATGATGATGGTAATGTGTTGTGGATCCTTGAAAAGAAAATTTTGAATATTTGGTGTGCTCATGAATATTTTTTTGGGTTACATCATTGTATTGGCTGACAATGTTTAGATCCACATTTAAAATTTAATTGTAAATTTGGGTCGACATTCCAAATATGTTTTATTTTTCTAGCCAACTAAGTTGTTGATGTAATCCATGATGTGGATATATAAGAGTGATTGTTTCATCGATGTAAAGTGTGTTAGGTGTGCTCCTATGTGTGTATGTGTGAATATCATTCGATTGCATAGCATAGTGTGAAGAAGACTGAGCAAAGTGTGAAGTAGTTTGAGTGAAAAGTGAAGGAATTTTTTGTGCTTAATTGGAACTATAATCGGGCTTGTACAAAATTTATTTTCTTAATTCATACCCTCCAGATTTAATCCTATTCTATATTGTTGGGAAATGATCCCCTTTTGTAACTAAGTAGTGAGCTCTAAGCAGTGTGCCTGAATGCATGTGCATTTCCCTTTATTTTTTTCATTATACTTTTAACAGGGTATAATATAGTGGACTAACATCAACTATATTTTTTCCCCTAATAGGGTTTCCATGTAAAAAATCCTGGTGTTCTCTGTCTCTCTGATGTGTTAATTGCTTATGGTTAATTACTTATTCATCAGATCTGAGTTTAAGTTAAGTAAATTTTGAAAATTTTATTATTTTGTGACAACTGATTCACCCCCCTCTTAATTATTTGTCCTTTTTTTTCCAACAATTGGTATCAGAGCAGGTTCCTTTGAAGAAGTCTAAAAGCCTTAGGTGATTCGGGATGACATCATACAAGGACGGTCCTAGATTTGATGGGACTAACTACTCACTATGGAAAGTCATGGTGGAATTTCACCTAAGTTGTATTGGAAAAGCTTATTGGAAGATTAAAAAATATCCATATGTTATTCCTTAGAATGGTCCCTCCACTGCTGATGAGATCAAGAAGCTGAAAATAATATCAGGGCTATTGAAGCTTTGGTGAGTTCTTTAAAAAATTAGGAGATGGAAAATGTGATAAGTCTGAAGACAAATCATGAGATTGGATGAAGCTAGAAACTTTGTATGAAGGAGATGCATAGGTGAAGATGGCTAAGCTACATAGTTTGAAAGGAAAGTATGAGAATTTGAAGATGGGTGAAGGTGAAAATATCACTTCTTTTATGCAAAGAGTAAATGAAATACTGGTGGGTATTAGATGTGTCGATGGTTCCCTGAATGAGGATGAAATTGTGGCCAAGACCCATATCCTTGCCTCCCTCCTATAAAGTGAAGGATCATGCTATTAAAAATCTCATATCAGTAACGAAGATGACAAGAGATACACTGGTTGGTAAGCTTGTTGCTTTTGTATTAAGTGAATTTGGTGAATTTGTTCTAAAGACTGAATCTGTATTCAAGGATATTATATCCAAAAGTAACAAGCAAAGATATAATCTGGGAGAGTGTTCTAGAAAGATATCCAAGTATGACGAAGAATTGAAACAACTTGAAGATAAATAAAGAGAGGTAGAAGAGTTGGAAGAACTGATTGTAAAGAAAGAAGGCAGAGGAAAAGGTAAGTATGAAGGTGTATTTCCTATTAAATGTTTTTCTTGTAGTAAAATAGGTCATTTTGCATCAAGGTGTCCTAAAAGAGTTCCTAGATCTAAGCCTAACAAGTCTAGATTCCAAAAGAAATGTTAGTTTTTTGAAGGAGTGGTTGATGATGAGTCTGATAAAGATAATGGAAATGAAGATGAATGGGTTTTCATTGCTACCATTGAAAATAGTCTTGTTGCTACTGAATCTACTAAAGATGAGAAAGCTCTTATAGCCCGAGTTGAATAAAAGGATCAGTGGGTTATTAACAGTGAATTCTCACCTCATATGATTAGTGATAACAACAAATTTGTAAGTCTAGAGAAGTATGATGGTGGGGTTGTAAGGTTTGGAGATAAGAATGTTGATGTGATTTGTGGTAGAGGTTCTATTTGTCTTGGTGGTAAGCATAACATTGATGATGTACTTTATGCTGAAGGCCTGAAGCACAATCTTCTAAGTGTTGGACAAATGGTGTACAAAGGCTATGATCTACAATTCAAAGATGGGAGATGCAGGATACATGGAAGTTTTGGCAATATGATTGCTAAGGTAAACAAACAAAAGGCAATATTTTTCACCTAAATACTACTAGTGAGAGTTGTTTAATTGCTCAAGTAGATGAAAGTTGGTTGTGGCATAGGAGGTTTTCTCATGTGAATTTTGATAACATTGTCAAGGTAAGTTCCACTCTAGCAGTAAGAGATATAGCTTAGTTAGTAAAGTTTGCTAACACAATTTGTAAGGAGTGTTAGATAGGTAAACATACAGGAGTCTCTTTTCGAAGCAAATAGTTTCATTCAAATGATTTGCTGAAGCTGCTACATATTGATCTCTATGGTCCCTCTAGAGTCAAAAGTATTCATGGAGAAAGGTTCTTTATGTTGATTATTGATGATTATTCTAGAATGATATGGGTTTCTTTCCTAAAATAAAAATGTGAAGCACTGGAAAAGTTCAATAGTTTCAAGGCTATGAAAAAGAATAAGAAAGGTATGAAAATTAAATGCTTGAGATCTGACAAAGGTGGTGAGTTCACCTCTAGAGAGTTCAAATATTTTTGTGAAGAACATGGAATCATATTATAGTTATCTGCTCCCCAAACCCCTCAACAGAATGGAGTTGCAGAGAGAAGGAATAGAACAATTCTCAATGTTGCTAGAATAATGATGATACAATGAAATGTGCCCCAGATCTATTGGAGTGAAGTTTTAAGCACTACCGTGTATACTTTGAAATTGGTAAATGTTAATCGTAATTCTGGTAAGACCCCTTTTGAGCTATGGTTTGGTTATAAGCCTACTGTTAAATATTTCAAGATCTTTGGAAGCAAGTGTTATATCAAGAGAAATGATGATATAGGAAAGTTTGATGCAAGAAGTGGTGAAGGATTCTTTCTAGGTTACTCTACTAAGAGCAAGGCTTACAAATGCTATCAAAAAATATTGAGAAAAATGGTTGAGAGTGCAAATGTTAGAGTTGATGAGGACTCTACCACATCATCTAGATATCATGGTTATGATTCAGATGAAGACAATACGAGCCAAGAGAAGAATTTTGAGACACACAACCAACTTCAGATTATTCCATATGTTTTGGTAAAGCAACCTCAATTTGTTCTGGTAAATCAAGCCAGGAAGCACAGACAAGTGCAAGTACATAAGAAAGAACAAAAGAACTAGAAGCTCAAGAAAGTCCTAAAGTTCCAAGGTATGTAAAGCTAAATCATTTTGAAAATCAAATTATAGGAGATAAGAGTAAAGGTGTGAAAAATAGAAGAAATATTGTAGAAGAGTATTGCCTTATTTCCAAGATTGAACCTAAAGATGTCACTGAAGCCTACCAAGATGAACACTAGATGGAAGCTATGAAGGAAGAATTGACACAAATTGAAAATAATGACACATGGACACTAGTTCCCTGACCCAAAGACAAAAATTTGATTGGTACTAAATAGGTGTTTTGGAACAAGCCGAATGAACAAGGTGAAGTGGTCTGGAATAAAGCAAGATTGGTATGTAAAGGGTATTCTCAAATGGAAGGTGTTGATTTTGAAGAAATTTTTTCCCTTGTTGCTAGAATTGAAGTTGTTAGATTATTTCTTGATTATGTTGCATACAATAACTATAAATTCTATCAAATGGATGTGAAGTCAGCATTTCTGAATGGAGAACTAGAAGAAGAAGAAGTATACATTGAACAACTGGATGGATTTTTGTTGACTAACAAAGAAGACATGGTTTGTCGCTTGAAGAAAGCACTGTATGGACTTAAGCAAGTTCCCAGAGCTTGGTATGCTAGATTAGACAAATACATATTGAAGCTTTGATTTAATAAAGGTACTATTGATAGCAATTTATACTTCAACTTGGATCATGATAAAGAGTTAATTATAGAAGTCTTTATTGATGACATTATTTTTGGAGAAGCTGATAATCTATGTATGAAGTTTGTTGATGAAATGGAGAGTGAATTTGAGATGAGTATGATTAGAGAAATGAAGTTCTTTCTAGGATTGTAAGTTACCCAGTTAGACAAGGTAATTTTCATATGTCAGTCCAAATATGTGAAAGAGCTGCTAAAGAAATTTGGGATGGAAGAATCAAAGCCAATTGGTACTCCCATGGTGACCGAATGCAAGCTAAAAAAAAATAATGATTCTCCTAAAGAAAATCAAACTAGATATAGGTCAATGATCGGTGGATTTCTTTATTTGACCCAGACTAGAACTGACATTATAAATGTTGTATGTATGGTTGCTAGATTTCAAGATGATCCAAAAGAATCACATGTGACTGTTGTTAAGAGAATCTTCAAATATCTAAAAGGAATGATTGACTTTGGACTTCGGTATCCAAAGGATGATGATCTCACTTAGAGTGCATATACTGATGCAGATTCGGTTGGAGATGTAGCTGATAGGAAAAGTACTAGTGGTGGTGTTTTCTTCCTATGGAAGAAGTTGGTGTCCTCGATGAGCAAAAAGTAAAATTCTATTTCTCTATCTACTGCTGAAGCAGAATATATTATTGTTGCCAACAACTATACTCAAGTGATATGGATGAAATAGATGTTGAAAGATATCAGGGTGGTATATGAAGAACCTATTGCCATATACTATGAAAATTCAAGTGCAATAAATATCTCGAGGAATATGGTACTACACTCTAAGAAAAAACATATATCAATCAAGTTTCACTTCTAGAGGGAGAAGGTGAATGAGAAAGAAGTCAAATTGGAGTATGTGCCTACCAAAGAATAGATTGCAAACATCTTTACTAAGCCATTTCCGAAGGATAATTTTGAGTGTCTCAGAGGAATGCTAGGGGTGATTACCCCTCCTAATAAGAACTAAATGATACATTTACTCGCATCAATCCATGAACTTCATTGCTATATTTTGATCCAGATTGATGTCTCTATGGCTGCTACTCAGGGGGATTAGTCAGATGTGTAGATATGTGGCTCAAAGCTTGTAAATGGAAAGGTCATGGTTACCTTTGCCATTGATATCAAAGGGGGAGAAGAGTAATGTGAAAAATATTTTAGGGGAAGAAGAGAAATTGAGAAGAGGAGTCAAAATCTAAGGGGGAGTTAGTATAACTATGCAGATGGTATTTTTCACATCTATTTCCATCAATGCCAAAGGGGGAGATTGCTAGATGTTGTGGGTGTATTATTGATAGATGGTTGTCATTGATGTCAACAATGTTAGCATCATTGTATTGAAGATTGCATATGTCGAGGATATTGAGAAAATTGTGAAAGGAAGAGTTACAAAGTTGCCTATTGCCAGTGGAATTGTGAAGGTCATGAAGGTGTCATGTTTTGTACATTGGAGATCAACTGTTGTGGACTAAACAGTTTATTTTTTAGAGTTTCTAGAACATCTAATGGAAGTTTCAGAGGTTCACGTGTAGATTTGATCGTGTTGTGGTCTAACAGTATTTATGTGGTCTCTATCTGCGTTCCTGAGTGAAGATTGTGTGATTCTGATAATATTAGTTGTTGTGAATGTTGCTCTATTAGTTCTTGGCTTTCTTGGATGCTTATAGATCATTCTACATCATTGTTGTATGTCCACATTGATCGGTGTGCTCATGGTCAAATATTTTTCTTGTGCATGTTCAGGTTTTCATGTTCCTAGCTGACATGATGGTGGTAATGTGTTGTGGATCCTTGAAAAGAAAAATTTGAATGTTTGGAATGCTTATGAATATTGTTTTGGGTTGCATCATTGTATTGGTTGATGGTGTTTAGATCCACATTGAAAATTTAATTGTAAATTTGGGCCAACATTGCAAATATGTTTTATTTTTCTAGCCAACTAAGTTGTTGATGTAATCCATGATACAAATATATAAGAGAAATTATTTCATCGGTGTAAAGTGTGTTGGGTGTGCTCCTATGCGTGTATGTGCGAATATCATTTGATTATAGAGCATAGTGTGAAGAAGAATGAGCAAAGTGTGAAGTCTAGTTTGAGTGAAAAGTGAAGGAATTTTTTGCACTTAATTGGAACTGTAATTAGGCTTGCATAGAAGCTATTTTCTTAATTCGTACCCTTTGGATTTAATCCTATTATGTATTGTTGGTTAGTGAGACCCTTTTGTAACTGAGTAGTGAGCTCTAGGAAATGTGCTTGAATGCATGTGCATTCACCTTTATTGCTTTCATTATACTTTTAACAAGGTATAATATTGTGGACCAATAGCCACCATGGTTTTTCCCTTAATAGGGTTTCCATGTAAAAAATCTTGGTGTTCTCTGTCTCTCTGATGTGTTAATTGTTTATGGTTAATTAATTATTCATTAGATCTAAGATTAAGTTAAGTAAAGTTTGAAAAGTTTATTATTTTGTGAAAAATTATTCACCCCCCCCGTCTCAGTTGTTTTTCCTTGTTTTTCCAAAACCTTCAACATATGAGAGATGCATTATTAGCAATTCAAATTGGCAGTGATCCACCCCTTCTTCTTGCTTTCTTTTGGATAGTGATTCCTTTGGTAGTGAGCCTTTATTTTATCTTTCTAGGCAATGAAACTTATTTTATTTGGTGTTGTAATTCATATATTAGTGAGATAATCCTCTCTTTTCTTTTTTCCTTCTTGGGTTTTCCATGTAAATCTAGCATTCTTGTTGTTTGACATGTTTGTATTATTGTTTACATGTTTGCATTATGTTATTGCATGTTAAGGTTTTAATGGTGGATAAGGGTTTAATAACTAATGTAGATCTAAATATAATGAGGGTTTTTTTATGTTTTAAATGTATATAAATGACTCACCCCCCTCTTAGTTGTTCTATGCATCTGACAAGTGGCTTATCTTCTAGTGATTTCATGTAACCAATAGCTAAAATCATGAAACCAACATGAGCACTCCATTTTTTAGTCCAAATTGATGGTGTTTCTCCATGTGACCATGATGTCACTACCCATCCAACATGAACACCTTCTCACTGCACATGACCACAAGGTAAAGGAACAAAACCTCCAAACAAGAGGATACAAACATATTGTCAAACATAGCTCCAAGTTACCAAAACATAACCAACTCCATAAAGATCCATAGTCATGAGCTTCAAATGCCCAACGTAGATCATATTGACAATATCCATGGATTCCAATTTCACAAATTTGCAAAACAAAGTTAACTCATATAATATTCATTGCAACTCCATGATCCTTTAAAACCTTCAATTCCTTCTAAAAGACTCCCACAATCTTGTCAAACTAAGAAATAGAAAAAAGGAATACCCAAAACCTTGTTACCATCATATCTAATACCAAATGATGATAAATAAATAGGCTCTAATAACAATTGTTGGAAAATTCAATCTCTATCCAAATATGGCTTGAATGGATGTGATACAAGACTTGGACTACTACAACATGAAAATATGTAACTTATATACAAATCTGAAAATTAAGTTCTCTTAATATGGATTTACCATGATTAGATCCATCTTCTTTATTATTTCAAAAATCATACAACATAACATGCTTATAAATAATTGTAGTGTAGAAAATTGTATACCTTTACAGTTTCACACTATGTTTGGATCCCTTAATTTATTGAACTTAATTAAGCTTCTAATTTTACAAATTATGCATTCCAAATACTTATTCTTACCATTTTCTGAAAGGGGAACTAACATTAAATAAATGCATTTAATATTTAAATTAGCTTGGATTATGTGTGCCTTGGAGATATAGGCTAGGAACCATTCGCCCATGGGTGAATGGGTCCCCTTTATGAGCCAAGACCTAAATTAAAATATTTTTTTGTAGCAATTTAACATTCAAAATTCAAATTATAAGTATTGGATTTAAGAATCTATTTTTTCAGGAAATTGGATAAACACCTATAAATACAGTCATTTTATCATTTGAAATCTAACTTGAGCAATAAAAGTGACATCAAGGAGAAATTCAATAGAAAATATTAATATCAAGAGCATTCAAGAGCAGCATTATCTGTCATTATCAACAACAATCAAGATCCTAACTTCATGTCAATGTTTATGTGTGTTTATGTTGTCTTGTGAAGGCTAACAAGTGTTGCAGGTCTTCATATTTTCAAGAATTCAAGAAAATCAAGAAAGCAAGATCCAATTCCCTTGAAGTGATGTGTATGTCTTTAGTCCTTCAAGGAAGCAATTGAAGGGTGGTGAGTTGTAGCAATTATTTATTCATCATTTTCTTCCCTTTCCATTCAAGGTTTTATCATTGACATTATCATTGTGAAAGTGGAAACACTATTCATGGTGTTTGACTGAAGAAATCCCCTAAAATGGTCCAACATTCTCTCCTCCTTTGAATGGGTAGGTTGCAAGCTGAAGAAGGATTGAAGAGATCTTGAAGAGCAATTTTGCATTGTTGCATTTGTTGTCATCATTCTTGTCAAGATGTCAAAACTAAGATGCTAAATTCATTTCTAACATTTCAATAGATTTGCATGTGGAAAATAGCATCTTAGATTTAGCATCTGAGGACTGTAAAAAGTGTTTTTGGAAGACCTAACAAGGACCCATTCTCATAGGGGTGAATCAATCCTCCTACACATACCAGAATAAACTTTTGGTGATAGATACATTCCCTCTAATATCTCCCAAATCTTCCTACAAAGTGTTGTTATAGTCTTCTTATCTTCAAGAATTTGTATTTTACATATTAGATCATCTAATCTCATTATTTTAATCATTCTAAATCATTTACAATTCATTCTAAGACTCAAAAGGATCATATCCAGGTTTGATTGACTTACCTTGGACATTGAAAATCAATCTATGTACCTTGTTGATTTGCATCCTAATGAAATCCTAGAAATGTTGGAATTAACCTTAGTTTTTGGAAACTAGACTTATGGCCTCCCCCCAACATTTTTTTCACATTTCAACAATGCCTTATGTGAACTTATAATAATAATATATAAATAGTAGTGTCACCATAAGATAGCAGAAATAAGACACAAATAATCAACATAAGAGCATAACATAACACATGATTTATGTGGAGAAACCCTTGTGGGAAAAACTCTACCAAAAAGAGTGTGCAAGTATGCATTATCTTCAAATAAATGAGATTAAAATACAACTAATCTCATTCTCCTCTTTTCCTCCAATATGGAAGTACTTGTGCACCTTTGAAAAACATCTTTATGCCTCAACCTATCCTTGAATCTGTAATGAAACTCTATATTCAACTACTGCTAGTAGTTTCTACATCCAAAGAGCTATTTTATAGATGTGTGAAGAGTTCTAACACACTAAACAATGTGGCACCCAAATATTTCTCTCCATTCAAAATGTCCCCAAACCTTGGACTATCTCCTCAAAATGTGAAAGGAAATTGATTTCAAATGGCTCTAATACTTTCCCTCCAACTTGGGCACCTAAACTTGGAAGATAAACATTACATTAAATGCAATAAATGATGGAATACCAAGAGACACATGTTTCCTCATTCCAAGCTCCCACTTGTAGAATACCAACAATCACTCATTTGTCCTTTCCTTATCTTTTACTATCCCATTCTATGCATCCACATGTGGGGAAAACAATATTAAATATTTATGTCTGCCAGTGGAACCCATCACCCATCGCTACTAACCATGTACATACATGGTCATTAAACTAAACACATTATACAATCTTGGACGAGAAAAATTGTAACCAACACATCACTCAAGAGTGGGTTGTGGGGAAACATACGTATGGGTGCACATAATCCATTGTGTGCATCCTTTAACAAGAAATAAGTTGTCTCAAAAATAAGTTTGCTAGTTGAAAAGTTTGATGCTCTGACCCTCATTGTCACTATTCAATTTATCCTAATTCTAAGGTTTCCATTCCATTGTTACTCATTTCCACACCAAGTACTAAAGTTTTCAAAGTTAGATAATGATAGGATTAGGGAATGATCTTAAGGATGGGAACCCTAGTAAAGATTTTGTAAATAGTTGATTCCATTTTTTTAATTTACTCTTAGACCAACCACTTGAAGAAATTAATAAATATAATTTGAGAATTAATTCACACTAATGTCATTATATTTTTATTATTAGAACATATTTATCGTTTCTTTCTTTTGTCTTTTAACCACCATGATTTTCACATTATTAACTTGTTATTGAATATTAATTATAATACCATTATGTTTAACTATATCAATAGTATTATTGCTACTTGTTTTAATAGTTATGTTAATATTAATATTTACATAATAATAATGGTATTAATAAAATGTCAACATTAATATTAATAAGAATAAAATTTATATTAGCATTTAATATAAATATTAATTTTACTAACATTCTTACCAATACTAATATAGATAGTAATTATTTTAATAAGCTCACTATTAATAATTAACAATATTATATTTATTCAAATATTCTTAACAATGTTAAGCTTACTCTTTATGTGCTTATAAAAATGACTATACACAACATAAAAAAATGATGTAATTTTATAATCCTTTTTAAATGGTATATTTTGGTCCATTCTAAATGTGATCAAGCAACCATAATCTATGCCCACACAAAAACATAACATCCACCCTAAAATTTATTTTAAATCATACTTTATCTTAAATATTAAAGGACTATTAATGTAAAACTAAATGAGAATTATAAATTACAGTTTTTAATATTTCAACATCCATTTTGAATACTAAATATCGACACCCTAAACCATGATAAGCCACACTCAAAAGATTTAACCCTAGATTTCACTATGAGAGAACCTTCACCCTCTATGTTGGGAACTGCTAGTCTAAAGGCTATTGTAAGTTTTTATTCTATAGGCCAAGTGCATAAATTAGGGAGTCCAAATGGTAATCAACCAATTGATAACATTGATTTTCTTGGAAAAACACTAGTTTTTAATGGATCATTTTTTTTTCTTTATAGCAACAAAATTTTAAATTTTATATATGTTTTTTGTTTGATTTATATTTGTGGGGTAGCTTACCCTGTGGGAGGTCGTGTCATTACAGAGGATCACAACTCCCTCAAGGGGGTCATGCCCCTTTTAAAGTTGCAAGGGGGAGATGGATATGCTTCCCCCTCCCCCCAACCATCAATGGTTGGGGGTTGGGAGAGGCGTAGCCCTCCCAACCCTATGTTTTTTTTTGTATTATTTTTTATAAAAAAAATCTTTAAAATTGAGATTTTATGTAAAAACTAAATAGTCAATTTCTTTTATCTATGTAAAATGAAACCTTTATTTTTTTAATTAATTTATTTTATAAACCCTTCCTTTATATATAAATTCCTCTGTTCATTAAGATTTCATTAAGTTATAGTTTTCAATAAGATATATGTATATATTTTTATGTGGATCTGAAAACTTGATAGGGTATAATATTTTTCTATGATATTGATTTGTAACTTTTGTAACTAAGTTTGTAGATTTGGTTTGAGCTATATTACAAGTTTGGATTATAAAAAAAAGAGTTCATAGGTTTTTTTTTTTGATGAATAGGGATTAATTTATATTAAATCAAAGATTAAAATACATATTCACAAAAAAAAGGTGGGTGGTAAGACAACACACCACAAGAGTCATATGGGCAACGCCCAGAAAAGCTAAAATAAAATGACCAATCCCATGGGCCTAGCCTAGAAGTCCATGATTACAAAAATAACATTAAAGGTCATTAAGTGGCCAAAGCAGTGCCAACAGACCTAGGAGGGTCTTTGTCATCCAATTTCTTCCCCCATACATTAGTGGGTCTGGAGTGACGTTAGGAGGAGGAACCCAACCATCATCAACTTCTTTACCTTTTTCTTTATCTTCCTCATGCCAAGGCAAGATTGCAAGTGCAAGCCACGAAATTTTTTTACCATAGTTTGGCCAACCAGAGCTAGGGGTGGGAGTGTCATCAGAGAGCCACCTGAAACCACCACTGCCGCTCCTTGAAGCACCACCAGAAGGCCTTCCCTAGCCAACCCAAGGTAGAGGAGAGCGAGTCCGCCAAGGAGAGAAAGATCCCTACCGAAGAGGAGGCTAACAATAGGGGTGCGTAGAACCAATTCATTGGCAGCCTTGAGAGGGCGACCGGCCATAGGAGGAGGTGGGCTAAGTGGGTACCTGAGCAACAATACACGTGGAATTTCCCTAGTGGTCCAAAATCACTTGCAGGTGAGCAACTTCAAGTGCAACTTTGTTTGCCTACTCCTGAATCTATTAGAGCGCATCAGAACAAATAATAACTTTAGAATGTAAAGAAACATTTTTATCCATTTGAGTATGAGAAAATATGTAAGCATTTAAGTCTTTCAAGATATTGAAGAGGATTTCCACCTTGAAAGTGTGCTACAGCTAGGTGTACTTAGTAGGACGTCTGGGTGAGTCTCCTAGTAGAACCATATGCTAGGAGAAGGGCTCCAGTTGAAAAGGCCAAAAGAAGTCATGAATCTAAGTCCAAAACTACTAGGCTCTGGGGAAAAACCAAAAGAGATGCTTAAAAGACTCAACTTGCCCACAAAAAGGGCAATGGGGGTCCTAAACCCCCAAGTGAACAAGCCAAGAACCCACAAGAAAGCCTTCAAAAAGAATACGCCAAGAAAAGTGGCTAGGTTTCAGCTCAACACTTGTAGACTAAATGGCACCAAATATTTTACACCAAATATGAGTAGGATATTGAAGAAGCCACCTCTGGTTCAAACCATAAATCATAGAAAATGTGGTGAGAGCCACCTATAACCAAGCCTAGGCTTGTAATTCCTGAATGGGGTGTTTGGGTACCACTTCCAGTCCTTCCACCAGAGCTTGGACCCACAAATTCCCATCTTATGAAGCATTTCTATAGGAATAACATTCGTCGGACCATCATAAGTTGCATGGTCTTGGTTTTGAAGTCTGTACAAGGCATGAAAATCGTCCCATAGAAAAATACACATTGTGGGTCTTTGAAATATCTGTTGTAAGGTCTAAATACATTTCTTATGAAATTTGAGTACCTTAAGCCAAGAAGATTTAGCCAAAGGCTGACCATTGCTAGCAAAAAGTGGAGGCAACCAATAATTCTATTGGTTGAGCAAAATCCCATCACGAAAACTATAACTAGCCTAGCAGAGCCAGGTTTAACTGCCTCCCAGGCTCTCCAAATGCTTTTAGCAACAAAAGTCCCCATAATTTGAACTGGTAACTCCTCCATGACCAGAAGGGTTTGAAATCCATTCCCCTTCTATACAAGTCTATGTGTAGGAAATCTTGATTGAATACAATTCCTGAGGAGAATTTTCTAGGCCTTGTCTCCTGTAAGGGCTTGGATAATCCACTTCACACACAAGGTAGTTCCTTGTTATTGAGTGGAGAGCAACCGAAGATCATGAGAGTCTCTGGGAAGACAACAAAATTTCTAGGAAACATGGTGAAACCCTCTATGAGATTCAACAAAGGCCTAAAGGAAGTCTAGGAGAAACTTTTCAAGTTTTCCATAGGTGGCTTTAGAGGGGCCACAACAAGAGGAATAATAAATATGATTGACCACAAGAACTTTAGAACACACCTGAAATTTCCCTTCCAAAGAGAGGGGCTTAATAATCTAGCAAGTGAGCTTATGCTCAACTCTGGATAGAACAACTAGCCATAGCCCAGCCGAAGATGCCTGGAAGGAAAAGGGAATGCCCAAGAATCAAAAAATTTCTCTTCGCCCAATCCACTTCCAACCATACTGCTAAAACTAGGGAAAAGTGGGAAAAATAGATTGTTTGTAGCACAAATTTTTATCCCATTGAATGGAAAAACCAGAAGCAAGGAAAAAAATATTAAGACATTCTAGGGCTTCTTTGATATTATCTTCATCCTCAAGAAGAGTGAGGAAAGAGTCATCAACAAAATGGCCATCAACCAATTGGGCTTGAGAGTTAGGCAGTGAAATGCCCTTGGCACGTTGCTGAGAAACCGTGTTGGCTAAAAGGTAGCCAAACCCTTCAATTGTGAGCACGTACAGAGAATTAGCATGAAAACACTTCTAAGTAAATATGAAATAGATCTTTTCCCAACACAATCCCAGAGGGCCTTATAAAATTCACAAGGAAACCCATCGATCCCCAGGGCTTTGTCATCATCCATGGAATGAACAGCTTCCTTGAGATCATCTAGTGTTAACAATTGATCACAAAAACTCCTCTGGGCTGAGGAGAGCCTATTTGGAACAACAACAAGGCAATCTTGGAGGGCATGTTGTTGCACAGGCATGGATTCTTGTGTAGTGAAAACCTGCTCATAATGGCACAGAAAGGCCTAGAGAATGTCGGGAAGCTCAAAGAGCACCTGGATTCCATCTTTAATTTTTTTAATGCCCGGGGATGAGTGTCTAGCACACAAGGGCAAAAAAAATATTTAGAGGAACGGTTGCCAAATTTGAGCCAGTGCAACCTAGCTTTAATTTGAGCCCCTTTGGAAGCATAATTGTTAGTAACTTGCTTTTTGTGCCTTAATTCCACCACCCTAACTTGTAATGATGGGGAAAACAAGTTCACTACCAAAGCCTCAGTAGTTGAACGCAGGTCAGAGGTGGTGGCCTCATAAGACCATCGGCAAAACATAGCCATTTGGCACCCATAAATGCACAAAAATTGAGTCGTGCGAGTGATAGCATCATTCCACCATGTAATCCAGCCTGTATGATGAGCTATCCTGCACTCTAGATTCCAAACTCTAGGAATGTGGGCTAGATTAGGCTTATGGCAAAGCAAAGAAGTATTAAAAAAAATTGAGTTTTACACGTGTGAGGCTGTTGTGTCTCCCATTCAATGCAAAAAGAAATGGGGAAGTGGTTGGATGGAGCCACATCCACTAATGGCTTAACTGGAAGAGAAGAACTACCAAAAGAGAAAAAAGATTGAGCTGAGATTTTGGATGATCAAGGTGCTTAAATATTCTTTTAGAACTGACCCTAAAATTACAACAAATGTGCTAGAGAGAATGAGAATGACGGTGGCCAATATTGGGTATCAAGACATAATAACCCGGCCACAATAACCCCATCATAATAACCCAAGGACAAAATAACCCAGGGTCATAATAACCCATGGACAAAATAACCCATGGTCAAAATAACCCATGGATAGAATAACCCGTGTAATTTATAATTTTTTTTTTCCTTTCTCTATATTTGTACAAGGATATTTTGTTCAAGGGTTATTTTGACCATAGGTTATTTTGGCTTGGGTTATTATGACCCTAGATTATTTTTTCCTTGGGTTATTATGTCTGGGTTATTCTATCCAGGGCTATTTTGGTTGAGTTATTATGTCATGTAACCCCACTATTGGGATCAAAAACCCCCAATTTATTGCGCATGTAAAACCATGCCTCTCGTTTGCTAGCCACCCATCTAAATGGCAAGGTTCCATCTTTGTCATGTGCCATCTCAACCATATTGAAATCTCCACATAATAACCAAGTAGCAATTGATAATGAATCAACAATCCAGTGCCAAAGCAAAGAGCACTCCACAATATCATTAGAAGCATAAACATTAATAATCCCAAAGAAATGATTATCAATGTTGAGAAGGATCCAGACGTGCCGATGAGTAGGATCATACCCATGTTCGACCACACAAGCATGCCACCCTGGGAAAAAAGGGTGATAGCTCCATCACGCCCAACTTCATGAGTAGTGCAAAACATTTTACTGGCTGGCCAAATAGAATGGCAAGCCAAAGCAAGAAAGAACCCAGAAATTTTAACCTCTTAGAGACAAAGAACTTCAATACCAAAATATTTTCGTAAAGTATCCCTAACATAATACTTTTTGGAGAGGTTTGTCCAACCTGGAATGTTCCATGAGAGGAAATTAATGAATGAAACTCCTCCATATTGTTAGAGTCTAGTTCCTCTTCATTCAGGGAAGAGAAACAATTTTGCAAAAACTCTAGTAGAACTGACCCAATATGAATAGGAGAGGAAAATCTCCACTTTTCTTGCACATATTCACCTACTTCAAGTCAAGGAGAAGGACTCTAAGACTGCCTTTGAGCTCCCAACATGAGAGGAGAAATGTTTTGCTGAGCAATCATAATAGTAGCAGGTTGAGGAGTTGTCTTTGTCTTTGGTTGCACCAAAACATTATCAGCTCTGATAGGAGCTTCCATCCCCTTCACTGAAGGGTTTGAAACCACCTTTGATGGTTTAGAGGCCTTAGAGGCCAACCTAGATCCACTGGACTTATTTTTTTGGCTTGTAACCATCGTCCATTTTTTTATCAATTTTGACAACAAAAGTCTCCGCTTGATGAGGCTTTTCAGTATGTCATGGCAGAGAAGGTGTACAAGGTACTTCCAAAGGGCAGTCCTTAATCTTGTGGTATGCATAATGACACCTATAAAATGTTGTGGGAAAATTAAAATAAGTGACTTTTTGGGTATGCAAGAGAGCTCCAATTTAAATATCAATGGAGTCTTTCAAATCCTTGGAGAGGTCTACTTCCACATAGACTTGTTTCTGGGGTTGGGCTTGGAAAAATCTATCAGGCTCAATACAAATGACCCTCCCTAATGAGGATGCAATATGATTCAAAAAAGACACACAAGGTAAAGAAAAACCAAGGAATTTAATCTAGACCGAGACCCACAACTTGGTGTCATCTGAGATAGAAAAATTCTAGGTCAATGCTTAGAAAACCAACATTGAGGACCTGACATACTAGGGACCATGGGCTAAGATAGCTTTGACATGATTAACGTCCATAAAGAAGAACAAAAAAGAAACCCTTGGTTAAATTTTAGACCATATCAAAGCAGACCCCATGAGGGACCTAGGCCTTGCTGACACTTTCCTTAAGCACACTTTTAGGGTCAATCCTCCCAACAAAATAACCCACAAGGGTATGTTGCTCAAGCCATTGACAAGCATAATCAAAATCTAGTAAAGGTAAAACCACATTAGCTAGGGAGTCAAAACACTTACCTCATGAAATACTTTCAGAACAAATTGTTAGGGTCATTTGTTCAGAGGAGGGGCCATTGAGTAGCACCATCGAACAGCTAACACCAACATGAATTGTTGGGTTAGATCCGGTTGAAGTGATGTTAAAATATAAAAACCGTAGTAAATGCAGCCGTACACACAAGAAATGAGGGGTTTCCTATGCAATATGACACAAGAGGGGACAAGGGTGACTGCAGAAAACACAAAATCCTAGCAGAGCTCATACACCGTCTTCTACCTTTTTATAATTGAAAATTTAAAGAGTTCATAGTTTAATTTCTTGAATAAATTTATAGACTTTATGCTAGACTTGTATGGGAGTAAACTTTAACAAATTCCTTCAGATTGCAAAAAAATTAAAGGATATACATCAAATGTAAATGTAAACATTTAAATTTGCATACAATAAGCTAAATATTTATTTTGCATCCAAAACATGGATTGAATCTTTCTTTCCTTCTTCATGTAAAATACAATAGCCATTTCCACAAAATTGAGAGTTCATTTAAATTGTTTAAAACAAATTTATGAAATTTATTTATTTATTTTGTGTAACAATCGATCTATTTATTTTCACTATTTGCATGAAGAAATTACAAGTTGCAAATAATAACATATAAGAAAATCCTAAATATTATCCATTTTTGTAACTCTTTTCTTTTCAAATCCCAAGTAAAACAATTGCTATTCTATAGAAAATGAATTTAAAACAATAATTACACAGAATAAAATAGAATATATGTCCATTTCAGCTACACTTTGGCTGAAAATTTCACATAGATTTATACAATAGTCATACAATACTTTTACAAACTACCCAAAAAAGGTAGTTAAATTTTTGGAATGATACTTCTAAAAATATTTACAATGGAACATAGGTAGTCTAAACCTTACAAATTCCTCAAATCTACAAGCTCTTCTTCAAATTTGTAAGACCTACACATGACACAAATTTTCTTCTAAAGTCAATGGGTTGGTCACCACTTAACCTTTGATTGGAAAACTAGTTTCCTCTAAGCTTGGAGGCCATCACAGGAATTGGGTTACATATAATCTCAAATCATGCAACAACATTGAACACACATACATATATAAATAACACCCAAACCTAGGAATCCACATTCACATTGAATCTTCTCAAGATTCATGAAGGGGGAAACTAGGTGACATGTCTACCCAATGGGTAAATAAATATAAAGATCATATCCAATAGCACATATTATCTCCATTTATCAATCTATCCAAACTCCACAATAAACTGGGTACTAATACCCAAAACTCCATACTCCAATAATGTAAGTACTCATACCCAAATCTCCACCTTCTCAAAGGTTGGAAGTTTCTGCATAGGAGGTTTATCCTCTCTCAACACCATACTTGGGGAGCTCTCAAAAATTGAGAGAGCCATCCCCATAACAACCCATCACAATTTTAAAACAACACATAAAACTACCCGTAATCTTGTTAACAGTTAATAGTTTCAAACAAAATAAAACATGAAGGAATTGAAAGGAACCTCTCACACTTTCGAAGGAAGAAATTTGTAGAAGATCCCCAATATTTTCCCTAAAATTCTTCTCACAAAACTTCTTCCAACTAGAACCAAAAATTGTAAAACCCAAAAAGGAGAACCCTCAAAAATCCAAAAGAAAGAGATAAATATAAACCCCATTTCAATCCTCACAAATGAAGTGGTGACACTTTTCACTTCCTCATGAATACACACACTCCCTCTCATTTCACTTAAGTGGAGAACTAAAATTGGAACGAGTCTATTCCACTCCTTCATATAACGACTCAACATCACTAAAGAAATACAAGTCAACTTAATATTTGTTTTCAAAACATCCCTTGCATTAAGGAATTTGGAAACAAATGAGGATCTGATTGGAATTAATCCATGCACAACCCATTTCAACTCCAAATTCGTCACCCTTAAAAATAGGCTCTTTTGAGAGGTCATATCTTGAGTTTAGTTCAAGATATGAGTTCTATTAAGTGTCTAACCTTGGGTTAACACCCAATGGGTTTTAAAATGGCATAACTACATAAAAAAAACCTTTTTCCACCCCTTTTGACTCAAATAAGTTAAAAACCCAAAATACCCTCAAATATAAAAATTTACAGATTAAATACAACTTAAAGAATTAAAAAATTTATAATAAAATACATTCAAGTCTAAAGCCACTTCACATAAATTACATCACATTAAAAATATAGTCCCTCCAAATGGACTATAGTCAGTATTCATAGGGTGTATCACATTGGGTTCCTTAAAGACCTGCAATTCCATTGGCTATGATATATGTACTTGCACACTCAATTTCACAAATTAATATGTCCAATAGAATTATATAATCAAAGAAACTAAAATAAACATATATATTCACAAAATACAATTTCGATCACACATTTTTAAATCACACCAAAATACCAATTCACAGTTATTAGAGTCTCATAATTTTTTAATCAGTGCATCCACCCAATAATATTTTTTTAATTTTCATAAAGTAACAATAATTCAATTTCATAATTTCATTCAAAATTAGATAATTTAACTCATCCCATTATTGCAATTAACATTTACATTATAATTATCATTTCACCATCAAATTGTAAATTATTCATCAATTCTACTCATACATCAATAATAATCAATAACATCAAATAAAGGTCTAAAGTTCAAATCATCGTAATATGAAATCAAATATAAAGTCTAATGTCTAAAACATCATAATATGAATAACATCATAAAGCATTGATCTACATCAAAACATGACATCTAATAATCAATATGAGAATCAAAATATGTCTATCTAAAGAATAAAGTACCATAATCTCAAGTATCAACTAGTAGGTCTCACATAAACCTCCTCTAGGAATTAACTTCCTCCTAGTAGTCATCAAAGAGATGAAGGTATAGTGACCTTAACTGGGAGCAATCCTCCCATGTAGCTGCAACCTCATCATATTTGTCCCATTGGACCTTGACTTGGTCTAGCTCTCGCCCTCAAAGGGCCAACATTTGATGAACCAAAATATGGTTGGGCTCCAATGTTAGCTGCCTGTCTGACTCCACCTGCAAGGCATCCCAATCTAGTATATGAGAATAATTATGCACATAACGTCATAAAATTGAAACATGAAACACATCATGGATGTTGGAAAAACAAGGATAGACAACTAAGAGGGGGGGTGAATTAGTTGTCACAGAATATTAAAATTTTCAAACTTAACTTAATCTCAGATTTGATGAATGACCAATAAACCATAAACACTCAACACATCATAAACATAGAGAACAACAAGATTTTTACATGGAAACCCTATTAGGGGAAAAACCATGGTGGATGTTAGTCCACAATATTATACCTTGTTAAAAGTATAATGAAGTTAATAAGGGGAATGCACTTGCATTCAGACACACTACCTAGAGCTCACTGCTCAAATACAAAAGGGGCTCACTGCCCAACAATACAAAATAGGATTAAATTCAGAGGGTATGAACTAAGAAAATAGCTTCTTCACAAGCCTGATTATAGTTCCAATTAAGCACAAAAAAACCCCTTCACTCTTCACTCTCACTCTGCTCTGCAATCAAATTAATAGATCAATGTTTGCACACTTGCACAATCTCTAGCTTCTCTCTCACACACTTCTACACTTTCACACACACACTAAATTCACTCAACCAATCACTTATATATATCTGTATCGTGGAATTACATCAACCTCTTAGTCATCCAGAAAAATAAAATACAATTACAATGTCGGCCCAATTTAACAATTAAATTTTCAATGCAAATTAAACACTATTGGCCAATACAATGATGTGACCCAAAGCAATATTCACGAGCATGCCAAACATTCAAATTTCAATCTTCAAGGATCCGCAACATGCTACCACCAACATGTCAGCCAAGAACATGAAAACTCGAACATGCACAAGAAAATCTTTGACCACGAGCACACCGATCAACACGGATGTACAAGAATGATGGAGAATGATCTAAAAGAATCCACAAACACTAGGAATTGACAAAGAGGCATCCACAACAACTGAGATTATCATAATTACAAAAAATTGAATTAGGAATACTTATAGAGACCACAAAAACACTAGCAAAACACAATTGTTCATAGCACAATCAAGTCTTCATGTGGACCTCTGAAACTTTCAGTAGATGAACTAGATACTCTCAACAATAAACCCTTTAGTCCACAATATCTGATCTTCAATGTATAGAACAAAATAGCTTCATGACCTTCATTTTTCTATTGGCAACCTACAACTCTTACTTTCACAATTTTCTCAATATCCTTGACATATACAATTTTTAGTACAATAATGCTAATAGTGTTGACATCAATGACAACCAAATATTAACAACACAGCCATAACATCCAAAAATCTCCCCCTTTGGAATTGATGGCAACACATGATGTGAAAAACACCATCAACACAACTCTCAATCAACACTTACTCCCCTTAGATTTTGACTCTTCTTCCTTGACCTCTTTTACATTGTCTTCTCCCCACAAGGCTCTTCTCCCCAGATAATTCTTAGTTTTTCACATGACTTTTCTCCCCCTTTGACATCAATGGAAACATTACCTTTCTAATACAAGCTCTATACCACATATCTGCACATCTGACTACTCTCGCTTAGTCTAGAAACCATGGAAACATCAATCTAGATTAGAAAATATCTATGAAGCACATGGATTGATGCAATTAAATGAATCTCTTAGTTTTTATTAGGAGGGTTCCTCTAAGATACTCAAAGGTATCCTTCAGCAATGGCTTAGTGAAAATGTCTGCAACATACTCTTTGGTAGGCACATACTCCAATCTGACTTCTTTCTCATTCACTTTCTCCCTTAAGAAGTGAAACTTGATTGATATATGCTTAGTTTTAGAGTGTAGCACCAGATTCTTTGAAATGTTTATTGCACTTGAATTTCCATATTATATAGCAATAGGCTCTTCATATATAACCCTAATATCTTTTAGCATCTATTTCATCCACATCACTTGAGTACAATTGTTTTCAACAACAATATACTTTGCTTCAATAGTAGATAGAGAAACAAAATTCTATTTTTTACTCAACCAAGACACTAGCTTCTTCCCTAGGAAGAAGGAACTACCACTAGTACTCTTCCTGTCATCTACATCTCCTACCTAATCCACATCAGTATATGCTCTCAAAGTGAGATCATCATCCATTGGATACCAAAGTTCAAAATCAATAGTTCCTTTTAGATATCTGAACATTCTCTTTTCAACAGTCACATGTGATTCTTTTGGATCAGCCTAAAATCTAGCAACCATACACATAGCATTCATTATGTTTGGTCTAGTCTGAGTTAGATAGAGTAATCCACCAATCATTGACCTATATCTTGTTTGATTTTCCTCAGGAGAATCATCATTTTGTCTTAACTTTCATCCAGTTACCATGGGAGTACCAACTGGATTTGAATCTTCCACGCCAAACTTCTTCAGTAGCTCTCTCACATATTTGGACTAAGATATGAAAATCCCCTTGTCTAACTGAGTAACTTGCAATCCCAAAAATAACTTAATTTCTCCAATCATACTCATCTCAAATTCACTCTTCATTTTTTCAGCAAACTTCATACATAGATTATCATTTCCTCCAAAAATGATGTCATCAACAAAGACCTAAATATTATACTCTTTATCATGATCCAATTTGAAATATAATTTGTTGTCAGTAGTACCTTTATTGAATCCAAGCTTCAGTAAGTATTTGTCTAATCTAGCATACCAAGCTCTAGGGCTTGCTTAAGTCCATATAGAGCTTTTTTCAATCTGCAAACCATGTCTTCCTTGCCAGTTAGTTGAAATCCATCTAGTTGTTCAATATAAACTTCTTATTCTAGTTCTCCATTTAGAAAGGCTGACTTCACATCCATTTGATAGACTTTATAGTTCTTATATGCAACATAGGTAAGAAATAATCTAACAGCTTCAATTCTGGCTATAGGGGCAAAGGTTTCCTCAAAGTCAACACCTTCCATTTGTGAATACCCTTTACATACCAGTCTTGCTTTATTTCGGACCACTTCACCTTGTTCATTTAGCTTATTCTGAAAGACCCACTTAGTACCAATCACATTTTTTTCTTTAGATCTAGGAACAAGCATCCATGTATCATTCTTTTCAATCTACATTAGTTCTTCCTTCATAGATTCCATCCAGTGTTCATCATTGTAGGCTTCTTTCACATCTTTAGGTTCAATCTTGGAAATCAAGCAATATTCTTTAGCTATCTTCCTTCTGGTTTGCACACCTTTACTCTTATCTCCTATGATTTGATTTTTGAAATGGTTTAACTTTACATACCTGGGAACTTTAGGACTTTCTTGGGCCTCTGGTTCTTCTGTTCTCTCTTTTGCACTTGTGCTTGTCTCTACTTCCTAACTTGATTTATTGGAACAAATTGAGGTTGTTTTACAGGAACATATGGCACAATCTGAAGATGATTCTGCATCTAAGCATTATTTCCTTGGTTTGTATTATCTTCATCTGAATCATATCCACAATATCTGTATGATCTAGAAAAGTCCTCATCAACTCTGACATTTTCACTTTCAACCATCTTTCTCAATCTTCTATTATAGCACTGGTAGGACTTTCTTTTGGTAGAGTAACCTAGAAAGATTCCTTCATCACGTCTTACATCAAAATTTCCTATATCCTCATCTCTCTTGATGTAACACTTGCTTCCAAAGATCTTGAAATACTTAAGAATAGGCTTATAACCAAACCATAGGTCAAAATGAGTCTTACCAAAATTATCATTGACATTTACTCAGTTCAAAGTGTACACAACAATACCTACAACTTCACTCCAATAGATGTGAGGGAAATTTCATTCTATCATCATTGTTCTAGTAGCATCTCGAACTATTTTGTACTTTCTCTCAGCAACTCCATTATGTTGAGGGGTTGAAGAAGCAGATAGCTATCTTCTGATTCCATGTTCTTCACAAAAGGAATTGAATTCCCTGGAGGTGAACTCACCAACTCTGTATGACCTTAAGCATTTTATTTTCAAACCTTTCTCATTCTCTGCCATAGCTTTGAAACTTTTGAACTTTTCTAATGCTTCACACTTTTCTCTTAAGAAAGATACCCATATCATCCTAGAATAATCATCAATAACCAACATAAAGTACCTTTCACCATGAAGACTTCTGACTCTAGATGGACCACAAAGATCAATATGCACTAGCTCCAGCAAACCATTTGTATGATGTTGTTTGCTCCAAAAGGAGACTCTATTCTATTTTCCCATTTGACATTCCTTGCAGATCGTGTTAGCAAGCTTCACTAACTTAGGTAGATCTTCTACTACTTGAGTGGAACTTACTTTGAAAATGTTATCAAAATTCACATGACACAACCTCCTATGCCATAACTAGCTTTCATCTACTTGAGAAATAAAACAAATTTCACTAGTAGTATTCAAGTGAAAATTATTACCTTCTATCTTTTTACCTAAAGCAATTATCTTTCCAAAGCTTCCAAGTATCTTGCATCTTCCATCTTTGAACTGATCATCATAACCCTTGTCCACCATCTATCCAACACTCAATAATTTGTGCGTTCAACCCTTGAACATAAAGAACATCATCAGTGTTGTGCTTACTACCAAGAAAAATAGATCCTTTACCATGAATCACACCAACATTGTTATCTCCGAACCTTACAAGCCCGCTGTGATACTTTTCTAGACTTACAAATTTTCTTTTGTCACTAGTCATATGATGTGAGCATCCATTGTTAATAACCCACTCATCCTTATCTTCAATTCGGGCTACAAGATCTTTCTCAACTTTAGCAGATTCAATAGCCACAGGTCTATTTTCAATGGTAGCAATGAAAAAACATTCATCTTCATTTCCATTATCTTTATTAGACTCATCATTAGTCACTCCATCTTCAACATAGTAACATTTCTTTTGAAATCTAGACTTGTTAGGCTTAGATCTAGGCATTCTTTTAGACATCTTGATACAAAATGACCTATTTTACTACAAGAAAAACATTTAATAGGCAACACTCCTTTATACTTACCTTGTCCTCTGACTTCTTTCTTCACAATTAGTGCTTCTAGTTCTTCTACTTCTCTTTCTTCATCTTCAAGTTGTTTCAATTCTTCATCATATTTGGATGACATTCTAGAGCACTCTCCCGGATCATATCTTGGCTTGTTTCTTCTGGATACAATAGCCTTGAATGTAGATTCAATCTTGGGAATAGATTCACCAAATTCACTCAATTCAAAGGCAGCAAGTTCACCAATGAATGTATCTCTTGTCATATTCATCAATGATCTAGTTTCTTCAATAACATGATCCTTCACTTTGTAGGAGGGAGGCAATGATCTGAGCACTTTAGCTACAATTTATTCCTCTTCCAAGGTATGATAGGAACATCTAATACCCATCACTAGTTCATTTACTCTTTACATAAAAGAGGAAATATTTTCGTATTCACCCATCTTCAAGTTTTCATACTTACATTTCAAGCTCTCTAGCTTATCCATCTTCACATGTACATCTCCTTCATACAAAATTTCCAGTTTCATCCAAATACCATGAGTTGTCTTTAGAACTATCACATTTGTCATTTATGAATCTGTTAGAGCACTCAACAATGCTTCCATAGCCCTAACATTATTCTCAGCCTCTTTAATCTCATCAACAATGGAAGGGCCATTCTGGGAAATAACATATGTATTCTTAGTAATATTCCAGTAGGGTTCACTAATACACCTCAAATGACACTCCATCCTAGCTTTCCACAATGAGTAGTTTGTTCCAT
The DNA here is from genome assembly GCA_007258455.2 of Sequoia sempervirens. Lineage (NCBI taxonomy): Eukaryota > Viridiplantae > Streptophyta > Pinopsida > Cupressales > Cupressaceae > Sequoia > Sequoia sempervirens. The sequence continues at coordinate 26,052,613 of VDFB02072274.1, forward strand.
CGAATCAAGGACTATCCTTGTATGATTCCATCTTGAATCACCTCAAGATTTTAAAATTCTTCAAAGGAACATGCTCTGATACCAATTGTAGGCAAAACAAGGAAAGACAACTGAGAGGGGGTGGTGAATCAGTTGTCACAGAATATTAAACTTTTAAAACTTTACTTAACTTAATCTCATATCTAATGAATGAACAATAAACCATAAACACTCAACACCCAGAAACACAAAGAACACCAATATTTTTATGTGCAAAACCTATTAGGGGAAAAACCATGGTAGATGTTAGTCCACAATATTATACCATGTTAAAAGTATGATTAAGATAATAAGGGGAATGCACTTGCATTCAAGCACACTACCTGAAGCTCACTTCTCAAATACAAAAGGGGCTCACTGCCCAACAATACAAAATAGGATTAAATCTGAAGGGTATGAACTAAGAAAATAGCTTCTACACAAGCCTAATTGTAGTTCCAATTAAGCACATAAAAACTCCTTCACTCTTCACTCTCACTCTGCTCTACAATCGAATGAATAGATCAGTTTTCACACACTTGCACAATCTTTGGCTTCTCTCACACACACTTCTACACTTTCAAAAACACACTATCTTCACTCAACCAATCACTTATATATATCTGTATCATGGAATTACATCAACCTCTTAGTCAGCTAGAAAAATGAAATACAATTACAATGTCAGCCCAATTTAACAATTAAATTTTCAATGCAAATTAAACACTATTGGCCAATACAATGATGTGACTGAAAGAAATATTCACAAGTGTTCCAAAAATTCAAATTTCAATCTTCAAGGATCCGCAACACGTTACCACCAACATGTCAGCCAGGAACATGAAAACCCGAACATGCACAAGAAAAATCTTTGACCATGAGCACACCGATCAACACAAACATAAAAGAATGATGGAGAATGATCTAGAAGCATCCACAAACACTAGGAACTGATAGAGAGGCATCTGAAACAACTGATATTATCATAATTACACAAACTTCAATTAGGAATACTGATAGAGACCATAGAAACACTGTCAAAACACAACTGTTCATAGCATGATCAAGTCTTCACATGGACCTTTGAAACTTTTGGTAGGTGAACTAGATACTCTCAACAATAAACCCTTTAGTCCAAAATATTTGATCTTCAACGTACAAAATAAAACACCTTCATGACCTTCATTGTTCTACTGGCAAGCTGCAACTCTTACTTTCACAATTTTCTCAATATCCTCAACATATACAACCTTCAGTACAATAATGCTAATAGTGTTGACATCAATGAAAACCACATATCAGCAACACAACCACAACATCCAACAATGGATGCATGATAGGCTAGGTGGCAAGGTTAAATGATAAGCTACGAGACCTATCCTCTCCAAGATCTTGAATAGTCCTATAAACCGTGGTGTGAGCTTATAGCCTTTTCCATAATAGATTGGACTATTATGTGGGTGCACTCTCAAGAATACTAGATCACTAACTGATAAGCTTCGATCAATCCTCTTAGCATCAACATACTTCTTCTGACGATCATCTGCCTCCTATAGACACTACCTAATCAAATTCACCTATTGCTCCATATCTTGAACCAAATCTAGACCAATAGCCACTATGTTATTTATTTGATCCCAACTAAAAGGACTCCTACAAGGTCTACCATACAATGCTTAAAATGACAACATGCCCAAAGAACTATGATGCCCATTATTATAGGAAAACACAACCAAGTACAAATAATTCTCCCAATAGGACTAGTGATCCATCACATACATACATAACATGTCCTCTAATACTCGATTCACCCTCTCCATCTACCTATTTTTCTTGAGATGATAAGCTAAATTGAAGTTGAGTTGTGTGCCCAACACTTGCTATAATGATGTCCAAAATGTTGATGTAAAGACCAAATCTCTTTCTAAATGATCCTAGAAGGGACATTGCGAAGTCTAACAACATCATTTAAGAATACCCTCACAACTTTTGTAGTTGCATAAGTTGTATGTACGGGTGAGAAATGGGATACTTTGGTTAATTTTTAAATAGTCACCATGATGGCATCATGGCTGAGTAAGGATAAAGGTAGACTAACAATGAATTCCATTGAAATGGTATTCCATTTCCACTCAGGAATATCTTATGGATAAATAATTGTTGGATGTTGATGCTGGTCTTTGACTCTCTGAAACTCAATGCATCAAGTCACAATTTGCAATGTCTCATCAAATCCCTTCCCAATGATATATGTCTAAGGTCAATATGCACATCTTCTTCACTCCTAGATGTGTTGCATAGTCTATGTTCCTCTGATACTATGACTCTACAAATATTCCTTGTACTAGGTATGTACATGTGACCTCTATGACTTAATAAGCCATCAGACTCTAAGGTATATCCTAAAAAATTTCCCTTAAGGGCCCTCTATAACTAAATCTCCTGTTGGACCTCCATGTATCACTCATCCTCAAATCAATTCCCAAAGACATATATGATATCTCATGTTGCATCCTACTCAAAGCATCTACTACAACATTCTCCTTCCCTTTGATGCAATGCACATCAAAATTGTATTGTAAAGTATCTTGCTATAAATGATAAAAAAACCTTTGATTTTCCGCCTTAGGTATTTTGTCAAATACTTCTCTTACAACCTTCTACCTTGATGGTTTTGGGTTTTAGTTTTTTTTGAGTTGATGATTCTTGATGCCAATGATATGTTGGAATGCTTCCCAAGGATGAAAATTGACTACTAATGAAAGTAAGATTATATGCAATATATTTTTGTATTTTCAAACACATATAGATGACTAGAAATTATGCAAATATACTCCTAAAACTGAAATACATTTTGACAAACATTTGGTAGCCAAACTTCCAACTTCATTATCAAGTTCTTCTAATGAGATGCAACTTAATACAATAATGTTATGAATTTTTACAATGCTCTAGAATACGACTTAACTTCATTTAAAAATGTTTATGCAAAAACCTTATAGGTTATGATTTGTACTTAGACCAATTATAATGCAACAATGAGCAATTACAATGAGAGGAACTTGGAATAAATGTTGTTCTAATCTGTAGGAATTGTGGCCACTTGAAGAAGTCTCAACCAACAATTAGGGAGCTCATAAAGTGAAGAATCGATCTCCTAAAGTGTGTCTCCCCTGTTATGACTTGAAACCATCAAAATAAAACCATGGGAGCCTTAAACCTCCTCCAAATATTTTCCAACATGGTCACCTTACCCTTCTTCTCCATAGATGTCACTCCAAATGCCTCTAACTTGAAACTTGAGTTAGATTTCTAGCTAAAAATGAAGCGCTTTGACTTAGAAAACACATCCCTCACCTTACGTTGCAGCTTCAACAAAAATACCATTCCAAACAAGGAGATTTAGCTAGCAATAATCATGTCTAGGTATTCTTTATATTAAATGCCATCCAATAAGTGTAAAGGACTCCAAAATCCTCCATTGAATGAAGCCAAAAACTTAGAAAATAATCATGAAATTGCAGAAATGTAGCTTTGTTCTCTCTTACCAATCCTTCAACTATCCCAAGATAGGAATGATGGTTTCACATTCAAAGAAATGATGGCTAGGGTTTCTCAAACCCCATAACTAGGAAGCAAGCTTTCACGTGAAGAAAAATATTCATTTCCAAAGTGTCCATCAAAAAAATGAGCTTCACTATATCTCCCTAAATGCCCAATAAAGTGAACTTGTTTTTCATTAAATTTTTCCAAAGACCATATAAGTGACTTTCATATAGTCCATTTGAAAAATATTTCCTCAAGTCAAAGTTATTTGACCTTTGCACAAAATCACTTTATTACAATGATTTAATTAATTACCTTTATCACCTTAAAAATATTAACTTCAACCGGAGGCAATAAAGAAGTAATTAAATAAATGATTCCCTATTTTTAGAACTTTCCTTTCAAGATTAAAAAGACAAAGTGGCGTCCCATATGGCTAACAAGAAGGGGACATTATAGTCCTCCCTTCCTGAGATTGCTTTCACTCAAACAATTACAAACTAGGGCATTGTAAGATCTGCTCTCCCTCCCAAGTTGTGTCCTCCTCTAGCAAGTCTCTCCATCTAACCAAAAACTCCTTAAGCACTTTGTTTCTCAATTTCCTCTCTCTAGTGTCAACTATCTCCTCAAGAATTAGTACCAAATGTCCCTCCTCATCCAATGGGGGTAACTCAGAAGATGAAGTAACCTCTTGTCCAAGTGTTTTTTGAGGCATAAAACATGAAATACATTATGAATCTTGCTGATCTTTGATAACTCCAACTCATATGTTACCTCTCCAACCCATCTGATAATCTTGTAAGGTCCATAGAATCTAGGCTTGAGCTTCTCAGCTTCACTCTTCTTAAGAGAAGACTATCTACAAGGCTTCAAGTGAAGGTATACAAAATCACCAACCTCAAAATTGTTCTCAACCCTATGTCTATCATCATATGTTTTTTGTTGATTATGTGCCACTTGTAGGTTATCTTTGAGTGCCCTCAAGATATCCTAACTTTCCTGAATCCAATCCTTGGCTTTGGGAGCCTTGCTCTCACCAAAATCCATCTCCATGAATGAAGGTGCATCATATCCGTACAAATCTCAAAAAGGACTCATCCTAATAGACATATGATAGGTGGTATTATATCAATACTCTCCCAAGTACAACCACTTAATCCATACCTGTTGCTGCCCTACAATGTAGTTGTGCAAGTACCCCTCAATCCACTTATTCACAATCTTTTCTATCCATCTTTATGAGGTTCATAACTCATGCTCAAATTTAACTCAGTACCTACCAGCCTAAACAACTCCTACTAGAATGCATTCATCATTCTACTATCCATGTCACTAACTATGTACCGAGGTAGCCCATCAATTTGAAAATATCCTTCAGAAATAACTCAACCACCTGTGGAGCCATGTATTTTGTCATGATAGCAAAGAAGTGAGTGTATTCATTAACCGATCCACCACCACAAAGATACTATCTCTCCCATGCACCTTAGGTAGACCTATGATGAAGTACATAGAAATTCTCTCCCATTTCTACTCTGGGATAGGCAATGGATGTAGCAATCTAGCTGGATGTGTATGCTCTAACTTGTTTTGCTGAAAAGTCACACACTCCTTAACATGTCTCAATACATCATCCTTGAGGCCCTTCCATGATAACCTCTCTCTAATCTATCTATAAATTTTGAAATAGCCCTAATGGCCTACTAAGGGAGTGTCATGAGAAACCTACAATATCTTCTCCTTCAGTCTTGACTTTGCCACCAAGTAAATCCTATCCTTGTAGTGAATCATATCGTCCACTACTCTGTACCTGTCATCCTAAATCAATCCATCCATCAAATCACAAGAAAAATTATTATTGGAGTACTCCACCAACAAGAGGGACTTCCAATCTATGAAAATATCTAAAAGTAAAAAAGTTGAAGGTCTCCTGGAAAGGGTGTCTACCACAACATTCTTCTTCCCCTTCACATAATTTATATCAATGTCATATTCTTGTATCCTACTGACCCACTTTTGTTATCTCTCATTCAAATCCCTTTTCTCCAAGAAGTATCTGGGACTATTATGGTTGGTCCTCACCACAAACTTCCCTCCAAATAGATATTGTCTGAATTTCTCCAAAGCATGCATAATGGTGAGCATCTCCTTATCATAGATGGAGTATAGTCTCTTTGGTCCCCTTGACTTATGGCTCTCAAAAGCTATAGAGTGTCTATTCTACATCAACACTGTTCCTATTCTCTCACCTGAGGCATCACACTCAAGGAGAAATGGCTATGTGAAATCTAGAAGCGCTAAGACTAGACAACTCTCATCACCTGCTTGAGCTTATCAAAAGCTCGTTGTGCCTCCTCCAACCAATTGAATGCACCTCTCTTGGTCAAATCTGTCAAGGGTGCTCCCAACTATGAAAATCCCCTCACAAACCTCCTATAGTAACTACACAATCCAAAGAAGCCTCTCAACTATATGAGTGTCCCATTTGGTGGCCAATCGAGTATCACCTGTATCTTTTCTTGGTGGACCTACACTTCGTCTGCATTGATCACATGCCCCAAATACAATATCTCTCTAAGGCCAAACTCACATTTTGAAGCCTTATCATAGAGTGACTACTCTTCCATGATAGTCAAGATCTCAACAAGCTGCCTCAAATGCTCCTCCCAGGTCTTGTTGTATATGAGCAAGTCATCAAAGAACACCAACAAAAATTTATGCAACTACTTATTAAATATATGATTCATGCAAGACTAAAATGTCGTAGGTGTTGGATGTTGTGGTTGTGTTCTTGATATGTGGTTTTCATTGATGTCAACACTATTAGCATTAATTCATTTGAAGTTACATATGTCGAGGATATTGAAAAAATTGTAATAAATGAGTTGCAGGTGTATATAGCTAAAAAAGGTCAACATATTCAGTTAATTAAATACAAGCTATTTGATTAATGTTTCGACTATGTATAAATAAAGTCTCACTTTATTAATATTCTTCACTCTTCCATTTAATTCTCAAAAATCATATTCTTCTAAATAATTAAATAAACAAAATATCCTCAACGTGTTTATTTAATTAATCTTCCTTAATCTTGATTAAGAATTAGAGCACATGTCTACTACATTTTCTTGCGCCACCTCACAAAGGTCACATGAAAATAAATAAGCCTAATTATTAATTAGAATTATCCTCATACACTTCCAGCAATTGGAAAAAGCATATGGCTTTATTCTCCCATACTTCCAACAAATTTGGAGCACATGGGTCTTTTTTTCACACACTTGGGTATTCCATCCAAATGGCATGTTTCCCATTGGTCAAGAGATTCCTCCCACACATATGGCATGTTGTCTTTGGTCAAGGGGACAACATCCTAATTTTTTCCATCTCCACCATCTATTCTTTCCCCTTCGAATCTAGACCATTGATAGGTGCCACCTCACAAAATGCTTGAGAAACCCTATAAATACACCCCCTTTCCTTTGAATTTATCATCCACATTTAAAGCAAAGTTGCTATGCAGGTTTTTCTTACGAGCTTGGAGCATTCTTGGAGTCTTATAACTAGATTTCATATCATGTTTTATGTTGCATTCTCATCCTAAATTAGCATATTACATCATAGTTGCATTTTATCACCCCCATTACATCATAGCTGCATATTAGATTAGTTTTTTTTTTTGTTGCATTTGAGCATATTCATAATCATGAATAGTTCATTTTAGTTTCATATCATCTCACTCATCTCCACTTGTTCATTTATCATCAACATCATCCTTTGTTTATCATCATATCCATCATCCTTTTCATCATTTTGTTTCATTTAGAAGCATACCCCTAATCCTTCCTACACACATTTGCACATAGCCATCATCTTAGCTTGCATATTAAGCATCAAATCTCATTTTCTAGGTTTTCATTTTAAAAACCATTGTGCCCATCGAAATCTAAGGACAAAATGGTTTAATAATTCCATAGAAATAGAGGACAATGATACGTATTTGAAAGGTTTGATTGTATTACAAATAGAGTAGTTTGCTTGATCAAACTTTGAATATAAATTGTTTCATTAAGGTTTGTGTTGACATTAAATCTCTCCACATTCAACACACACAAAATGGTGCCCATTGTGGGGCCTTTGCCTCACTTGTTTTTAACTTTTTTGCAAATTTTGTGATTGTAGGTTCAGATTTGAGACTTGAGAGCCTTTTTGCACCTATTTTGGGAACGTTCTAGGCTATTTCTAGAATTTTGGCACCTCTTGCTTGAGTTTTGGTGCCTCTTGCAAACTGTTTTGAGACCATTTTCACCTGTTTCGGGACCATTTTGGGCTATTTTGAGAGTTTTGGCGCCTCTTGCACCTATTTTGGTACCTCTTTATTGAGTTTTGGTGCCTCTTGCAAGTTGTTTTGAGACCATTTTCACCTATTCCAGGACCATTTTGCACTATTTTTGGAGTTTTGGCACCTATTTCCTGAGTCTTGGCACCTCTTGCAAATTGTTCCAAGGAGTTCTGGCATCTCTCACTCTATTTTGGAACCTTCTATCTCTGTTTTGGTGCCTCTTGTCTCTGTTTTGGCACCTCTTTTCTCTATTTTGGCGCCTCTTGCAAATTTTCTCCAAATCGGAAAACTCACATTTTGTGTTGTTGCTTTGTAGGTTTTCCCAAATTCGTTGTCAAAGACTCAAACATAAAATACTGACATATTGTAGGGGTTGGATGTTATTTACTTATTTTCTTTTGGTTAAGATAGGAACATTGGACGTTATTTATTTGTTTCCTTTTGGTTAAGATAGGAACATAGCTTAATTAAAAGGTTAATGATCATGTTTCTTTTTGGATAAGTTAGAACATAGCTTAATTAAAGGAAAATGAACACCATGTCTTTTGTATGTGATGGATGGTAGGCATATGCTCTCCCCTTAACTGGGTGATCTAAAAAGCTAGACCCATTCTTGTTTATGTGCGAGTGTAAGTGGAGTATATAGCGTGAGTTCTCTCTTTATTCATGTGAAATAAAGATCAATCAAACTATGGGTATACTTGATTTCTTTTTTTTATTCTAGCAGGTCTGCCTTGTGGGAAAAGTAATCACTCAAGGGAACAACTCAACCGATAACACGTTAAAGCCAAGCGCATTTCCAACCGGTATATAAATGTGGATATTGGAACAAAGGCCAGTATCATGAGGATAGTCCCGAAAAGAAGGGAATCAATGCTCTCTCACTGCATGGGTTATCCCCCATCAATGGAAAGTCCTTACTAAAACCCTTGTTGTAGTTTGGCCAAATCCTTTATCTATTCTTTGGTGCAGCAACGGTCGTTGCCAAGGCATCCACATTCTCACAGTTTTTAGTAGAGATGATCAATTCACCATGGGATTTTTATGGTGATTGGAAGCTTGGTTGGATTGAGAAGTGAGTGCAGTGTAAGGGGGATCCCGTTCTGCCAAGCTTCTAAATTCATCCACTAAGAATAAGTGTGGTTGGGGTAAAACCCACAAGGAATCCAAAAGAATACAGTCTTACACAGCCTTAGGAGTGTATATTTTGCTTGATGTGTCTTTATCAAAGTGTCTTTAAAATGAAACTTAAACAAAAAATCACCAAAAAATCAGATCTCAAAAGTGAAAACCTTGATTCAAAACTACATTCATTGAGGTAAACAAGTCTACAATTGAAAAATCCAAGAAATCAGACCTTTGGGGGGTTATTTTTGTTGTTTTGGAGTCATTTTGAGGATTTTTGAGAGTTTTGGCTCCTTTTGTGTCTCAAGTGGTGAAAAAATTCCTACACCATTGTATAGATTATGAAATTCTACCCCATTTAAAAAAAAAAGCTCTAAAAAAGACCTTCGTATGACCAAGATATGACCATTTTAAGATTGACTATAAAAGTGTTTTGACATGCAACTTTGAAGTGGCACCTTTGGTGTCCCAAGTGGTACTTTTTGTCTCTATTTTGGTGCCTTTAGGATCCCAAGTGGCACCTCTTGAAAGCCTATTTTTCAATTTTTGTGGAGTCAAACACTGTTTTGGCACCTTTGGGGTCCCAAGTGGCGCCTCTTGTAAGCCTAGTTTTCAAGTTTTATGGAGTCAAACACTGTTTTGGTGCCTTTGGTGTCCCAAGTGGCACCTTTTTCAAGCCTTTTTTTAATGATTTTTGAGGTGAAACTTTGAAGTGGCACCTTTGCTAGTCCTGATTTTCATGTTTTGACTCTAAAATGGTGACTTTTGTCTCTATTTTGGCGCATTTTGCTTCAATTCTAGCACTTCTTTTATCTTTTTTGGTGCCTTTTGTAGACCAAAAAATAGTAACTTAGGTTCATCCACCTTCCAAAATTCAATCCTCTTAGTGGTGTTTGACCATTCCTTAGGCAAAACAGAGTCTGAACATGTGGTTTACCCAATGATTTCATGAAAGATTAAGATTCGAAAACCAAATTCCATACCTCTTAGTCCAAAAGAACACCAAAAACATTTATCAACACTTTACAACTTTAGATAGAGGTTAACCTTCAATTTCTACAAAAGAGCTTGCAAGAACAATCCCAAATTATACATCTTTTACTACTGTCAAAATCCAAGACTTTTCCAAAGATTTTAGTATCTTGTCTCACAAGTTTGAACCAAAATTTCAAAACTCCAAGTCCAAGATCATTCCTTAGATACCTTAGAAGTATAAACATGTCGAAACCAACCTCTACAAGTGGAATTCTCCAAACTAAACCTAGATCTAAACATCTAAAAGTGCCTAAATCATCAAAATCTATCATATCTTTGATTGTTAAACCTAGTTTCATCATCGGGATTTGTCATCCTTTAATTATGAAATGATGTCATGCAATCAAATCAAATTTAGTCTTATCAATAGAATTTTTCATTCTATTTGACTTAGTTGTAATACTTGACACTATTTCAAACTTAGATCAAAGCTTAGTCTAAATCACAACACTTGTATGTCCGTCCAAACGAGATCACAAAAGAGGAGACTCAAGGACAAGGAACTTGAAACACCCAACCTTGAAACGGAAAACATTGGAAGTCTAAGTAGTGAAACTTTAGATATTGAAACTATAAATATTGAAACTCCAAACATTGAAATTCCAACCATTGAAACTCCAATCATTGGGACACAAAAGCATAAACTCAAAGAGCAAGAAATTGAAACTCAAACCACCATGGTTGAAACAGATGAGGATCAATTGAATTCTTTAGCTCATCAAATAAAGAAACGTCGACAACAAATATATGATATGCAAAGGGAAACAACCACAAAAATATATTTTTTGTTAGACATCTATTCTTATCCATCTAACAGAAATATAGACATGACACTTTCTCCACCAATGACTACATCATCCAAGTTCAATTTCTTTGAATTTTTTCAAAAACTCAATAAGCCCAAATCAAAGTCTTCAAACACAAAGGATATTGAACAATCTTACCATGTCATGCATCTATCATCATCTCCCACAATCCAAAATAAATCTCGGGATTCTTTCACCCAAGTCAACAATTCCATACAACCACCTTCTTCTATCATATCTTCTACATCCAATGATTCATGTCAATCTATCAGTCTAAACCATGCTATCATAGACCCCTTTGCACCTCAAGATCAAAGCATTCTTTCCAATTCATCCAATGATACCAAAATTCCACAAGTTCTTCCAATCTTTGACCAAGACCAAATCTCTCAAGAATTCTATGATGATCCCCTCCTCTCACTTTTCATCCATGATGACTCCCTTCCATCTCAAGAGAAAAGTATCTTTCCAAGTCCTTCTTCCACCCCAGCTAATGAATCCATACCATTTCACAATTCCATTCCATCCTAGGAGCATGATAATTCTTCCATCCTATCTAATGATGTCCCATCACTTGATGATCAAGATATGCTTTCTCATCAAGATCAAGATATGCTTTCATCTAAGGATATCCCTTCATTCCATGAGGATTTTCATCCTACTCAAGATCAAGATATGACTTCCATACCACCACATGATGATTCCACACCTAATGAAGAGAAAGCTACTTCATCTTCTACACCTTGTGATCCTCTTCCAAGTCAAGATCAAAGTACCCCATCATCCCCATGGAAAGATCCTATCACGCCTATGAAAGCTATCCATGAACCCCACACCTACAAATTGGGATCCTCCACCATCATCCACTCTGGTTTACTTCCAACATCTATCCTTTCATCCATATCATATCCTCCCCAAAATGGACCTGCGTCTTGTTTCACAAACAATGCATATCCCATTGGTAAATGAATGTGTCAAAGTATGAACTACAAAGGAAAAGGATTAGGCCTTCATGAACAAGTTATCCTAGAACCCCTTTTTTCTCAAGAAAACCCATATTGCCATGGCCTTGGTTATACACCTAAGTGTCCTAGTTCATCAAACCTACCATCTATCTTAGTTCCTCATCTTATTCCATCAAACCTTCCATCTATCTTAGCTCCTCATACTAATCCACCAAACTTTCCATCTATCCTAGGTCCTCATCCTAGTTCATTAAACCTTCCCTCTTTCCTAGATCCATATCCTATTCCTCAAGAACAAAAAAGGCACACATCCTTGATGCCCTTTCAAAATTCTACCACCAATAACTCATCCATGATACCTCCATACCATTCATCTCCATCCATCTCTCCTATTGCTCTTGGAAGCAATTTGGGTGCCAAATGTCAAAAGCTTCCATATCAAAATCCACATGTGTCAAAGGATCAATATGTTTCCTCAAAGAGGCATGCAAAAGTAAAAGAAAATTTGATCCAAAATCAAAAGAAAAATAGAAAAGGCCACAAAGTCCCATCAAAGAAAAAAGAAAAATTTACAAGACCAGAAGGGTCCATAAATCAAAAGGAAATTTCAAAAGGCCACAAAGGCCCATCAAAGCAAAAGAAAAATTTCCAAGACCACAAAGGTCTATAAATCAAAGAGAAAAATCTCAAAGTCCACAATGACCCACAGAGCAAATATCAAAGTCAAAAATCATGTGGATTCCAAAAAGTCTCATAGAAGCAATGAAATCTAAATCAGGCACCCAAATTTTTCAATCCAAAAGCTTCATCCAATCTTCCATATAAAATCCTATCACCTTCCAAATCCATTTTTCCTCCATCACTTCATCACCCTTCAAGGTGTGTGCCAATGTTGATCTTTCCATCCTTTCCATATATCCATCAACAAACCTTTCAACCTCCTATCCATTATCCCATCATACCCTAAATCTGCCAACATTTATGAGTCTAATCCCCATGGACAAGGTTTATTAAAGAGATATTTGGTTGTGAAACTTGATGCTTAAGTCCTTCCATCTCCCTATCATCCATATCCTATCTTCCATATTCCTCTTGCACTCTACACTTAGGGACAAGTTTCGTCCATCTTATCATTCATGGTCATTATCCCTTATATGCTCATTCCTTACTTTTCCACCTTTGATCTTGAAAAATTTAAGGATCTTCTTGAACATCATATATCTTATCCTGTGCGCTTTATCCATATCTTTTGTACCATATCCTTTGCCTTATCCATATTCCATCATTCTTTCTAAATACATCCTTTCTTCTCATCCTTGGTCTTGATGAGGAATAGGGGAAAAGTACTTGTTCCTTGTGTCTATATCTTATCTAGTTGATCTTGATCATTTCATTCATTATCCTTATCCTTTCATTCTTCCATTCCATATCTCCTAGATTATCAAAATCCATGTCATCATGTCCCTTTGCAACCTTGAATCTTATCATGCAAATCACATTTGAGCCTAGTTGTAAAACATTATCCAATCCTCATATCTTTTGTCAATTAACCATCAACAATCATCAATCTTATCATACTTAGAGGAAATTAGTGATCCTAAGTACTTATCATCACCATTCCTTATGGAATCAATCATTCCTAGCATCTTAATCATTTAACCATTATCATCTTTTGATAAAAGATATGTTGCTTGTGTGACATGTTTTGCAGTGAATCTTTCATTTTGATCTATCATTTATCCATGGTTACATTATCTATTTTTTGGGACATCTTGTTTCTTCAATCGGGCATATCATATCATATCATCCATCACGCTTCCATATCTGTGTCTATCACACTTCCATGTTCACATCATAGCTTGATCCAGTTTTTGTATCATGGTATCCCCTAGTATTACTCGGCCCATTCTAAAAATCAGTGTCTTATCATATCACATTGGGGGCATGTCTTGCATTGGATTGGTTCGTGTACATTCTCAAGGTTAGAAAATAGAAAATCCAAAAAAATTCAAAACATATCAAAATCCAAAAAAAATCAAAACATATCAAAATCCAAAAATAGGTCAAAAGGTAAAAAATTCAAAATCATAGTAATCAATCTAACTACATCATCTCTAAGCTTTGAACTTAGGCAAGGGTGATCTCTGATTATCCCCCAGGACATTTAGGTCAGTCTTTTAGGTGTTCCTTATGTTCAAATTTTCATCTTGTAAATCTTGGTCGAGTCATCAGTCAAACTACATGGTCTCTGTGTGAATAACGTAGGTAAGGCTAATCTATTGATTACCCCCCGAGGCCCCTAGGATAGGTCTTTAGGTTAGCTCTTGGTCGTCATGGTTGTGTCTCACCCTAGAATGGGGGAAAAATCCTACACTCACTAGGGGAAAATAAACTTTGAGCTTGAACCAATAGGAAAACAATCGTTGGACCAATGTTACAAACAAAAACTTCAAATGGATGGTGATCTTTCTGAATCAAGGGTTTATCACGTTAAACATGAAATTTCAAATTTTTCTACTTTTATTTTTTTTGTCATATCTCTCGATTCCTCAATGATGTATCAAACTAGAGGAGCAAGGAAGGAGTATGATTTTTTTGCCTATTGTCTATGAGTTTATCATTATTACCATGCAAGTTGTCGTGGGTCGTGCTCTACAAAGTATCACTAATGAAATTCTAAATTTTCATAGGAAAATGGTTAACTCTTGTCTATTTATACAAGCAATGCTCAGGTCATCTCGGTTTAATTATACTTAGATGCTTCTATTAACTTGAAATTTTAAAACATCATGGAAGTAGTACTCAATTCATCTTGGTCTAAAATATGCCATTGATGCTTGTACTCAGTTTCAACATTTTAAAGGCCCAATGATGATAAAGAGCATGACAAATTGGTTAATACAAATGACAACTTCTGAATACAAGATTTGCATAGTTAAGTTAGATTGTATTCATGTTAGTATTGCATGTGTATTTATGGGATTTTTCAAAGCTGAAACAATTTCACAATGGTGTCATCTCTATTATTAATGTATTGAGTACACTGGACATTAACCAAAAACACATCATTCTCATTTAGTTGCACATCTGTTGCATCATCATTTGCATATCTTAGAAAACATTCTCACATCATTTACATTCATACATTCCATCATAATATTTGCATCAGAAAATATAAAAAAACAAGAACATAGATTGCATATCATTTCCAAAATCAAAATCATGTCATTTAGGAGGGTGATCCACTACGCTTAAATAAGTCAGTCTCTTCATATTTCCAAGAAAATTGGGAAATATTTCAAAGTTATGAAGCTTAAAAGATCAATCTACTATAGTCTTCCCACAACTTTTGGAAGTTAGACAGACTCACTCATTTAAGCTTAAGGACCCTAGAACATAATCATTTGCATAATCATTTGAATCACATAATCATCACATGGAACATCATACATCATTTGCATAATCAAATTCATCATCCACAACATATCATATCATCAGTTTCATATAAAATGTTACATAGCATATAAAATAGAAATCAAATGCACCCATAATAGGAATCCATCATGAAATCATATAGACACATAGATAATCATCATCACTGCATATCATATATACCTCAAAACACAATGTCAAGTGTACAATGATATCCAAACATTGAGAGGTACATCATCAAAAATGGAAAAAATCATAATGTCTCAACTAAATCGGTGTATACATCAGGTCTTGACACATCATCAAGTCTTAGGACATTAATCAATCCTATACGAGGGCATATCGATCAAATAGAGAAGTCAAACCACATCACATAATCAAATCTGAATCCGCCTGCACTAGATGCAGAAATCCTCCTATGAAATCAACAATCTTATCAATCAATCAACATCAATCAGCCTATCAATCAATCAAATCAGCATTGCCTATCATGAGGTTCATCAATCAATCCAACCTCACCTATCATGAGGTTCATCAATCAATGCACCTGGCCTATCATGAGGTTCATCAATCAAATCAACCTTGCCTATCATGAGGTTCATCAATCAATGCACCTTGCTTATCATGAGGTTCATCAATCAAATCAACCTCACCTATCATGAGGTTCATCAATCAATGCACCTTGCCTATTGTGAGGTTCATCAATCAATTCAACCTCGCCTATCATGAGGTTCATCAATCAATCCAACCTCACCTATCATGAGGTTTATCTATCAATGATCCTCACCTATCATGAGGTTAATCATCAGTCCTATCATTGATCCTCGCCTATCATGAGGTCAATCATCATCATCCTATCATTAATCCTCACCTATCATGAGGTCAATTTTTCTATCAACATCATCAAAAATCATCAAATCAAACAATCAGTTGGATGCGATCATCAAACATCAAACACAAGGAGGCAAAGTAGGGAAACATTTAATCAACTGGTGGAATCAATATTTCTTTATCGAGAGATAAATCATCTCTGCATCATATCATCATCAAATCATCAAAATAATCAAAATTTTCAAAAAATCCAAAGAACTCCAAAATTCACCAATTTATCTCTCGAGGGGGCATATATATGTCAATACCTAAAATTCAAAAGTCCGGGGCATTGAAATATTGCATCACTTGGGGCATCAAAATCTTTTTTGATCATCGACATCAAAATTTTCTTTGAAGCAACGTGTAAACACATCACTTCAAAGAGGGGCAAAATGTATACACCTAAAAATGGTCAACATATTTAGTTAATTAAATACAAGCTATTTGATTAATGTTTTGACTACGTATATATAAAGTCTCACTTTCTTTATATTGTTCACTCTTCTATTTAATTCTCAAAAATCATATTCTTTTAACTAATTAAATAAACAAAATATCCTAAACGTGCTTATTTAATTAATCTTCCTTAATCCTGATTAAGAATTACAACACATGTCTACTACATTTTCTTGTGCCACCTCACAAAGGTCACATGAAAATAAATAAGTCTAATTATTAATTAAAATTATCCTCACACACTTCCACCAATTGGAAAAAGCACATGGCTTTATTCTCCCACACTTCCAACAAATTTGGAGCACATGGTTCTTTGTTTCACACACTTGGGTCTCCCATCCAAATGGCATGTTGCCCATTGGTCAAGAGATTCCTCCTACACACATGGCATGTTGTCTTTGGTCAAGGGGACAACATCCTGATTCTTTCCATCTCCATCGTCTATTCTTTCTCCTTCGAATCTAGACCATTGATAGGTGCCACCTCACAAAATGCTTTTGAAACCCTATAAATGCACCCTCTTTCCTTTGCATTTATCATCCACATTTGAAGCAAAGTTACTATGTAGGTTTTTCTTACGAGCTTGGAGCATTCTTGGAGTTTTATAACTAGATTTCATATCATGTTTTATGTTGCATTCTCATCCTAGATTAGCATATTACATCATAGTTGCATTTTATCATCCCCATTACATCATAGTTGCATTTTAGATTAGTTTTCTTTTTTTGTTGCATTTGAGCGTATGCATAATCATGAATAGTTCACTTTAGTTTCATATCATCTCACTCATCTCCACTTGTGCATTTATGATCAACATAATCCTTCATTTATCATCGTATCCATCATCGTTTTCATCATTTTGTTTCATTTAGAAGCATACCACTAATCCTTCCCGCACACATTTGCACATAGCCATCATCTTAGCTTGCATATTAAGCATCAAATCTCATTTTCTAGGTTGTCATTTTAACAACCATTGTGCCCATAGAAATTTGAGGGCCAAATGGTTTAATAAATCCCTAGAAATAGAGGAAAATGATACATATTTGAAAGGTATGATTGTATTAAAAATAGAGTAGTTTACTTGATCAAACTTTGAATGTAAACCATTTCATTAAGGTTTGTGTTGACATTAAATCCGTCCACATTCGACCCATGCATAGCAAGTTGTCAGTAGTGAAGTGAAGTTCATTATGTCAATTATTTATGTATGTTGTTGATTAGAGGTTGTGGACTAAAGGGTTTGTTGTTGAGTGTATCTAGTTTATCCACGTCAAGTTTCAAAAATCCACGTGAAGATTTGATCAAGTTATGAAGATTCTCATTTTGATAGTTTTTTTGTTGCTTTAGTCAGTGTTCCTGATTGAAGATGATGCTATTTCAGTGAGTGCAATTGTTGTGGATGCTTCACTTGTGATTCATGATTCTTGTGGATGTTTCTAGATCATGCTCTATCTTTGTTGCACATCTGCATTGATCGTTGTGCTCATGGTTGGCGATTTTCTCTTGCGTGTTCATGTTTTTCTTGTTCTTGGCTGACATAGTGTTTGTAGCATGATGTGGATCTTCAATGAGAAAATAATTGAAGTGCTTTCATGTTGGAGATGTTGATTTGGGTCCTCACTAAGTTGTGGTTGACCTTGGTTGATTCGCATTGTTAATCTTTAATGTTTTGGGGTAGTAGTTTATATTAATTTTATTATTTTTGTTGAGGCCGACATGAAGGGATGAAATTTCTTGCTACAAATATATAAGAGTGATTGTTTATTTGAATTGAAGAGTGCAAGAGTGTTTCAGTATATGCCAGAGTGTGCTTGTATGTGAAAATATCATTTGAAGGTAGAGCAGAGTGTGAAGAAGTGTGCAAAAGAGTAAAGAATTGTTCATGTGCTTAACTAGAACTGTAATTAGGAATTAACATATGCTATTTTCTCAGTTAAAAATATGGATGGTTGTAATCTGAATCTCTTTGTAAGAAAGAGTTTCTTCCTTTGTAATTGAGTAGTGACCTCTAGATAGTGTGCTTGAATGCATGTGCATTCCCCATATTTCATTTTCATTATACTTTTAATAGGGTATAATCTTGTGGACTGACCTCCACTATGGTTTTTCCCCTAATAGGGTTTCTACGTAAAAAAAATCATGGTGTTATGTGTGTTTTTGACGTATTTATGATTTATGTTTTCATGGTTAATAATTAGATATGAGAATAAGGTTAATAAGTTGAATAAATTTTGAATTTCTATGACAATTGATTCACCCCCCCTCTCAGTTATCTGCCCTTGTGTTGCCAACAATTGGCATTAGAGTAGGTTCCTTGGAAGAAGTTTAATAGCTTAAGGTGATATGGGATGGAAAGTTACAAGAAGTATAGTCTGAGATTTGATGGAACAAATTGTTCTTTATGGAAGACTCGAATGGAGTGCCATCTGAGATGCATTGGTGAACCCTACTAGAGCATTACAAGTAATATGTATATTATTCCACATAATGGTCCTACTACTTCTGCTAAGATCATAGATGTTGAGTATAATATCCAAGCTAAGGAAGCTTTGTTGAGTGCTTTCATTGATTCTAAGATGACAAATGTTATGGATTTGAAGACTGCAAGCTTATGAGATCTGGAAAAAGTTGGAAACCTTGTATGAAGGTGATGCTAATGTGAAGATTGCTAAGTTGTAGATTTTGAAAGGGAAATATGAAAGGTTGAGAATGTGATGTTGAGAACATTAATACTTTCATTCAAAGAGTGAATGAACTTATGTGTGGTATTAGATGTGTTGGTGGAAAGATAGATGAATCTAAGATTGTTGCTAAATTTCTTAGATCCCTACTCGATTCTTACAAATTCAAAGCTAGTGCTAATGAGGAGCTCCAGACTGTAACAAACATAACCAGAGATACATTGGTTGGTAAGCTGACTGCTTTTGAGTTGAGAAAATTTGGTGATGCCCTTCCTAAGGTTGAATCCGCATTTAAGGCTACTACTTCTGGAAGAGATGGACATAGATATGATATGGGTGAAAGTTCATCTAGAAAGACATTTAAGTATGAGGATGAAATCAAACAGATTGAAAAAGAAAAAATAGAGCTAAAAGAGCTAGAATCGCTTATTTTCAAAAGAGTACCAAGAGGAAAAGGTAAGTATGAAGGAAAATTTTCTCTTAAATGTTTTTATTTCAATAAGATAGGTCATTTTGCATCAAGGTGTTTGAAAAGAGCTCCTAAACCAAGACATAGCAAGCCTATATTTTAGAAGTGCTACTATGTTGCTAATGAAGGTGTGATAGATGATGAATCTAATAAAGGAAAAAGAAGTGATAATGAATGGGTATTTATTGCTATCAAGGAAAATAATCCTATATCTACTAAATTTGTTGGTTGTACAAATTTGGAGAAAGCTCTAGCTGCTCGAGTTGAAGAAAAAAATGAATGGGTAATTGATAGTGTATGTTCACATCATATGACAAGAGACAAAAGTAATTTTGTAAGCTTGGAAAAGTATGATGCTGGTGTTGTGAGATTTGGTGATAATACAGCTGGTGTGATCTGTTGAAGAGGTTGAATTCCTCTTGATGGTAAGCATAATACTAATGATGTTCTGTATGTGGAAGGCTTGAAGCATAATCTTTTGAGTGTTGGCCAGATAGTTGATAAGGGATAAAATCTTTAGTTCAAGGATGGAAAATGCAGAATATTGAGTTTCGGAAATGAAATTGCATTAGGTACAAAAACAAAAGGTAATATCTTTCACTTGAGTGCTGCTAGTAAAAGTTGTTTGATTTCTCAAGTTGATGAAATTTGGTTATGGCATAAGAGATTGTGTCATGTTAACTTTGATAATATTGTCAAGATAAGTTCCACTAAGGTTGTGAGAGATCTACCTAAGTTGGTGAAACCTACTAATGCAATATGCAAGGAATGTCAGTTGGGAAATAAAACTATGATTTCATTTCAGAGTAAAAAGCATTGTTCAAATGAATTGTTAGAGCTTGTGCATACTAATTTGTGTGGTCCCTCTAAGGTCATAAGTTTACAAGGTTATAGGTATTTCATGTGACTCATTGATGATTATTCTAGAATGGTATGGGTTACTTTCTTAAGGGAGAAATTTGAAGCACTTGAAAAGTTCAAGATCTTTAAAGCTATGTCTAAGACAGAGATAGGTTTGAAGATTAAATGTCTGAGATCAGATAGAGGTGGTGAATTCACTTCTAGTGAAGTTAATTATTTTTGTGAAGAAAATGGAATAAAGAGACAATTATCTACACTGTGGACCCCTCAGCAAAATGGAGTTGTGGAAAGGAACAATATAACAATTGAAAATGTTGCTAGAACTATGATGTTGGAAGGAAATGTCCCTCATATCTATTGGAGAGAAGTTGTGAATATTGTTATGTACACACTCAACCAGGTACAAATCAAAAGTGATATCAGTAAGACCCATTTTGAGCAATGGAATGGTCAAAATCCTATTGCTAAATATTTCAAGATATTTGGAAGCAGATGTTATATTAAGAGAGATCAAGACATAGGAAAGTTTGATGCTAGGAGTGATGAAGGTATCTTTCTGGGTTATTCTACTAAAAGTAAGGCCTACCAGTCTTATAATAAAATATTGAAGAAAATGGTTGAAAGTGCAAATGTTAAGGTTGATGAAGACTTAGGTACACCATCCATAACTTGTGGATATGACTCTGATGATTAGGATGACAGTACAAACCAAGGAAAGCATGTTCAAACTACAAATCAAGTGCAAATCAATCTAGTAAATCAAGAGGAAGAAGAAACCAGTGAAGTTGCAAAAGAGGGAACACAAGAGCCTGAATTTGAGGAACATCCTAAGACTCTGAGGTATGTAAGACTGAATCATTCAAAATATCAGATCATAGGTGATAAGAACAAATATGTCTAGACTAGGATAAAAATTGTAGAAGAGTATTACTTGATTTCAAAGACTAATCCTACTAATGTGAATGAAGCATGTAAAGATGAGGATTGGGTTGAAGCAATGAAAGAAGAGTTAAAATAGATTGAAAAGAATGATACATGGATTCTTGTTCCTAGACCTAAGGAAAAGAATGTAATTGGAACTAAATGAGTCTTTAGAAACAAACTGAATGAGCAAGGTGAAGTGGTTAGAAATAAAGCAAGACTAGTATGTAAAGGAAATTCACAAGTGGAAGGAATTGATTTTGAAGAGACCTTTTCCCCTATTGCTAGAATTGAAGTTGTAAGATTATTTCTTGCCTATGTTTCTCACAAGAACTAAAAACTTTATCAAATGGATGTCAAATCAACTTTTCTAAATGGTGAATTGGAAGAAAAAGTGTATGTTGAGCAACTTGATAGATTCTAGTTGACTGATGAGGAAGATATCATGTGTCGGTTGAAGAAAGCATTGTATGGACTCAAGCAAGCCCCTAGGGCATGGTATGCAAGATTGGATAAGTATTTGCTGAAGCTTGGATTTTAAAACGGTACTGCTAATAGTAATATGTATTTCAAGATTGATCATAATAAATATTTGATTGTTGAAGTCTCTATTGATGATATAATTTTTGGAGGAGATGGTTTGTGCATGAAGTTTTCTAATGAGATGCAGAATGAATTTGAGATGTCTATGATTGGTGAGATGAAATTATTTTTGGAATTGCAAATTACTCAGTTAGATAAAGGGATTTTTATATCTTAGTCCAAGTATGTGAAGGAATTGTTGAAGAAGTTCAGTATGGAAGATTTAAAGCCAGTTGGTACACCCATGGTGAATGGATGCAAGTAGACAATAGAAGATGATTCTCTGAAAGCAAATCAGACAAGATACAGATCAACAATTGGTGGATTGTTGTATTTAACTCAAACTAGGCCTGATATCATGAATGTTGTATGTATTGTTGCAATATTTCAAGCTAATCTGAAGGAATATCATGTGACTTTTGTGAAGAGATTTTTTAGATACTTGAAGGGAACTGTTGATCTTGGCCTATGGTATCCTAAAAATGATGATCTTACCTTGAGTGTCTTTACTGGTGTTGATTAGGAAGGAAATGTGAATGATAGAAAAAGTACTAGTGGTGGAGCATTTTTCTTGGGTAAGAAGCTAATTTCATGGTTAAGCAAGAAGGAGAATGCCATTTCCTTGTCTATTGCAAAGGCCGAATACATTGTTGCTGCTAACAATTGTACTCAATTCCTGTAGATGAAACAGATGTTGAAGGATATCAAAGTTGTATATGATGAGCCTATTGTTATATTCTGTGATAACTCAAGTGCTATTAACATTTCTAAGACTATGGTGTTGCATTCAAAAATAAAACATATATCTATCAGGATTCACTTTTTGAGGGAGAAGGTAAGTGAAAAGGAAGCTAGACTGGAGTATGTGCCAACTAAGGAGCAGATTGCAAATATTTTTACCAATTTGTTGCCTAAGGATACTTTTGAGTATCTTAAAGGGAAGCTAGGGGTGATTACCCCTCCTAATAAAAACTAAGGATGCATTGCTTTGCATCAGTCTATGCATTTTACAGTAATATCTTAATTCAGATTGATGTTGCGGTGGTTGCTACTCAAGGGGAGTAGACAGATGATTCAAAAATTTAAATATGTAGTTCAAAGCTTAGAGATATTTTTCATTGATGTCAAAGGGGGAGAAGGGTCATGTGAAAAACTAGTGATTATCTAGGGAGAAGAGCCTTGTGGAGAGAAAGATTATGTGAAAGTGTCAAGGAGAAGATGAGTCAAATCCTAAGGGGGAGTAAGTGTCAAGAGATAGTTGTGTTGATGGTGTTTTTCACATCATGTGTTGCCATCAATGTTAAAGGGGGAGACTGTTGGATGTTGTGGTTGTTTTTTTGATATGTGGTTGTCATTGATGTCAACACTATTAGCATTAATTCATTTGAAGCTATATATGTCAAGGATATTGAGAAAATTATAATAAATGAGTTACAGGTTGTCAGTAGTGAAGTGAAGTTCAATATGTCGGTTATTTTTTTACGTTGTTGATCAGAGCTTGTGGACTAAAAGGTTTGTTACTGAGTGTATCTAGTTTATCCATGTTGATTTTCAAAGATCTGCGTGAGGATTTGATCAAGTTATGAAGATTCTCATTCTAACATTTTTTCGTTGCTTCAGTCAGTGTTCCTGATTGAAGATGATGCTATTTCAGTTAGTGCAGTAGTTTTAGATGCTTCTCTTGTGATTCATGATGCTTTTGGATTTTTCTAGATCATTCTTTATCTATTTTGTATATCAACATCAATCATTGTGCTCGTGGTTGGCAATTTTCTCTTGCGTGTTCATGTTTTTCTTATTCTTGGCCAACATAGTGTTTGTAGCATATTGTGGATCTTCAAGGAGAAATTAATTGAAGTGTTTTCATGTTGGAGATGTTGATTTGGGTCCTCACTAAGTTGTAGTTGACCTTGGTTGATTTTCACTGTTAATATTTAATGTTTTGGGCCGACAATTTATGTTCATTTTATTATTTTTGTTGAGGTTGACATGAAGGGATGGAATTTCTAGCTGCGGATATATAAGAGCAATAATTTATTCAAATTGAAGAGTGTAAGAGGGTGCAAGAGTGTGCGAGTGTATTCCAGAGTGTTCTTGTATGTGTGAATATCATTTGAAGGAAGAGAAGAGTGTGAAGAAGTGAGCAAAAAACTAAAGAATTTTTCATGTGCTTAAGCGAAACTATAATCAGGCATTAGCAAATTTTATTTTCTCAGTTCAAAATCCACATAGTTGTAATCTAAATTTGTTTGTAAGACAATGTGTCTTCCTTTGTAATTGAGCAGTGAGCTCTAGGCAGTGTGCTTGAATGCATGTGCATTCCCCATATTTCATTTTCATTATACTTTTAACAAGGTATAATCTTGTGGACTGACCTCCATGGTGGTTTTTCCGCTAACAGGGTTTCCTTGTAAAAAAATCTTGGTTTTATGTGTGTTTTTGCTGTGTTGATGATTTATGTTTTCATGGTTAATAATCAGATCTGAGAATAAGGTTAATAAGTTGAATAATTTTTGAATTTTTGTGACAACTGATTCACCCCCCCTCTCAGTTCTCTGCCCTTGTGTTGCCAACAGTAGGTGCATTTATCAAACCAAATGGCATGACCAATAACTCATAGTTCCCATAGTGATAATGGAATGATGTTTTGTGTATGTCCTGCTCTTTGACTCTGATCTAATGGTACCCTGAATGAAGATCAGTTTTCAAAAAGTACACCGCCCCATGAAGTTGATCCAATAACTCATCAATCCTGGGTATGGGGTATCTATTCTTAATGGTTTTCTTATTGAGAGCTTGATAGTTAATACGCATTGAAATGGTTCCATCCTTCTTCTTCACCAAAACCACAAAAGAAGCAAATCAACTAGAGCTCAGTCTAATGTGTCCCATCTCAAGCAATTCTTTGATTTCTTTCTTGATCTCATCCTTGAATTTCTTAGGATGACGATAGGGGGTAGTGATCACTAGTTTGGCCTCCTCCTCCAACTCAATGGTATACTCAAAACTATGATTGAGTGGTCTCCCTAAAGGTATCTCTCCAAAAACCCTATCATGCTTACCCAATAGCTCACGAATGTCAACATGATATGGCTACCTTGAATTTGAAGACTCCTTGGTGGTGATCAAACACTCTATTTCCCAAGTTATGTCATCATGTCAAAAGATTCTCTCCATGTGTCTAGTAGACACAACCTTGGTTGATCCAATAGCCATGCCTCTAAGCACTACTCATTGCCCCTCTACTATCCTGAACTTAAGTTCGATGAATATTTCCCTAATAACTGTAACCACTAAACTCCTAGTATAGCATGAGTGTCACCAAAATCCACCACAAAGAAGTTATTTGTGACTATGTAATTTCCCAAAGTAATAGGCAACTGCGAGACCCTCTGAGTGCATGTCATATTATAACAACCTACCACCATCACATTAAATCCCTCAAAGTCCTCTATGGGTAGCTTCCACTTCACTACTAGGGTTGTATCAATAAAGTTGTGGGTGGCCCCACTATCAATCAACATTGCTATGTGATGTCCCTATAAAACACCCCTAAATCTAAAAGTGTTGAATCTAGGTGTGCTTGAAAGAGTAGCTATAATACCACTCTTTCCCTTTTCTCAGGGTTGCTCCTCATCTGAGTTGTTTTCATCATTGTCCTATGGTTGCTTATCATCACTTCCCTCATCCTCAAACATAACCTCAATGAGATAAACTTTTCCTTTACCTAGGCAGTGATGTCCTAGCTCCCAACATTCCTTGCAATGATAACATATTCCCTTTATTTTGCATTCCCTACAATACTCCTCATCTAAATCACTTTTTTGGTTTCCCTTCTAAAAAGACTTCTTACCCTTGTTCTTTTGAGGAGTGAAGGGTTTAGGAGTTTTTGTGCTAGGTGTGGTGTATTCCATGTCTCTAGCTCGAGCAATTGCATCCTATAGGGAATCTGATTTGAAAGCCTTAATCCAACCATGAAGTGGTTCAAATAGATCCTCAATGAAAAGCATCACCAACTGCTGCTCTAAAATATCAGTCACCATCACCACCAATCACTGAAACTCTATGATATGTGAATCTATTGGTCCACTCTGCTCAAGTTGTATTAACTCTCTGAAATGGAGTTCAAGATCCTTTTGATCAAATCTATCCATAAGTTTTTGTGTGAACTCCAAGTAGGATGTGATACTGGCATCTCCCAATGTGACAAGCCCATGATACCACCATTCATGTGGTTCACCATCTAGATTTAGAGTGGAAAACTTGATAACTTCATAATCTAGCATAGGATTAAGCTATAGGTAAGTTTCCAACTTCTAGACCCAAGCTCTAGCTATGCATTTACCAAACCCATCAAAGGAAGGGATTGAAATTTTCCCAACCTTTCACTATAAATCCTAATTTTTCTACCCTTTATTGTTATTCCTTGGTCTATTCTTTAGTTTGATATTATAAAAATCTACCAATGACTTGGCAGCATGAAATTCATCTCCCAAGGAATTATATTCTCTCAAATAATCTGAGAACCCTTCTCTTTGTGCTTGTTACCCCTAATTTCCAATAGCCTGTTCTCCCAAAAACTGAGGCATGAGAGGCCTCAATATCACCTTGCTATTTTTCCTAGCATTGCTTTGAGTTGTATCATTATTATCATGACTACCATTATGACCATTCTACCCATTATTTTCATTATTACCATTATTGTTCCTACCACCAACAAGATGTTGTATAAGTGCTATTTGTTGTGCTATTTCATATTGAACTCTAGTTAGGTCATTGAAAATATGTTGGGTGCTACCTTAGGTATTTCACCTCTATCCCCAATGAATTCAAGTGGTCCCAAACCTCTTCTCAACCTTATATAATGGTTATCTAGTGGATTGATATTTGGAATGTCCTCGCTCATAACCCAAATCTAACACACAAGCTGGCAGGAATGCTAGCTCTGATACCACTGTAAAGTACCTTGCTAAATCTGATAAGAAACCTTTGATTTTCTACCTTAGGTATTTTTTCAAACACTTCTCTTACAACCTTCTACCTTGCTGGTTTTGGGTTTTAGTTTGTTTTTAGTTGATGTTTCTTGATGCCAATGATATATTGCAATGCTTCCCAATGATGCAAATTGATTACTAATGAAAGTAAGATTATATATATTATATTTTTGTATTTTTAAACATATATAGATGACTAGAAATTATGCAAATATACTCCTATTGCTGAAAGACATTTTGACAAACATTTGGGAGCCAAACTTTCCAATTCATTATCAAGTTCTTCTAATGAGATGCAACTTAATATAGTGTTGTTATGAATTATTACAATGCTCTAGAAAATGATTGAACTTCATTACAAAATGTTTATACAAAAACCTTATAGGATGTGATTTCTACTCAAACCAATTATAATGCAAAAATGAGCAATTACAATGAGAGGGACATGGAATAAATGTTGTTATAATTTGTAGGAATCATGGCCACTTGAAGAAGTCTCAACCAGTAATTAGGGAACTCATAAAGTGAAGAATTGATCTCCAAAAGAGTGTAGCCCCTGTTATGACTTGTAGCCATAAAAATAAAACCATGGCAGCCTTAAACCTTCTCCAAATATTCCCCAACATGGTCACCTTGGCCTTCCTATCCAAAAATGTCACTCCAAATGCCTCTAAATTGAAACCCGAGTCAGCTTTCCAGCTAGAAATGAAGCACTTTGACTCAGAAAACATATCCCTCACCTTACGTTGTAGCTTCAACAACAATAGCATTCCAAACAAGGAGATTCAGCTAGCTATAATCATTCTTAGGTCTTCTTTATATTAAATTCCATCCAATAAGTGTAAGGGACTCCAAAATCCTCCATTTAATGAAGCCAAAAACTCATAAAATAATCACAGAATTGCAGAAATGTAGCTTTGTTCTCTCTTACCAATCCTTCAACTATCCCAAGCTAGGAATGATGGTTTCACATTTGAAGCAATGGCAACTAAGATTTCCCAATCCCAATAACTAGGAAGTGAGATTTCACATGAAGAAAAATATTCATTTCCAAAATGTCCATAAAAAAAATGAGCTTCTTCATTATATTTCCCTGAATGCCAGATAAAGTGAACTCCTTTTTCATTAAATTTTTCCAAAGACCATATAAAGTGACTTTTATATAGTCCATTTTAAAAATATTTCCTCAAGTAATTTATTTAACCTTTTCAAAAAATCACTTTATTACAATGATTTAATTAATTACCTTAATCACCTTAAAAATATTAACTTCAACCTGAGGTAATAAAGAAGTAATTAAATAAATGATTCCTTGTTTTCAACACTCACCTTTGGGAATTAAAAAGGCAACACAATGTACCAAATGACTAATAAGAAGGGGACATTACATGTACTCACATAAAAACTCCATCCAACACCTTTGACAATCATTTAGATTCGATTGAGTGAATGTGTACCAAAGGCTCTAATGGTCTAAATGTAACTCAAAGTGATGACCTAGAAGAAAATATCTCCACAAAACTAGAGAGTGAACTACTACTACCAACTCCAAGTCATGAGTAAGGTAATTCAACTCATGGGTCTTGAGTTTTCATGACTCATACACAATCACTCTACCCTCTTGAATAATTATTACATCTAAGCCATCAATCGAGGTGTCAGTGCATACCATGAAATATCCTGATGGATCCAAGATTGCTAATATAGGAGCACTAGTGAGACACTCTTTGAGGGTTTGGAAGGCCCTCTCACACTGATTTGTCCACTCAAAATTCTTCCCTTTCCAATAAAGAGAAGTGATAAGATGTGCAATCCTAGAAAAACCCTTCAAAAATCGATGGTAATAACCTACTAACCCCAATAACCTCCTGTAAGAGAGACCACCACATGCAAGACCCTAGGTCTCAGAGGGTCAAGATGTGAGAAGCTGGACTAACTTACCTCAGCTAAGTACAATTTTTAGGGGTGAGGATGAGAATGATAAGAACTATAGAGTCCTACAACCACTCTACAATCCTAAGTTTTGAGGTGGGGCTAGGCAAGTCAGTTTTTAGGTTCAACTCTGCGCCTCAGGGAGCTCTTTACCTAACGACAGAAGCACGATCTTTGGATGATAGCATGGCACATTGGCGTCTTGAAAGTGCGTTGTCGTTCGTACAACCAATCAACAACAAAGACAAGGTTAAACCTGCTAAAATGACTAATAGCCCAACTGACTAACTAAAGGGCCAAAATGATGCTAGTAAATAAATAAAGTATTCTCTAATGTTATAAAGGAAAAATGCAAGTGTAAGAAGAATAAGAAGGATCTCACCAAGGAATTCATTCACCAACTAATGCTCCAAGAAGCACACACACCTACACATAGAAAGAGAGAAAATGTTGGGTGGCTGAATAGGGGCCTGCCTCAGTCAGACCCCCATTTAGATATTTCCACCTCCATAGACAACCAAGGAAACACGATAAAAAATGGTGTAACAAAGAGAATACAAACACTACAAAATAGTACTATGCTACTCAACCAAGTGATAGAGGAGAGGAGAGGGAAGCTTACCACCTCCACCAAGAGCACTCAAGGCTGCTTAGGGGAGAAATGAGAGGAAATAAATCTTTGCTACAACAGTGTGGTCTCAAACATGCTCTATCAAAGTGATGGAGTGAAGCTTTGGCTACAAAAGTGTGAGTATGGAAGCTGGAAGTGTGCAATAGCCCATAAGAAGTTGTGAAGAGTTGGGTTGAATGTTGAAGGGGTGAATTTGAAGGAGGAACGAAGAAAAATGACCATATTTGGGTCTATCAGCTGAAGGGGCATTACAACTTCACCTCCAATGAGAAGAGTAACACCTCTATTGGTTCAACAACAGGAATTTTCCAGGGACGTAAGTGTGTCATGCGAATATCTGCACATTGCAAAAGCCTCCCCAACAAAAATGCCTCCACCAACGCTCAAAACAGGCACCAAGTGGATTTCCAACAACAAGCTTAGGTGGAATTAAGCCTCTGAACTCATTTTTCTAAGGTGGATAAAGGAAAAAAGGTGATTTGCATAGGGGATGCAAATTCACTCTTATACATTTTGCCCCTACTTTAGCGAGCACGAATACTGAGGAGTGCTTTGTAAAGTAGATCAAGAAGAGTATAAGGTTAGAAACGTATAATTGAACCGTGAAGGAAGCAGTACTTAGTCTAGTGTACTTGAAGGTGCAAGAAAATCAAAGGATTCCATAACTACTCAAAACTATGAAGTTGGACAAACAAAGTGTCTTACATGCTCGTAGACTTGCAAGGAGGAAACCCCCAAGATCTCTTGCATGAAGGAAGCCCCGAGGAAGCATCGCACAGGCTCTTAGTCCCATAGGGAAGGTATTCTCCATGAACTCAAGCATAAATAATACTGAAGGAAGCACCCTACAGGCTCTCAGTTCTCAAGGGTGGTATTCTCCATGAACTCAAGCATGAAGAACGCCCAAAGAAGCACCCTACAGGCTCTTAGTCCTGCAAGGGAGCCACCCCCAAGATCTCTCACGTGGAGGAAGCTCAAAGGAAAGTACCCTACAAGTTCTTTGTCTTACAAGGAGGTATCCCCCAAGATCTCTCACATGGAGGAGCTCAAGAAAGTGGACGATGTAGAGTGAGGAAGTAGTGACACATCTACCCACAGATAGAACATGTCAAAAGCAGTCGTGTAGGAAAATAAGCAGATAGTCACATAGACTGTCAAAAAAATTCAAAGGGGTCCCTTGGGAACCCTTCAAAAGGAGAGGGGTCCACTCAAGGAACACGTTGTTTGAAGGGTCAAGTATAGTCAAGCTACCCCCAAGCTAGATGTGAAAGGGTGAATGGAATGAGTCTAGTTAGGCTACCCCCAAGCTAGACATGAAAGAATTACATTTAGAATAGAGGATTTTGAAAGAAGGATCCCTTGGGAACCCACCATGAGGAAGAAAGGGGGGTCCGCTCAAGGTACACACAATTCAAAAGTAGTTGTTCTTCTTAGAGTGTGATTCGTCATCAATGAATCCTTTTGAAAGATGTTCCTTTCATCAAGGAATTCGAAAGGAAGGATGTTCCCCCATGCGAGGGTAAATAAAATTTGTTCCCACTTTGAAGGAAGGTCTTCAATCCATTTTTTTGCAAACCCGTGATGAAGGAAACATATCCTGTTAGGGTCCCATGTTGAGAATGTGATTCTAAGGAAAAATTTGTGATGACTTTGAAGAAAAGATTCATTGGCAATGAATTTTTTTCCTGATAATCAAAGTGTTGAAGAGGAGCATTGTCACACGTAGAAGGGACAACTTAGGAAAAGAAGATAGAGAGATAAGGAGAAATCAAAAGGAAAGAAAACACAAACAAAGGACACAGGGGTAGCTTGATATTTCAGCGTAAGAACTACTCATAAATATATATAGATATGTATAATAATAGTATATAAATGAACTATCATCAACCCCCTACTATATCAGACCATGTGAAGAATGCACAAGAAGAAAAAGTAAAAATAAAAAATTGGGTCAACATGGAAGGGGAGCCTAAATGCCCTCAACGCTTTGCATCATCCCCAATTTATTGAAAGTCAAGCACAAACATGAAAGAATGATGACACAAATAGAAGAAGGTTTATGAGACAAAAATCACACCTGTATCCAAGCACCAACAAGGGTGACAAGGGTAATCTAGGCACATATAGCACAAGCACGAGGGAACACATCACAACACACACACAAGATCAAGAAAGGGCCTCCTCGTAACATTAATTGGCCAAGAGGCTATCTACTTCCCAATCTAAATCCTCACAAGGGGAAGGATGGCAAACCTACAATTGTGGGATGTTAAAAGGAGGAGTGTCTGGTCCTCCTGCAACAAGGGCTAGGGAAGAGGGTCCCTCAAGGTCCTCTCCACCAAGCTCTTGTGGAGTCAAAGTCAATGATTTTGCAAAGATCACCAAAAGGGATGAAACCTCATCCATTGAGTTAAACATGCACCCCATAGGAACACCATGTCTTACTTCAATGGATGGGATAGACTGTACCTAAGATTCACCACTAAGCTCGTTGAACGACTCGAGAGAGGTGACGAACTCAGGAGATGTCGAGACTGGTTCTATCACAAGGACAGAACAAGTCGGCACAGGAACACCTTGTGAAGAAGGTAGACTCCTCATATGTCCTTCATCACTAGAAGGACTAGCCTCTACCTCTTTCTCTATTAGAGGAGATGAACTCCCCACAAATGAAACTAGGGGTACAGAGGAAGAGGAAGAAAGAACGGTAGTGGATACAACTAAAGTATTAACCATATCCACAAGATTTGGGAAGGGATGAATATCTGAAATGGACATGGCTCCACCGAAGGAGAGATGAAAAATTGTACCTATTTAGGGTTAGGCACATTTATGCTCACAACAAAATCTAGGAGCAGACCAAATTGGAGAGAAGCATAAGGAAGGGAGGAAGAAGACATTGCAGGAAATCCTAAAGTAGGAGCAGTTGTTCCTTCCTCCTATTGTATGGTGGCCTACTTGGCCAAGAGAGCCTTTCACCAATGCTTGTGTTCACATGCAAGGCAATCTCTACAACTCTTGGAGTTAGAGGCCAAAGTTTGCGAAGGGACAAGAGGTTCCTACTCAATCATAGGGACATCCACTATAGCCGTTTCAAGCAAAGGAATAGGTTCCAGTACGGGAGTAGGGGGAGTAGGTTGAGGAGCGATAGGAGTTGGCTCAAGAGCCTTAGCAGCAAGCCTCTTTGCACTCACTGCCTTAGGTTTAGGAGTGATGGGAGGTTACAGATTGAATTCTCTATGAGAACCTTTCTATCTACCATATAAATAGTACCATGATCCAGGATATTCATTAGGGAGGTCCACGATCCTAATCTTGGGCCAATGCCAAGGAGGGATCATCAAACTCAGTGGGTAGCCACTGAGTTTGCTCATCCAATACCCTTCCTAGGAAAGGGGAGAAGATGACACAGTCTAGGAAAAAGTCACCTTTTATTTACCTTTGCGAGAAGGAGAGGAAGCCGACACAGGCTTCCCTTCTTTCTTCGGAGAAGAGGGAGCAGTCGGTGTAGCCTTCTCCTTTCCTTTATGGGAAGGGGAAGGAACCAGCGTGGACTTCTCCTTCTCTTTCAGAGAAGGAATAATAGTTGATGTAGGCTTCTTCTTCTCTTCTCAAGAGGAGGAGGTAGTTGATTGTTCCATCGTGGGAAGGGTTAGCTCTAGATCCCCTTTGCCCCCAGTTTTATACTTCACATAGTTCTTGTAAAGTAGGTCTATTCTTGGAGGAAGTAGACTAACCGGGGAGGGCCATAAGTGATCCAATGAATATCCACCACAAGATACCAAGGGCTAATATCCAGTGTCATGTACTACATGAACAACACCCTCATGGGAAAATTTTAAACACTTGTGGATAATGGAGGTGATCCCATTCATGGAAGCTAACCAGGGAATGCCCAACTTCACTCTAAATAGATCCAACTCTGGGATAACATTGACAATTGTGTCAATAGCTCTAGGTCCAACCAGGATGGAGAAAGTAATTGATCCATAGGGTTTAAGACTCATACCATCATGTGTACAGATGGTAGATTTCATTTCTTCACATTTCTCCCTTTGTAGTGAATTTAATACTAATGTTTCTTTAGTAATAAAATTCACACAGCTCGTAGGATCAATCAAGACTTCTGTCACAATGTTACCATTGACACAAATGGGAATGTAGAGAGGTAAAGGTTTGTTGTTCAAGGGAAAATCCTATGATGTAAATGTGACATCCAGAAAAATCAGGTGCGAGTGGAACAATAGAAGTTACCATGACCATATTAACATAGGCCTCAAGTTGGGTAACAGAATCAGTGGGATCAATAATCATGTTAGTAGAGTGTGATGAAAATAGGTTCGTGTATATCTACAATTTGTTGTTTTCCTTCACCACTAATTTATTAGTGTTCTTCTTATTCCCAACGAGACAAATGGTACTATCCTCAATGCGGTCCTATATCTCATGACGCAGTCTCATACATTGTTTGATATCATGTCCATTAACACAATGGTACTGGCAGTAAGTGATCCCATCACACCAATTAGGGTAGGGTTCTTAACAAGCTCAGGGGTCAATAAATTTATGATCTTATCCTTCAACAACTTTTGTAAGATGGAAGTCTAAGATTCTGAAAACTTCATGAACTTTCGGTTGCATTTGAGGCCGTTGTCATCAATAATGGCTACTACATTTGCAATGGCTTTACCTTTTCCATAGATTGATATGATGGATTTTCCCTCAGAATGGGAATGCGAAGAGGGTCCCCCGAACTGAGCAACCATTTATTGGTACTCTCATAAAGCTGCACACAAATGCGCGAAAGGGTATTTCATCAAGGAAAACTTCTCTTGCCAAGGCCTTTGTAAGTTGCCTATGAACACCTTCTACATGTTGGAATCAGGTAGCTGATATGATATTTGTGAAAGAAGCACTTGATAACATGCTATGAAATTAGTAATATTTTCATTTTCTCCCTGTTTACATCAGATGAGATCCGAAAAGGTCATCTTCAGCCTAATGTTTGCTTGGAATTGTCTAAGGAATTGATTTACAAGTTGATCGAATGAGAAGATAAAATTTTTAGGCAAGGAGCAATACCATTCAAGTGTTGTATCCTTGAGAGATTAGGGGAATAGTTTAGCCATCAATAAATCATGATGGAAGAAGTCCATGCAAAGGGTGTTGAAGGAAGACACATGTTTATGGATCTCCTTTGCCACCGAACTTCTCAAATTTAGGGATCTTCATTCCTTGAGGGAAGGGAGTGTTCAAGATGGAAACTAAAAATTGGCTATATCAGAGAAAGGATGGAAGATGGATTGGGCAAAGGCCTATAAAAGGCTCACTAACTGGCTCTGCATCTTACCCCAGTTCTGAAGTAGAGTGTTTAGAATAGGGTCATTAGAAGATAGAGAGCTAGAGGAACCTCCTCTAGAACAACTGCCAAGTCCACCTCCAGAACCGCCACTAGTATGACTTCCGCCAAAGCCACTTCCAAAGCCACCACCGCCAGTAGGGCCTCTGCCAGAACCACTGCCATGACCTCCACCGGAGCTGCCTCCGCCAACACCACCTCTGCTACTAACTCCAACACCAATACTAAAGCCTCCACCACCATAGGTGATAGAAGGGGCAAAGCTAAAGCCCAAAGGGACCTTATTCACTTTAATAGTTTCAGGGTCCTCAAAGATGAAATGGATAATGATAGAAGGGACCGCATCATCCATGTAAATGGAAGTGGGAGGCATTGATACCCCTAATTTTCCCTCACACTCTTTGAAGGTGACTCCTTGTGCATAGCTAGGGTTGCTCGAAGGAGCGCACGCTTTGGAAAGACCAAGGAGACTACTTAGAAGCTCTACGCCTATTCAATCTTTACCCATCATATGCTTTAATTCACCAACAACTCAAGCGGCTCCAGCCATCTTCAGATTTCTTTCTAAATGGTTTTCTAGGTTTCCCAACCCTTTAGCAAGGGTGGACACATATTCAACAGGGATTTGAACAGCCTCATGCTCATCCACCAATGATGGTGAGGGGGATGCAGGAGGAGTGGGAACATGGTCGGTTTCATCAACGAATCCCATATCATTCCTCGATAACTACTCCTGTGTAGCCAAACTAATGGCAAGACCAAAGAAAAGGCCTATAGAGAGACCAAGCGAGACCTCCATCCTATCCATTGGTAGGTATCGTACACTTCTCACGATATGCCCAAAAGTTGCGGATTGGGTTGTGATTCTCATAAAATTTTCAAACCACTTAAGAACACAACAATTACGAAGTACCTGAGGGAAGTCTCAACACCGATAGATGAACAGACATTGGTTCATGTCAGGTTCACCAAAAATGTAAGAGAGGGGGACCATCGCATGCAAGACCCCAGGTAACAGAGGGTCAAGATGAGAGAGGCTTCCCTAACTTACCTCAACTAAGTTCAATTTTTAAGGTGTGAGGATGAGAATGATGAGGACTATATAGTCCTACAATCATTCTGCAATCCCAAGTTTTGAGGTGGGGCTAGGCGAGTCAATTTTTAGGTTCAACTCTGCGCCTCAAGGAGCTCTCTTCCCCAGGACGGAAGCATGATTTTTGGATGATAGCGCAGCGTGCTGGCATCTCGAAAGTGCATTTTCATCCATATGGCCAAACAATAGCAAAGACAAGGTTAAACCTACTAAAATGACTAGTGGCTTAGCTGACTAACTAAAGGGCCAGAATGATATGAGTAAAAAAACAAAGCATTTTCTAATGTTATAAAGTAGAAATGCAAGTGTAAGAAGAATAAGAAGGATGTCACCAAGAATTCATTCACTCGCTGATCCTCCGAGAAGCACGTACACCTACACATGGAAAGAGAGAAAATGTTGGGTGGTTGAATAGGGGCCTACCTCAGTCAGACCCCCATTTAGGTGTTTCCACCTCCATGAACAACCAAGGAAATGAGATAATGAAATAGTGTAACAAAGAGAATACAAACACTACAAAGTAGTACTATGCTACTCAACCAAGTGATAGAGAAGAGGAAAGGGAAGCTTACCACCTCTACCAAGAGCACTCAAGGCTACTTGGGGGAGAAATGAGAGGAACTCAAGCCTCTTCTACAATGGTGTGGTCCCAAATGTGTTCTACCGAATTGATGGAGTGAAGCTTTGGTTGCAATGGAATGCTTGAATGCTTAAAGTGAGTGAGAGTGGATGCAAAAGTGTGAGTATGGAAGTTGGAAGTGTGCAATAGCCCAAAAGAATATGTGAAGATTTGGGTTGAATGTTGAAGGGGTGAATTTGAAGGAGGAATGAAGAAAAATGACCATATTTAGGTCGATCGGCCGAAGGGGGTGTTACAACTTCACCTCCAATGAGAAGAGTAATGCCTTTGCAAGTTCAGCCATAGGAATTTTTCAGGGACCTAAGCATGCCACATGGACGTTTGTGTGTCGTGCAAGCATCCCCAATAGAAACGCCTCCACCAATGCTCAAAATAGGTGCCAAGTGGACTACCAACAGTGGGCTTAGGTGGAATTAAGCCTCCGAACTTAGTTTTCTAAGGCGGATAAAGGAAAAAAGGGGTTTTGCATAGGGGATGCAAATTCGCTCTTATACACCTCCATCATAGTGGTGGGTGTTGGCCAATCCATAATAATCCTAATCTTCAATGGATCTATTGAGATACCATCACCATATATAATATGACCAATATAATGAACCTCTGAATGAAAGAATGTACACTTCAATACGTTATCGTATAACTTGTGCTCTCTCAAACACTGAAGAACCTGTTGCAAGTGCTCCTCATGCTCCTCAGTCCATGAATATATCAAAATATCATCTAGGAATACTATCATGAGTCGATCTCAGAAACTAAAAAACACCTCATTCATGAGACTCATGAACACTATAGGAGCATTCATCAATCCAAATGGTACTAGCTTGTGAGATTTTTTACTCTCCTATAAAGTAGGGTGTAAATTATTTAATCAACCCCAATCATCATCTAA
Source organism: Sequoia sempervirens (assembly GCA_007258455.2). Classification (NCBI taxonomy): domain Eukaryota; kingdom Viridiplantae; phylum Streptophyta; class Pinopsida; order Cupressales; family Cupressaceae; genus Sequoia; species Sequoia sempervirens. The sequence continues at coordinate 26,090,266 of VDFB02072274.1, forward strand.
GAGTTTTGTTATAGATGACATACAATTAGGATTATCAACATGTATTGTTTCTACCTTTGAAGTTAGAATCAAAGCATTGAGAGAGTTGGAAGTGTTATGTTTGTTTTGGACTTGTGAATTATAGATTTTTTCATCCACTTTAACCATGTGTATCTTTTTATTATATTCATACTTCATCTCACAATGAAAAGTAGACAGGACTCCCTTCATGGCATGAACCCACAATCTACCTAGGAGAATATTATAATATGAAAGAGGTTCCTCGATATGATATGGATAGGGTTAAGAAAAACAACAGGCCCTAATTTAATGGGTAGTATGATCACCCCTAATGGTTGCTTAGTAACATTATCAAAGCCAGAAATATTAACATGACTAGGTTCTATAAGATTCTTTTCCACACCAATTTTATCTAGAAGGTCAATACTAAAAATATTAATTCCTAATCCATTATCTATGAGGGAACACCTAACCCTAGTTTTCTTAATGACCACCTTTATCATTAAAGCTTTACATTTATTTTGGATAGCAAGCGAGGGTAATTCATGTCGAGGGAATGTAATACCCAACTTTGCTACTTGAATACAATCAAATAAGGTGGCTACATCATTCGGTTTAATATAAGTTGAGACATCAATCTTCTATAAAGCCTCTTGGAGCATCTTGTAGTATGTAGGTAATGTTTGAATCAAATCCCAAAGGGATATTTTGGCTAGAGTATTATGAAGTTGCTCAACAAGATCATATTCTTTACCACTATGCTAAGGAATATTAGGTGTGAGTGGAAGGTATGGTTGAGGCAATGGGATGGATGTTGGTGTTTTTTTTGGTTGCTTATTATTTCTAGTTTTATATGTGTGAGAAATTATGTGATAACTTGGTCATTGCAACTTATCTTGTTGCACATGATTACTATTGAGTTGTTTTGCAAAGTTTAGGATATGGTAATTTGTTTAGGCCCTTACCAATAACTTCTATTAGAAGATGTCAATATTTTATGTTGTTTTATTTATGATCATAATAGAATCAATTATATTTAATTCTTGACAAAAAAAATTGAAGCCTTTAAATTTTTTAAAAAAATTTGCATCATGATTAAAATTGAAGCTTAAACTCCAATTATCACTCTTTAGACATAAAATGGTGTGTTGGCACCCCATTTGATGTTTCTCATTTCTCTTTATTTTACTCTCATGTTGTTTACTTGACCCACCATTTATAACCAATGTGAGAAATTTTAAGTTGGTATTCCATTTACCAATTTTTTTGAAGTACTATCCTTTGTCATCCCACATGTGTATATCATGTGTTAGAAGTTGCAAAAAATCACAAAATTTCTAAGTGTCCAGGGTTTGTTGTTGTTCAAATTTATAAGGGCTATGTTTTCCCATAATTTCATAATTTCCCTTCCTAGCATGCCTCTCATCCAAAAGCCAAATCCCTAATCCTTTGCACTAGGTTGCATTTTAGTGCTAGGATTTTGGTCATCCATTTACCCAAGTACCTTTTAGTTGGTTTCTTTGAATCTAGCTTTGAACATTTTTATATATACACTTTTTTAGAGTTAAAGATGCAAGGATATCTCTAAAATGGTACCTTTGACATGACTTATGAGACAAATTTTATCCCCAACATATTTTAGTGTCTTAGTGTTGGTGTGAATTAGGTGTTTTACCTAACTAGTCCACTAGTAGGTCCTATTCACATGTTAAGTTTACTTAGGTTCTCAGAATATTTCTAGACATTTGTTGTGATCCTGTCTAATCCTATATCTCACCTTGGCTATATAACCAGGGGGTTCACATTTTTAAATTAATCCATTGTATCATCATTCCATTACATTGGATATTAACAACATTTGATCTAATAGTATTTTGCATCCATTAATGCAAATTTATGATCTTTCTTTTCTCTCTTGTAGAAAGTTATTTTTGGTTTTGCAAGTGATCCTAGGAGCTTGAATCCTTGAGTGACTCTAGCATAATATTAGAGCTTAGATCTACAAATCCCCTTCTTAAATCTAAGGGTGGTTTAGGCTTGAGACTTTTTTGGGTGCACATTAGGGAAAAGAAAACTTCATCATTGAGTTAAGAAGGCCCAAAAACCCTTATTTTTATATAAAGCACTTGATATTTCGGTGAAAAAAAAATTGAGCCATTTTTGAAGGTTTTGGTAGAGGTCATAATTTTGTTTTATCCTTACAGTCATACATAATATGCATAGTAGGGATTTGTACTAACTATACTCAGTCATACCATTCAATCACTATAGGAATTAGTCAAGAGAGTCTATAGATTCTCAAGCATATTTGTAGAGTACTTTGTTGTGTTGGCATCACATCATCCTCTATGCATTGTTGGTACAATCTATTAGTTTTATTTAAAAATTTAAATTTTTATTTGTCATCTTAAAAATATATAGCACTTGGTTTTATTGGGGTTGAAACCCTTAGTCTCAGCTAGCTTGAGGGTTGGGATAAACAACTAATGGGATCCTTAGTGCTTGGGAGCAGCATATGTAGATGCCCTGCCACCAGGGATCCACCTATTTGCCACCATTGATAGTAATGAATTTTTAAAAAATTCTTCTTGCATGGAAGATCATATGAGTGCCCAAGGGTTAAGCACCCAAGTGATTAAATTTTTTTCCCCCAAGCCCTAAAAGGGCATTTTTTTTAGAATGACATAACTTTCTGCTACCTAGTGTCAAAATTTTACAAACAAGATATCAATGAAAAGCTAGTTTCGAGAACTTCATGCAGTGGTGCAAGATTTTTTTTCATATTTTGTTGAAATTGAATTTTATTGTTGATTGAATTCATATTTTCCTTTTTGGACTTTTAAGCTCATAATTTTTTGTTTGTTTATCCAATTTTCATGATTTTTACAATGTTGGAAAGGTGTTGAAGAGCTCTAAAGTTCTATACATGCACTTTTTCCAAATTCATTCCTAGGTATCTTTTATTTATATTTGTACATATTTGAATTTTTGTTGATCACTTGGACATACTAGCAGGTCTAGAGAAGATTTGTCCTTTCGGGAAGGCTTCATTTTCAATATAGATCATATTGGGAAAGTGTAATTTTAGTTTGACGATCTCATTCTAAGATATTGTTGAATTTTTCCATATTTGGTCCATCTTGGCATTGTAAAATTTGGAAAGCATCTTTGGCATTGCAATCACACTACAATAAAGTGTCAAATTGAAATCTTGAGGGATTCTCAATTGAGTGATTGGGGGGTATCTTGGTGCATTCTTTTGATACTTTTTCTAGTGCTCTTGTTTTCCATGGATCATTCTAAGGTCCCTTTACTAACATCATACAACCATTCAACTTGGCATCAACATACATGGAGTGCCCTAATGAATCAAGGTCACTCTCTATATGTTGAGAATAAGGTACCTAAAACTAAAGATGATAAAAAGAGAAAATGGATTATTGAACATACACAAACCCTTGGTTGTCTTCGTAGCTTAGTTTATCAAGATTTTTAGTACCATCTAGAATGTCTAGGTCAACTTCTTCTTCAAAACAATCTAATAAGGAAAAATGACATGTTAGTTTATTACTACATTAGGAAAAGAGGGACAAGATCTTTGTGCTTCTACAGGTCTTGGATTAGGGAGATGGCTTATAGATTCAAGAGCATCTCATCATATGACATCTTCACAATCAATTTCTTCTTCTTTTGATCCTTGTGCTATGTCATCTATTTTGATGGGAAATTGATTTGACCAATGTTTATACTATCAAGAATAACTTTAACATTGATTTTAGAGGATATTTTCAAAAAGAACAATATTGATAGGAATACCATGGAAAAATTAAGTAATATGTCTACTTATTTGATAATTTTTTAAAAGGATGTCTCCAATATACATAAAATAATTAAGAAAATTAATGAATCTTTTTTTGACATGGAAAATACACTTCATTCTAGTACTTATATACCAAATAGAAAATGTTGCACATATAATAGAAAATTTTAAGAACTAAAAAGCTAAAATAGCTTCATTATAGTCACAAGTTTTAGCACTGGATGCAACCAATAATTAAAGTCAAGAAAATGAGAAATATACTACACAATGATATTTTCTATCTCTCTATATTTTAGTTTTGAAGTTATAAATTATATAGAGTTTTTTCTTAATAATTTAAAAGTAAAATTTATTCTTATAATAATAAGAAAATAAAATAAAAAGAATAAAGTTTATTTTTAATTATTTTTCAAGGAAGGGTTGTAATAGGATTTTTTTTAAAGAAAAAGGATTCTTTTCTTTTAGATTTTGATCTAATATTTCTTCTAAGGTTCTCCCTCTTCTTTCTTCTTCTTTCTATTTAGGAATACTTTCACAAATATTGTATAAGAATTCTTTAGTAGAGTCTTTGAGCTCTTAAATTTTGAATGCACATAATACATTGAACCTTTTTCATTGATTCTAAATTGTTGTCTATTTTTCTTATGTTTAATTATAGTAGGATTTCAAATATTTTATTTTTAGTTAAATGAATATTATTCTTTTGCATGCCAAAAGTTGAATAGTCACATAAAGATCTTAAGCCTAAAACTTTCTTTTCTCGTATTTAAGTAATATTTTTTTGTTATTTTTTTAGAGCTATTTATATTAAGGAAGTTATTATGTTGATTATGTTGAATATGATATTTTGTGTTCATACTCTTTAGTTATATTTATCAGATAGTTAGAGTCTTGGCTACATATCTACCATATCTAGAGTTTTCCTTATTTCCATTAGTTTTAGTTTTTGTTTCTTTCCTACTTTCTAGTTAAAATAATGCTCTAGAAAATATAAAACCTATCATATGAGGGAGCTACCCCTCTCAAATATAGGAACAAGGATCTCATGACAACCCAATATAATTTTGGACCTATGTTACAACCAAAAATTTATTAGATGGAAACTAAACAAGAACAAATTATTACTAATTTGAGGACTCTTGCTTGGAGACAAATATGATCTAGTCAACAATATCCTCAAGTTGATCCAGTATTGAATGATGAGGAAGATATTGGATAAGAAATTAAGCAACACGAACATAGAAAGTTGCTTGAGGGACATCAACTTCTTGTTGTAGAAAGAGTTTTGTTTGTGCAAAGAAGGAATCAACTAAATCCAATACAAGTAGTTCAAAATAGCTAGCAATAAGTTGAAATAATTGTATAAAGATACACAAGAGGGGATCAATATAAAAAGGATTAAAGATCTTGATTTTGATATTTGGAAGAGGTTAACTTATTTCTATTACTTACTAATGCAAGGAAAAATAAATAAATCAACAAGTAGATCTTCACCTACAAGAGTTTTCATTGTTTCTTGAACCACTTGTCAAGAGATTATTCTTCATAGTACTACCCTAAATCTTGTAATTAATCTCTATCAAATACATTTTCAAACAATGGTATAAACAAAACCAATCCCTTGGTGTGTAGTTATTGGTCCTCTTGCACTAGGTAATCAACTTCATAATTTTAAATTGAAGAGAAGGTTACAAGATAGAAAAAAAATAAAAATTGTGAGACCACACATATCCCTTATTACTAAGTAAATTTTATAGTGAAATACACATGTCCAATCCTCGATGTATATAAGAAGACGTGTTAAAAATATATATTTAAATTTTAAAATAATATGTTTCTTTAAAAAATAATTTTCTATTATAATTAATTATGATTTTTTTATTTTATTTCTAATAAAAAAATATAAATTGTTTGTTAAGGTTTATACGTGATCATTATTGAACCTTGAAATGTGTAATGAAGTGGGAAGGAAAAATTAATTATGTGGTTGAATTATTTTGAAATTTTGTATTTTTTTCTAGTTATTTAGAAAGCAATTGAATGAATTTTAAATTCATGATCATATACATGAAAAAAAGGAATCATAGAAATACAAATGTTGGACTATTATATTAAGAAAATCATTATATGATGAGTAAATATTCATCTAAATTAGAATTTATCTTTTGATTATGTTTGCATACTGTTACATTAAGCAATTAATATGATGAGAATGTATATATTTAAATTAGAAATTGTCATTTGCCTAAATTGTTACAAATAGATAACAAGTTAATTACAATATGATGGATAAACATAAATATAAATTAGAAATCATTCTTTAACTAAGCTACTATGATAAAGAAAATAAAACCAATACAACATAATAAATAAACATGCATCTAAACCAAAAACTAATCTTTTAACTAAATATTACAAATAAAAAATCAATCTATAACACTCATCTAAAAATGAAAATTAACCTATTCATATATCTAAAAATTGAAATCTTCATAAATTATATAATCAATAAATATACCATTATCCTTATTAATCTTCAATCCTTCAACCACAACAAACTAGAGAGTATCTCCATCAAAACCTTTTACCACTGTCTACTAATTTTTTGGTAGTAGTTTTTAATCTTCATTTATTTCCTACTACTATGATTCTATATACTATGAATGCTTTTATTAATAGTTTTTACACCCAAGGCATATCCAATTTAAAAGAGGCCAACTTGAAATTTGTAATCAATGGTACAGTATAGATTTTATAACAGGCTTGGTCGACTATCCAATTGATCAACCTCATTGATTTGTTTAATTTGATATTTTTAACTGCCTTCATGACGCGGCTAGAGCTGTCTGATTTATCGCTTTTAAAATTTTAGATGTTTGTGTATGTTCTCTGTCACATTGCAACTTGAAAATGCCTGAAAAGAGATGTTTACATACGTTCTGATCTATCACATTGCATCTTGAAAATGTAAGGAAAAAAATCTTGTGCAGTTGAAACATTGACTCCATCTAATATTTAAACAATTTGCAAATCAAATCGCACACTGAGTAGCCCTAAAAACTTTGATATTTTCATATCTACTTTGAATCTTATATTTAATGTTCATTACAAAACTTAAATTTAATGCTCGCCACCGACTTTGACCATAACCTTGCAGATTGTTGGACTCAATACAACCAAAGTTGGATCTCCTTTGGAACAGCTACAATCATCTTTGTTGTGGTTGGCATAACATATGTATCTACAATCTTTTATGTTCCCCTTGTTTATGCGGCCATAAGACTAAAAGCTAAAAGAAATATGCCTTCGCTTCCTCCAGGAAGAACAGGAATCCCCTTCTAAGGAGAATCTCTCAATTATCTAAGGTCATGGAGTAACCAGCTCTCTCTAGACGTCTGGTATGACACACGAAAAGCTAAACATGAGGAAATTTTCATGACCCATATTTTGGGCAGCCCCACAATGGTCATGTTGGGTGCTCATCCCAAAAAGTTCATCCTCATGAATGAAGACAAGCTCAAAATCATGGGTAGAATCAACTTTTCCATTTTTGTGATCCTATACTCTTCTTAGCTAAATGAACCCGCACAAAAGGTATTCATCCAACTATCTTTTATCATTCTCTGTCATTCACTGATGGGATATGTTTCAATTTCCTCATAATGGCAATAGCCAACCTTGGATAACCATTTAACTATCTACATGGGAACCTAAACCAACAGTTTGCCACCCTAAGAACCTCTACAAAGAATACAAGGTGTTTGTTGCCTACTAAATTGACATGATCCACCATGGCTTCATGGAATGAAAATAGTCACAGATGTGGAAGACTAGCAATTCGTTTCATAGTGTATGTTAATTTTGTTATCTACACATGGCATCTATTTGTTTCATAGCTAAGGGAATGGAGTCCACTCTATTAAACTTAAAATATAAATAGTAGTATGGGTGTTTCAGATTCATAATAGGGGAGCATAAAACCACACATTCCAACTTGCTTGAAAATCAAGCCATTAAAAGACAAACCTGAAAAGAAAGACCAACTAAACAAATAGGAACATTTTAAGCCATATTCTCTGCTAAATCACCTCCCTTTGCTTTGAATCTGCAGAGTTGTTGCCACAATGACTAAACCTTTTTTGTTGTGGGAGTGCAGAGTCATAATTTATTGTGTCTTTATCTTTTTTTCAAGAAGAGGCCCTCTTCTTCATGACTATTATCCATATACCTGCATTTTCATCCCCAAAGTCTTTGTTATCATCTTTAGAAATCTCCAAAAAAAACCCTTCAAAGGAGAAGATTCAAATGCCTTGGAGGGAGAAAGAGTATAAACATTTCTAATCAAGGTTTTGGGAGAAACTCCCTCAACCTATAATGATGAGGAAGAATTTGAAAGTGAATCTAGGATTTTGAAGAGGATTTAAGATCTGAAGCAACAAGCATATCAAAATAATTGAAGTTATCCTAATAGATATGTTAATGACTTGGAACAATCCCACTTTCCATCAAGTGGTTTCGTTCAAAGAATGTATCATATTTGTTGTTGTGATAGCTCAAGGGTGAGCATTTTCCAAATGGCTTGTGGTGTGAAAAAGTAAATTGAGAATGAAGCTGAGTTTTTTCTAGAAGCTGAGTTTTTTCTAGAATTGTAATGAATTTACCAATGGAGTTTCCAATGGTAATAGGAATGATGAACTCTGAAATTCTAATGGTAGATTACACCAACATGTTGTTGAAGAATAGGAAAGGAAGATGTCACCCTTGAGACAGACGCTCCACTATTGCCATATATTTTTTTATTACTAGTGTAGACATCTAAATTTAACCACTTCCATATGGTAAAAGATGTCTCCTTAACCATCCCTTTGCTCATCTACTTCAATCTCTTTGTTAGTATTAATTAAATCATTCATTTAATTAATATTTCGTGTCCTACATAAAGTTTCTAAAGTATTTAATTTAATAAATACTTTTCACCTCTTTCCTCTCTAAATTAATTAAATATATCACTTTATTTAATTTAGTCATATTACCTCTAGGAATTTTAAATTTATTTTTAATTCCTCACTTTCTCTCTCATTGTCACATCCTCCAACTTTTGCAAGTTGGTCTCTAATCCCTCTTAACCATCATAATTAATTTATGGTTAAGATGTGTACACCCCTAATCATCATTAGGGTCCCATATTCCATAATTTCCCACTTTCCTCTAATATGTTATTAATTTGTCTAATCATGTAATTGCACAACCTTAATCACTTAATTAGGTCAACCTAATCCCCATGTCATTTATGGAATGTGTCCTGAGTCAACCTTATTAAAGGCTTTCTCCTTTTGGAGAAGGCACTCCATTCCCCATGTGATTTTTTAATTCACATTTAATCCCCCAATGCATTTCAAAGAATTTTAAATTCCTTCTCTCATCCCCATGAGGATATTTGAAGAATTTTTAATTCCTCACATGTCCTCTCACCCACATGGGGATAAGAACCTCCTTTATGAGGAGATATTATCTCAATCCCAAGGTAATATGTAGTACCTTCATGTCATGTACTCTTCTTCCAACTCATGTCCACATCATCCTTTTCAAGCCACTTCACATGCCACATGTCAAGATGTGAGGGTTTGTGAGTTCTCAACTCACCATAGCCCTACATCTTGGTCATGTTGGTTTAATCTCAACCATCCATTTCCCTAGAGAATTTAAAATTCTCTATAAATACCCCCTATTTTCTCTCATTTAGGGAGGAGATCATTTATGCTAGCCAAAATTTTGCAAAATTTTCTCTTAAGCTATACTTAGCCAAATTCTCATACTTTCATCCATTTTCACTTATTTTCCATCCTCATCTCATCTTATAGCTTGCATCTCTTGCCACCAAAGGAGCATACAACATCAAAGATCGAAGGGTCAACCAAAGGATCGATTCAAGACAAGGTGAATCCACTATATTTGTTATTTTTATTTTGTTTTGAATCCAACTAGGCTAATCTTGAGTTGTAGGGTGTTTATAGTTGTTATTTTCACACTTTTTATTTGCTACTCATTTTTTAACAAGTATTTTTTCCCTATCACATTTCTGGCACGCCTGGTGGGACCCACAAATGGGTCTTTATCTTTCACGTTTGCTATTTTTTCACTTTTTGCAAGTGCAGGTTGCAAAGGGGTAGAGCCGACCACCCAAGGGTGGACTCGACCTTAAGGGGTGGACCTGACCTAACCAATAAGCGAACTTGCCCTCCACAAGTGGACCTGGCCTTTCCCAGAGGCAGACCTGCCCTCCACGGACTCTAGAAAGTGTTTTTTGCAAATTTTTCACAGAGGGGCAGACCTGACCTACATATAGGCAGACCTGACTTGCAAACATGCAGACCTACCCTCTAGACAAGTGGACCCGCCCTAGACAGCTTTTTCCAAAAGGTGAAATTTTATTTTTTAGCACATTTTTTGGCTATTTTAAGTGTTTTAGACCCCCTGACGTGGTTTGTTTGAGTCTATGCAAACATCTAATTGGCATTTGGCAAGGAACAAGGATGAGACTCACTAACAATTTTCCTTGTAGGGTAAGTCATTTATCAATTTCTGCTTGTTGTCTTGCATAACTTAGGCACATAGTTTAACTAAGGGTGTCAATTAACCTTGTTTGTGGTGCTTGTTGGTAAGCTATTTGATGTATCCAATCCCCTTGTGCCATTTGGTGATCCTGGGTGATGAGAAATTATAGCTTACCAAGTCCTTTGATTCACCCTCTCTTTTTTCTTTTCTTAGCGGGACCTGCTTAGGGATTTCATCACCCCAAGGGACGATTCTAACCATGCATACCGACAGGATATATAAAGGAGGGAGAGCAAAAGTTGCACCTCAATCTAACCATGTTGTAATTGGTAAAGTGTCGGGATGACGTGAAGAGTTGGTCTGAGCCTTTAGTATCTCACTAAGGTTCCTGACTCATGCTTGTAATGGGTTGGTGTTCACGGTTTGGGCCTCATGTACCGAGTGTATATCGAGGACTCCTTAGCAACCATCTTCATCCTAGAATTGAAGACTTTGTCAGCCATACCCTTTCTACTAGACTTAGGATTATGCTGTCTGAATTGTCTTCTTTGTGTGAAACCAGTGATTGTCTAGTTAATTGACCCAGCCATATCCTTTTGATTGATGTTTGTTATGTTTTGGGTCCTTTGCCTTAGTCATCTTTTCAAAATTCAAGTTCAAACCTGTCCAGGGGCAGACCTAACCTCCAAGGGTGGACCTGACCCATCTAGGGGCGAACTTGACCTTTGAGCCAACCTTTTTCAGTATGTTTTAACCATTTTTGACCAACTTTTGCTCCATAGGTGGACCTGACCTCTAGACAGGTGGACCTGACCTCCAAGGGTGGACTTGACTCATCCAGGGGCAGCCCTGACCTTTGAAGCAGACTTTTTAAGCCTGTTTTAACCATTTTTTACCAACTTTTGCTCCATAGGCGGACCTGCCCTCCCAATAGGTGGACCTGAGCTTTGGACAGGCAGACCTAACCTCCAGGGGTGGACTTGACTCATCTAGGGGCAGACCTGACCTTTGAAGCAGTCCTTTTCAACCTACTTTAGCCAAGTTTGACCAACTTTTTGTTACAAACCAAGATCTGAAATGCAAACCAAAAAATAACTTTCCACAAAGAAAAAAACAAAAAAGCAAAGAGATTGCATGAAGATGTGCAAATTGATATATTCGAAGTACAATAATTACAAGAGATCATTTGCTTTATAAAAGAAAGTATGAATAACCCTAATTTTATCTTAAGCAAAAAGACAAATCAACTAGATAAGGATAAGAACCTATAACCTAGGAATTAAATAATGCCTGGGTGATCCCACAATAGTGGTTTACAATTTTTTGCCAAACTGGACACTGAAATTATTTTTTAAACTAAATCTTCACATTCAGGCACCTATAGCGGCTAAACCGTGAAGAATTTCAAGATGATGCAAACTAGAGTCTCGTCACATTTTTCCTACAGATTCTAAAAATATATTTTTTAATTTTTTTGGAATCATATTCCATTTTTTTTCCATCTCCCATGAAAACTATTTTTTTTCAAAAAATAACATTTTTAAAAAGTGACGCACATCAGTATAACGAATAACTTTTTTTCCATGAAGGATAAAATTCTAATTCTTTCGAATTTAGATTCATAACTCTGATATCTAGTGCTTCCACTTTGTTAGATAGTTTTAATTGAATATTTTTCTTTAATCAAGTTTCAAAGTCAAACCAATTACAATTCCATATGCGACCCATAAATGTATAATTTTTTTTATATATTGAAATTCAAAAAATAAAATCTATTGGATCAAGGACTTCAATATCCGTAATCGGTATTTTTTTTTTTTTTTGATAATCTGCTATTTGTCCACGTCGCGAATCGAGACCTTCATTTTTGATGAAAACCTGTTTAATAAAACCAAAATATCAAATACATAATAAAACCAAAACATATTAAATTATATCGTTGGATAGCTCAAGGTGAGGGACTACCGGATTCTAGTTGGGTTTGTGAATATTCCTCCATTTTCATCCTCAAACTGAGTCCAAGTGCCAAAATTCTAGTTTTTCCCCCTGTGGAGGATGAGGAATAGGGGGTCTCGAACGAACCCTAGGGGTTCGCGCGAACCACTAGGGGTTCGCTCAAACCAGGGTTCATTCGAACCCCCCTTCTATAAGGGGTTTTGATGGCTTTTTTGGCAGGAAAGTATTAAGAGGGTTCAGCCGAACCTAGGTTCTACCAAACCCCTACAATCAAGTTTTTTTCCATGCATTCATTTTTTGTGAGTTTTCCTTCCTCACTTCAATTGTAAACCACTATTGTGGCTTCACCCACCTAAGTAAACTTATGTAAAGTATAATTAAATAATTAATTACACCAACACCCCCCATAAGTGCAACTTAGGGAGAAGCAAATTATTATGAAAATGATATGAGATGGTCCCAGAAACAAAGGCCTAATCAGGTACCCAAGTACAAATGCAATGAATGGGGTAGAGAAAGAAAACTCAGTGGGACAAAACCCCCCTATAATGATTTGACTACTGCAAAGAAACACTGGAAGAACACTATGGAGTAACACTGGAACCGCAATCTGACAAGCAAGGAAAGATACTTCTGTCTACAAGAAACCAAAGTGGAATCATAATAATGCGACAACAAGCCTGATGCCATGGAACACTGGAAAAATCACAAACTAGAACAACCCTGGAATCTGTGAAGCAACAATAGATGAAATGATAACATAATATGGAAACTTTGTATCTCAATGTCGATGCCAAACTGTGACTAAAACTCTTCCATAGGAACAAGTACCATGAAGACTCTGGAACATTAACCATAAAAACATGGCCCTCAAATTGAGAAGAATTTGAACCAATGTTGATCAATAACCATGAACTCCCAATCTGAAGTGTGAACCGATGAATCTGATATGTGTCAAGCTAAAGGCAAGTATGTGGCCAAAAGAAACTAGGAAACCAAATATAACCCATACGAGCTATCATCAAAACAAGATGGAGATGGAGATCAAAATGCATACACACTCTAATCAGATTATTATGCAAGAAACCCCCTAATCAAACTTTATCTTAGTTAATTTATTACAATACCCAATTATTGCAAAAGGAGAGAATACTAAACATGCATAAATAGAAAATAAGATGATGTGGTACTAAAATGACGTGAAAATATTCAAGTTTCACCTTTCCAACTGCCAAAACATCTAAGCAATCTCCAAAACACCCATCAGAACAAATCTGGAATAATGATCAACCTAGGACAGATACAAAAAAAAGTGTATGGATAGAAAAATAAAGCTCCTCAATACCTTTCCAATGCTGCAAAGATAGCGAAAATCAGAGATCGTGGCAAAAAGTTATGATCTCAGAAACCATAAATGAGCATCTGAATTCAAACAAAAAAAAAGTAGCTAAACATAAAAATACTAAAAAATAAACTACACCATTAGAAAGTGCTCGGAACCATCTTTCCGACGATATCTCATTTGCCTAATTTCAATAATGTATGCCCAAGTTATGCCCAAAAGAAAAAAACTGCTCCTTGAAGGAAAATCAGGGCTAGGAGGGGGCAGAGTATTGTACAGTCGTTGATGTCATGCTAATGTCAGCACTTCACGAGAAAAAAATTGACAGCTTGGAGGCCATCGGGGTAAAAAATTGCCCCCCTTGCCGAATTTTTTTTGCAGTTGCCAGAAAACTACGAATTGGCTGGAAAAAAAATCCCTGATCCTTAGAATATGTTGCATTGTCAGAGTATTTTGACGCTGGCGGTTGGCTAGGGGGGCCTGGTCATGGGGATCCTGGTCCTCAATAGGACCGACTGCTAGTTGGAGGGGCCGATAGGACTAAGTGATGGGAAACGGAGGTTTGGCAGCGCCGCTTGGCTGAGCGGTCGATGGGTGGCCGCCTGATGGTTGCCAAGCAATGGCTACCTTTATAACTACAAGCACCGGCATAGATCATGAAAAAACATGTTTTTTGAAAAAAAATCATTTTTCGTGCCTCGGTCTACGTGCAAGGGAGGTTGTATGGCCCCCCAGACAAAAAAAAATTGCCTTCCAAACCAACTTCTCCAAAATCGATGAAACGAAGGGAAATCTTAGGGTTTTTGGCTGTTGCGAACGCAATGGTGACCTCCGTTTGTGCCCAAAATGCTCCAAAAATTTGGCTAACTCCAAATCTTGCAAAAAATCTCCCAACATGAAACCCTCATGGATCTGGCAAACAATGGCCAAAATTTACAAAATAAAAGCCAATCCTGACTTTTTCCAGTGCTATGAATCCAATGGTGAAGCCTGATTTGATCCAAGATGTTGCATAGATGAACTCAAGTCATGATAACCTCAAGGAATCTCGAACAACTCTGCAATGATTTTCTCAAAACATTGAGAAGGGGTTGCAAATCAAGGCTTTGATACCATGTTAGAAACCCATATCTGAAATGCAAACCAGAAAATAACCTTCCACAAAGAGAAAAACAAAAAAGTAGAGAGATTGCATGAAGATGTGCAAATTGATATATTTGAAGTACAATAATAATGTTAAGAGATAATTTTCCTTATAAAATCAAGTATGCATAACCCTAATCTTATCTTGAGCAAAAAGACAACTCAACTAGATAAGGATAAGAACCTATAACCTAGGAATTAAATAATTCCTAAGTAAACTTATGTAAAGTGTAATTAAATAATTAATTACACCAACACTTTTTCTCCATAGGCGGACCTTCCCTCCCAATAGGTAGACCTACCCTCCAGGGGTGGACCTAACCCTTGACCAATCAGCTTTATCATCTGTTTTGCCATTCAGGACACCCGTTTCACCATTTCAATCACTCGTCCCCCCATTCCAAACATTCGTACACCCGTTTCAAGAGTCCATTCACCATCCTCAATGTTCATCCCCTCGGTTCATGCATCCATTCACCCATTCAGAGTCCTCATTTATCTATTTTGAACCCACGTTCACTCAGCCATTTTCCATGTTTCCCCGTTTCAGATCACCATTATTCCATTAAAACTTTGTTAAAGTAGTCATCCAAATTGACCTAGGTGTTCATCTCTAATCGTCATCTATTACAACTAACTTAGGATTTTCATCCATCCTAGGTTGGTCATCCTTGTCGGCCCAATCAATCCACTTCTATCTCAAGTTGGATTTGGTGCCATTATCATACATCCACCCTTTAGTCAGTTAATCAACACCTAGTGTTACCAAGGATCACTCTTGAACTCGGTTTCAAATTCTGGTCATTATCATTCATCCTAATCGATCATCAATCCAAATCAAATCACCATATCATCGAATCTAGGTTGGCCAATTGTCTACCAATCAACCCAATCCGATCTCATCAAAAAAATCCATTTCGGTCAAATCAATCATCCAAATCAATCCCATTGAGCCACATCCTTATTGGCTAATCCATTGGGTCAATCCTTTTGTCATCATCTTGATCATCTTAGCATCTTGATCTGTCCTATCATCTTGCATGCCCATTTAGAATCGGTCATAGACAAGGAAAATGGCTGAACAACAAGCCCAAAATTCCCAACCAAACATCCCTCAAGATCCAAACAATGCAGCTAATGCCTTCCAAGACCCTCATAACAGTGTGAACATCCCTTGAGATTTGCATAATGGTACATCATCACAATCCAATATTGATAGTCAAAACACATCACCACCCGGGGATGAGAACATGGTCAACCAACCCAAACTTACATTTGAGGAAAACTTTAGTAACCCTACCAATGTGCAAATGACTGACCACCTATTCGAAAGACATGGGGAAGAAATATTGGTGCATCTCATTGGAAAAGGTGTCAAACTTCCACCAAGTGTTGACTTATCCAAATATAGTGGTTCCACATCTAACATACCTCAAGGTTCACAAAACACACCAGGTAGTTCATACATCACCAATATTCCTCCAATAGAAGGTTGGCATCAACCTAAATTTGGCAACACCATTCAGTATCCCATTAGCAATCCCCCACATCTTGCAATCTCAATCATGGGGGCTCCTCAAACAACTGACCCCAACATTCCTTTTTCCTTTAGCATGCCACAAAACATTCTGCAACTGCTGACATTAATGCTAATGGCACCACCCATTTCGAATCCACCTCCTGTCAGCACTGGGGGCAGCCCTTTTACTGCATTTCCTCCACCTCCTGGGGCCATAAACCTACCATTTCCTTCGTACGCATCTCCACAGCCTCCCCAATCTAACCTACCACCTCCATTGTTGCCACAAGGTACATCCCAACCAAATGTTCCCTTTGGTACCCAACAACCTCCTTTGCAAAAAACACTTACGTTATCTCAACTGGCCCAACAACAACAACCTCCATATAACTCTTCATTCTCTTCACAACAACCACCACACCAATCCCAAGGAAATTTGTCCCGACCTCCTACCTAGGCCATATCCCCATTCCTTGCATCCCTTCTACGTCTGCAAGTCCAATCACAATACAACATCCCATCTCAGCCCACACAATACCTCACATCACATTGGCAACCTCCCCAACATTACTATTATCCCAACCAACAACCACCTTATGTGGCCTCCCAACAGTCACAACAATACCTCTAGTACTAGAAGACCAATCCACAACATCACAATCAAGCTCCTCAGCATCCCACCACACACTTTTATCAAATGAATCCGTACTATATCTCACAACAGCAACTCCAACACCAACAAAATCCCTTGGCATACCAGCAAGGGATATCATCATCTAACTATCAAAACCCATGCCTCAACCTTCAAACACTATCTTAGCAAGATCCTTCATCGTCTTATCATCCATATCCATCTAACCCATCTTTGGCTCTCACACCACTGGTCAAATCAGATTTGTTAGAAATCAAAACCGCTTTGAAAGATCTTCAAGTTGGCACTGGCAAACAATTGTTCAAATTTGAAGACATATGTCCCTATCCATTTGATCCATCCATCTCAGTGATACCCTTCCCTAAACATTTCGAAATACCAAAATTTGATAGATACAAGGGAAACAAAGATCCTAAGGCCCATTTGCAAGATTTTTACTCCCGGTGTCAGCAAGTTATGCACAATGACAACTATATCTTACGCTTGTTCCCACAGAGCTTGGTAGGCAATGCCCTAGAATGGTTCATGGGACTAGAACGAGGGTCCATAAAATCCTTTGCATATCTTTTAGAAAAAAATGTTTCTTACTTCTCCTTCAATTTGGAGGACACTGATACATTGGATCTCCTTAAAGAGAAACAACGGGAAGGTGAAACCTTTGCTAGCTACCTGCAGAGGTAGTGTGCACTAGCAAGCCAAATGAAAACCCCTCTAAAGGAGAAAGATATGGTCACCCTCTTCGTGGAGAACTCGCATCCTGACATGGCACATAATTTTAGGTTACACTATGTCACCACTTTCACTGAGAGAGTGGAAAAAGGACCCATCCTTGAAAGCGCCCTTATTACCAAAGGGCACATCAAGATACACCACCATGACAGAGAAAAGCCATCTAGTGATAAGTCTCGCTTTTGGAACAAGAACAAAAATGCAATAATTGATGGTGTCACTAACACTAAACATGTTTAGGTGGCCAATACATACCAGAGATAGCAACCATTTGTACCTAATGCCATATCCATGCCATAGGGGGTATCTCATCCTCCCCAACAGTCAAACCAGAACAGTCAAGGGAATGGGAAATGCTAGTATGCTCAATTAGGATACTCAATTAGGATAACCCTTGAGTCTCATCTTCAATAAGTTGTTACAGGTCAATTATCTGATCATGTACCCTGACACCAAACCACTTGATGAATCCAAGGCTAAAACTACCTAGTTTAGGGAGAATGAATATTGTGAATTCCATAAAATCAAAGGACACACTCTGAATAAGTGTCAAGGTCTCAAAAACTATGTCCAAGATCTTATCGATCGAGGAGATATCAAAGTCGACATCAGTCAAGCTTCGTCGTCCAATGCTCAATTGTAGATATACCAAAACACCTTCCCTAACCATAATCAAGGCGTGGGCACCTCCAACAACAATCCCCAAGACAATAGCACAAATAATATAAGCTACCCCTCAATTATGATGGCATTGTCCATTACATTGAATAGGTAGAACCTCGTGTTTCTATGATACATGTTAAATCTAAACACCCTCAATGTGTTGTTACTACACGATGATCCTGCATTACTATCCCATCAACCTCCAAATCCACTCAATCAAATCATGTAAACTCTTAGTACAATATTCTTGATCACCTAGGAAAGACCCCTGCTTATATTTCAATCTTGGATTTGCTTAAGTCTTCTCTCGTACATCAAGAAATTCTCAATAAAGCCTTATAGTAAACCCATGTACCTAATGACATCGATCCCACACGATTCCAAGCCTTAGTGGTACACCTGGCTTTGTCTTACCAACTACACTTCAACCAAAATGATATACCAAATATTGATGTCAATCACAACTGTCCTTTGCACATTGAAGTCCTGGTTGTCTGTCATGAAATAAAAAGGGTCTTGGTAGATAATGGCTCTGCCCTCAATCTATGTACTTTAAAATTTATAAAATAGGTGGGGTATACTCAAGCAGATTTAAGTAATCAAATCATCACGATCACGGCTTATGATAATGCAGAAAGAAATTCAAAAGGAATTATCAGTCTTCCTATCCAAGTTGGACCTGTAGTTCAGTACACTACCTATCATGTCCTTGATCTGGACTTACCATATAATCTACTTCTTGGCTGCCCATCTCTCCATGCTATGCAAGCCATCCCCTCCACGTACCATCAATGCCTAAAATTCCTAGTTAATGGACAAGAGATCACCATTTATGTTGATCCACAACCATTTGAGTACTATTACGCTTTAGAGGCATCATTTCCCCATTTACATTATTGTCCTGGGGTTAAAATGGGGGCATCTTAGTCACCATTTGCTAATCCAACTTCCACCATGACAACCACTCCATCTTCCACCACCAATCCTACAATCACAAAAGTCTAGATCATTGACAAGGGGTGTGGTGAATACGAAATGCATACTACTCTTAATGTAGCAACCATGCCACCATCACCACACGAGTACAGTCAACGTTCACATGCTACTCCAGAGAAAGACAAGACTATCACCTTTAGTGCAAAAAATATTCCTACTACCACTTTCAGGTCCCCTAGTATCAAGATAGACACACCAGAAGAGGATATCAGTCAATGGGTATACTGAGAAGAACCTCAACTAGATCCTCCTCTAAAGGAATACTTTCACGAATTATATCCTTGGTCAACTAAGTTCGTAGAGAAGCATAACTATCAAGAAAGGGGCCTAGGTAAAGAAGAACAGGGGTGGTTGCAACCTAAATTGATACGTCAAAGCTACCGTGCAACGTAGGAATTAGATACGATAGAAAGTAGAAAGGCCCTACAACATCGTCTAATACTTCCAATAGTGTTTTTGTGGAAGATGGCTCATTGGAAGACATACCCAAGGAGGAATCCATCATACGTGCATACGATGATGTTGATCACACTGACTTGTCATCCATGTTAGAATGTCTATCTGTTTGTACCATTAGCCTATCCCTTCATCGTCTTGAGCTTATTGATTGGGACCTACGTGGCATCATACCTGTCAATATCTTCGTGGATACATATGTCAACCTCATGGGATTGGGGGAGGATGAACACTCCAGTCGCAAGAATAAGAACAAGAAAAATAAAAAAGCGGTCATCTAGTGAAAACCTCCCCAAGGCACTTTTGGGCCTTGAAAAAGTAAAAATAAATGACACATCCAATAGTGAAAACCTCAAAGAGGTGCTGGAGGATGGAGATGTTCATCTTCCCCTTATGGGAACTCAATTATCTACTCGATCATCCATCCTAATCAGAGAAACTAAAGAAGTTAATTTGGGTACTACAAAAAACCCTAAGATCACCTATATGGAAAAATATTTATCAGAGCATGAGTATTAAGTCATTGTTCAGTTACTCCAAGAGGGTATCATTAACTTTTCTTGGTCATATTCAGACATGCCAGGCTTAGACCCTGCTTTTGTGGTTCATCATCTATACTTTCGCCCAAATGCCAAGCCTGTCAAATAGAAGCTCTAAAAAATGCATCCACAAGTAGCATTACTAGTCAAGAAAGAACTAGAGAAATTACTAGATACAGGTTTTATTAGACCCATTGACTACTCTGAGTGGATCTCCAACATAGTGTCAGCTACCAACCAAATGGAGACATTTGGATTTGCACAGACTTCCGGGATCTTAACAAGGCCTGCCCAAAAAATGACTTCTTGCTGCCCAATATTGACATGTTGGTCAACCTTACTGTAGGACATGAGATGTTATCCCCTATGGATGGTTTCTTTGGTTATAATCAGATCTAGATTTCCCCTGAAGACCAACACAAGACTGCTTTTATGACACCTTGGGGTACTTTTTGTTACAATGTTATGCCCTTTGGTCTCAAGAATGCGGGGGTGACATATCAGAGGGAAATGACTGTCATCTTCCATGACCTTATCCATATTATCATGGAGGATTATGTCGATGACTTGTTAGGAAAATATAGAACCCGAGCGTAACATCCTATCATCCTGAAAAAGATCTTCAAGCGGGTAGAACATTACAAGCTACGACTAAACCCAAAAAAATGTCTTTGGTGTCACATCAGGAAAATTGTTAGGTTTCATAGTCTCTCGAAGGGGTATTGAGGTTGATCCTGCCAAGGTGAAAGCTATTCTAGACATGCCACCCATGCATAATCTAAAACAATTAAGAAGTCTCTAAGGAAAGATGCATTCCATTCATCGGTTCATAGCCCAGCTTGCAGACAAGTGTTAGTGATTCACCCATCTTCTAAAAAAAGGCTCCACCTTCCAATGGAATCAACAGTGTCAGAAAGGTTTTGATAAGATCAAGGAATACTTAGCTCATCCACCGATCTTGATGCCACCTATTCCAGGGAAACCCCTCCTACTTTACATCTATGCCACTTCAATCACACTGGGGGCATTGTTGGCACAACATGATGAATCGTCGAAAGAAAGAGCAATCTACTACATTAGTTGGACACTAGTCGGCTATGAATTAAACTACTCTCCCATGGAAAAATCCTGCTTTACAGTAGTCTTCAGTACATAGAAACTCTAACATTACATGCTCAACCATCTGGTCAAGTTAATAGCAAAAATTGATCCACTGAAGTATCTGTTATCCAGAACCACTCTAAATAGTCGCATGGCTAAGTTTGTCATGATCCTAAGTGAATTTGAGATAGCGTACATGGATCGGAAATCCATAAAGGGACAATTCATAGCTAATTAGTTGGTCGAGGCACCATTAGTGGATGCTTACCCTCTAGTTATTAAATTTCCAGATGAAGAAGCTTTCACAGTTACAGAGGCACCTGTCTAGATATTGTATTTTTACATATCGTATACTTATAATGGGTCAGGCGTAGGAATTCTATTAGTTACCCCTCAAGGTGATTACATTCCAAAATCATTTAGGATAGCATTCCCATGTACCAACAACATAGCTGAGTATGAGGCCCTCCTCATGGGTCTCTGAATTGCAAGGAAATGGCACATAACTCACTTGAAGGTCTATGGGGATTCATTGTTGGTTATTAAGTAGGTTAATGATGAATTCCTGACAAAAGATGATAAGCTATTACCCTATAAGCGCATGGTGGATGATTTCAAGAAATATTTCACCTTCATACAATTTGACCAAATTCCTAGAGCACTGAACAAAGCAGTTGATGCAATGGCTACTATTGGCTCCTTGATCGACATGCCTAAAGATCGAATAGAGTGTGGGTTCCTTGTGGAACAACTTTTAATCCTAGCATACGATATCCTTGAGACTGACATGGTGTGTGAAATTGTGGGTCTCACTTCCCCATGGTACCAAGACATATATACCTATCTGCATGATAATATTCTACCCCCAGATCTTACATGCAATCAACATAAATCCTTCATTCACTACTCTGCCCGATACATTATCATCGGTGATATGCTTTATCATCACGGGAATGATGGTATCCTCCTTAGATGTTTGAATGAGACTAAAGCCCATACTGCATTAACGGAGGTACATAGTGGTGTTTGTGGGGCTCATTCAAATGGTATGGATTTGGCCAAAAGGATTCTCTAAGCTGGATATTATTGGCCTACATTGGAGCATGATGCTTGTGAATTCATGAAGAAATGCCTTCCTTGCCAACAACATGCAGATTTGATTCATGCTCCAACATAGGACCTTCAACCCCTCCTAGCACTATGGCCCTTCTCTCAATGGGGTTTCGACTTGATTGGCAAGATTTACCCACCATCTTCCAATGGTCATACATTCATAATTATTGCCACTGAGTACTTCACCAAGTGGGTGGAAGCAATGCCACTCTCACAGATCACTGGTACTCAAATTTCAAAATTCATCCTTTACCATATTCTCTACATATATGGTATTCCATCCACCATCCTCTTCAATAATGGGAAACCTTTTAAAAACAAGGCCATGAAACACCTTTGTGACACCTTTTATATCCAACATCATTGGTCAATGCCTTATTACCCCCAAGGTAATGGTTAGGAAAAATAAACCAACAAGACCCTCATCCGCATCCTCAAAAAGGTTGTCAATAACAATGGTCAAGATTGGCACCTCCATATTCATCCCACCATCTGGGCATATTGTACCTCCATCCACACCCCTACAGGTGCCACCCTCTATTCTTTAGTGTATGGCACCAATGCCATCTTTCCAATCCAAGTTGAGCTCCCTTCACTGAGGATTTCTCTGAAGACCCTTATCAGCGAGGAGGATGCTTGTGTTGCACGGCTTGAACAACTGGAGTTACTTGATGAGAGAAGAATCAAAGCCTATGATCATCTGCAAGCATCCCAAAACCACCTCAAGCATAACTACAATAAGAAGGTTCATCCTTGAAAGTTCCAGGTTTGTGATCTTGTCCTTAAAGAGAACCAGTGCACCCAGCAGGGCCACGATAAAAAAGGTAAATTGGAGGAAAACTGGTTTTGTCCTTACATCATAACTACTAAATATGGATCTCGAGTATACAAATTTGCTACCCTTGAAGGAGATCCCCTCAAAGAACCTATCAATATCATGCATCTAAAGAGGTTCTACACCTAAGTCTGCTTGGTAACCCCACCTAATCAAAAAATCAAAAAAATAGTAAAGAGAAATAAATTCATCCTATGGTGAAAACCACCTTTTGGTGGCGCCTTGGACAAGTATGGGTGGTGAAAACCTGGTACCAAGCGTCATCCGTAGAGGGCTTAATCATTATCTACCTAGTGTTCTAGTTATTTCATGCTTTTATTCGCCCTATCATCTTCACCCATCTCATCCTCGGTCGCTTGGTATATCCCTTGATTAAGCATTGGACGATCCATCTAGGCTATCCCTCATCCTGAGATTTTTAGCATCCCACTTTGAGCTTGTGCCATTCTTCTAATCGGCAGTCAGTTTGTGTCTCCATATCTCGCCCCCATAATGTTAGTCTTCATCTAGATCTCATCCTATCACGTCCTTGCTTGAACTACATTTCCCATGTGCTATCACGTAGGCAACGCTGATCATTTGATTTTCCCCCTGTGTATTCTAACCATCCCATGTTGGTCATCCATCATCTGCCTTCATTTTCCTCTTTCTGCTTTATCCATGGTCTTTTCTTGAACTACGAGAGCTATGCACTTTCACGTAGGCAAGGCTGATCTTTGATCAACCCTCTAGCCCCTAGGTCTGTAGGGTGTGTCTGTTTGTGTCTTTGTTAGGCTTGTTCTTCACAAAAGAAATCCTCTAGTATTAGGTGATCTAGTTAATGAAAAACATCTTGCATCAACTAGGTCACTCTAGTTGAGTATCCATCATCGGTCTCAACAGGATGTATCCTTCCTAGCAGACCACATCAATCCCATCCATCCCCTTGATCCTATGGAAAAGGATGTTTGAAATTGATTGTGATCTTTTGATGCTTTTGGACTTTGTTTATCATTTGAGATCCCTATCAGCACTTGTCATAATCGCCTTGATCCATCATATCATGGTGTGCTTTGACTCGTCAACATAGGGGCATATCTTGATCTTTTCTTTGTTGTTGTCTTCTTGATTGTCCCACATAGTATCCACCAAGATCCCTGAGGTCTTGTGTTACACTGGGGCATCCTTGTGTGTTTGTGGTTATCCCAATACCTGGCCTGACCAAGGTCCTCGTGACCTTGGGGTGTCGGGATAGCCTTTTTGTTTGTTGAGTTTGTTTCATACATTGGATGCCAACTCGCCTTGGTTTTACATATCAGGGTATTTGGTATCTTATGCTATAGAAAAAAGCAATGCTTTGAAGATGGAAAATTATGTTCTTGACTGCATTTCATTTCACTACGTACACTATTCATTCAGCCTTCTTCATGACCCATGACTTGTTATTTAGGTTGTGCAAATACTTTGACTCTTTTCACTCTTGATTTTCCTCTTAGGATACTAATGTTTTTTTGACAAGTGCAGTATCACACCCATAGTACACTTATCGCTTATCAGCATTCCCATGCAAGTCCTTATTGACACTTAGGTCTACATTATAGGAACTCATCTTTCATTCATCTTTCATGTTACATTATAGGCTCAATATGTTTTATAGTTCATAGACTGATTACATTCAACATTATAGTTTCATTTAACCCATATATGTCCATATTAACATTTACATAATACATGCATTACCACCTGCAAAAACATATTGTTGGATACATCCTAATTACATTTCCTACCAAATATTCATATCATCCCACATTATCAACATTAATACATGCATAATCATCCATCCACATAAGAATGAAATATTATATAAATGTGCATACATAAACCACATCATCCATCCACATAAGAATGAAATATCATATACATGTGCATACATAAACCAAATCATCCATTCACATAAGCATGAAATATCATATACATGTGCATACATAAACTAAATCATCCATCACAAAAAAACATAATGCATAGTGTCAATAAGGGCTATTGCATATCATAATCAAAATAATACAATGTCCCTCTCATCATAATGACTCAAGCATAATCCACTGCATATCCATCATATATCATCAAATAAGGTACAAAATCTAGAGATGTAGATCCCCTCTGATCTCTGCCGATAAGTACTGAACCTCCATCCTATATCTATCAAAAAATTGGTATCCTATCATCTACTCTCTGACTACTCTACTGTGAGCTTCCCATATCTAATCTCTAAGGAGAGTCAGGCACTGGCACTCTGTGCATGGGAGTCCCCTGATACTCATAGGTGGGAGTCCCCTGGTAACCACCGTAAGGAGAGGGAGTCTATCAATAGTCACTATACCCTCTAGTACGTGTCCCTAATGACTGGGATGGTACTGGCATCTGCAGTGCTTGTCTGATATAGTGCACTGTGCATTGCACTAGATCTGGAAGGGCATGCTCATACACACACTTCCAGTAACTCTCCTCCTACATATAATCATCCCGCTATGCAACCTGATGCCTTGCGGAATTTTTCTCATGTCTATACCTGTCTCGATCCCCACTAATTGCTCTCCACTCCTGTCCCTAGGCCTCCTATGCCAATATCAGCTATTGTACCTACTCTGTAGCCATGTCTCTCTTAGCCTCTGCAGCCTGTAACTGTGCACGTAACCCCTATACCTCTACCTCCAGCTCGCCCCCCTCACCCTGCACTGCCACAGCTGGGTCTGTTATGTGTCCCGCTCACTCTGCAACATCTGCATCCGTACCTTTGCAGAATCTCTCTCCCTATGCATGGCCTATGCCCGAGCCTCAATTACATCCTTGTCCCTCTGAAATGCCTGAAGTCTCAACTCGACAGCATCTCACTCTCACCAAAGACCTAACACCTATAACACCGCTGCATCCCTCTCTCTCGGAAGAGACTGAACCTCTACCTCTGCCACCTGCCTCTCACTTTGTAACACCTGAGTGCATGCATGTACCACATCCCTCTCTGCCTCTATGAAATGTACCTGTGCCTATGCCATGTCTCTCTTTGTTTGCAGCATGCGTATCTCCACCCTCATCTCCTCCGAGCTCTCTACTACATCAATCCCATATCCCCAACTGTCTACTCTAAACAGTCCACTATGTCTCTGAACTCAACCCGCTCCCAATGCAGATCTGATCTCTCTCTCCATAACCGCTCTAGCTATCCCTGCAAACCCTCTATATCTCCTGTAGTCCCTGCCCCAATCTTTGATGGCTCCTGCCCTATCCCTCCTCCAACAACCTATCGTATAGGCGCCTCTGCCACCAACCAGTCTCTCTCCCATCTCACTACATCCCCCTCCTCATGCTCCCTAGCCACATCTATTTGCAACCTCTCTACCTTTTCCTGTAAGTCAACCACCTCATTGTCGGCCTCATCCCTCTTTCTCAACAATCTCCCCTCCACCTCTATCACCATCATGGCCAAATTTGAGTAGTCCCTCTCACTCTAGGTGAATCATGCCTATAGCTCACTCATCTCTGCCTCTAATCTGCTCCACCTTTACCTCTCGTAATCATTGCTCGCTAAGTCGTAGTCTCTCCAGGGTCCCTCTTAGTACCACTGTCAGATTCTCTCATCTCGGTGGTGTTGTCGATAGTGGTGGGATGTTGTGTACCTCCACATCAATGTCCATCTTTTGTGGCTCATATGCCTCACTCTATGCCGACGCCTCCATCTCATCCACATCAATCACCATAGGGGCTCCCCATACCAGCCCTCCACTAGCCCCGACCCCCTCCTACCTCTCCCACTACTGCCCTCTCATGGCCACATTCATCCCCCTATCCTACTGCACCGCAACCTCGGCCTCCTTCTCTCTCTCCTGCCACGCCGCAACCTCGGCCTCCTCCTCTCTCTCCTGTTGTCAACCTCTTGAGGATGCATGCACCTCTCGCCCCCTATCCTATTGTGCCATAACCTTGGCCTCATCCTCTCCCTCGGCTGCTCCATCTCCTCCACGGGCTCTACAATGTCGTCTCCTCCACTACTCCAATCGCTCGCTGTCCTCCTCTCTCCTGCCCTCCTCTACGGAATCCTTGTGGAACCTATCCCTCTGCCCTCAACCGTCTCTTATCCTCTAACCCAAAACCTAGTGCCCCCTCAATCGGCACCACTGTTGTAATCCATGGGGGCGGATGTCCCCTGAACCACTAACCATATCAATTTGTCATCCCTACATCTCTCAGCCCCTCCCACCTACCTAGGTATGGCACAAACTGCAATGCCTCCAACTCCTCCCACACTGCATCCAAATCCAACTCATCCCCCCATGTTCACTCTCGTTTCAATCGTCAAAACATCACTCACCCCACAGGAATATCCTACCTCACTCCAAACTGTCATGTCACCCGATCGGGGCTGTGCAACTCCACTACATGTGGACCTCTCCCAATAATATAGCATCAAGTAAAGAAGTAACCCTTATGTGCCTCCCCATCGTCCCTTTAGCCCCTAAAGTGTCACAACATATACAGAAGCCATACTATCATCTCCGTCTACACATCATCTAGTCATCTCCTCCACACATCCACATCTCTAACATCCCGATACCGCATTATCGGTCCCGCCTCTATCTGCCATCCCCAAGCTACAGCTACATTGTCATCTTGCTCTCCTGCTCTCTACACAACTAGCCTGGTCACCCTGATGTACTCCCAAGCCCACACCTATAGTAGTGTGACGTGTGTCACACTTAGTGACTATCAATAACATACCCCGTGCATATCCCGATACAGTTGCACCAACATACAGGTTCCCCACACAAACTGACCCTCTCAACCCTCGACGATGTGTCGGATCACCTCGACAAACCTGAGATGCAAGAATTGACCACTCCCATATGGCACCAGTATCCCACTAATAAGCCCCGCTAGATACAATGACAACGTCGATACCCTGCAAGACAAGCATCTGTCCACATTCAGCTACTGCTATTGAATTGGTAGCTCGTCATCGCCAAATACAACTAGCACCAACTCATCCAGTGCCTCACCCACTACCCAACACTCCTAACTGCAATTCCTACTATGGGGAGCCTCATAATTCGCCATACATTTTCCAGAGTAATCATCATCTCCCTAGTTGGTAGATGAAATGTCGATGTCATCGCTTGTCTCAACACTTTATCAATGCTGTCAACATGGCCCTGTGGGCCTTAATAGTCAGATAGGATAACATGTGGAATAGTCTCGCCTTTGCTAACTTCTGGTGATTTGCATCTATCATTGCTGCCATGCATCTCCTTAATACCTCAGATCATCTCTCCCGCGTCCGCAAATTCTCAACATTCTGCATCTATAACGTAACCACTATGTCATTTTTCTTTTGTCTTCTATTTTCCCTCTCTTTTTTTCAACTTTCCCCCTCTTGTCAGTCCCCTCGAATCCCTGATCGAGCCCCTTGCTTCACCTGAGACCTTGGAAAACCCCGCCTTGGCCCCTGGACGAACTCGCCCTAGCTCAAGCGGACCCGCCCAGGTCCCCAAGCGGACCCGCCTAGCTGCAGGCGGATCCACCTAGGTCGCTGGGCAGGTTTCTACCCGTTTACGGGCAAACCCACCCAAGTTCCCGGGCGGGCCTGCCCATGCTCACAGGCAAACCCGCCCATGTCCACGGGCCCATGCCCTGCCCATGTCCGCAAGAGGACCCACCCATGTCCACGGGCGGACTAGTCTTGGCATGGATGACTCCACTCTCCCACGATCCCCAAGTAGCCTCCCCTTCCCCGCCCCCTCTAGTCTTTTTTTTTTCCATCTACCCATTTTTCCTACCTCCTCCCCCCAACAAAACCCACATTTTCAAATTTTTTGAAAAACTTAAATGAAATGACAAAAATCACAAAATTGGGTGTGGGGCTAACCTACCATGGCACGACACACTCGCTGAAGAATCATCACCTCTTATCCCCTCGGTGGATGATGTTGGTATCGTACTCTGACATCATGCACTTTCACTCTTATCCTCTTATTTTCTCCCTCTCCTCCTCACTTAATAGCTATCCAAATGAGGAGAGGCAATTCTTAGAATTACCTTTTATATCCTTTTCCTCCCTTTTTTAACTTTTAAAATAAAGGGATTTTTTCCCTTTATTTAACCTTTTTTCCCCCCAACTAATTCACTCGTCCTCTATCTTCCCAGGGTTGCCATTTGCACACTGTATATCCATTTACCTCTGTTCAAATGTCAATCTTCTTGGTTTTCTGCGCTCTTTCCGATGACATAGACCATTCCATAATTTTGAGAAGTTGCTCAGGGCCCTTTTTCTTTTCCCGTCTACCTTCTCAAGGGGGCATACCCTACCATTCTCTTCCAATCTTCCATCATAAACCTTCTCTCGCGAGACTAGGGCATCCCCTTTAATTTTCCTCTATTCGAATAGCTCATCCAAACTCTCCCATGCTGGAGCATCTCTTTTCTGGTTGCTTCCTCTATAGAGTCATCTATATTTTATTTTTCTTTGAAACCCTATTACCCTAATAGTATTTCGAAGAGGAGAAAATGTAGACATCTAAACTTGACCACTTCCACATGGTCAAAGACGTCTCCTTAACCATCCCTTTGCTCATCTACTCCATCCTCTTTGTTGGTATTAATTAAATCATTAATTTAATTAATATTTCGTGTCTTACATAAGGTTTCCAAAGTATTTAATTTAATAAATATTTTCACCTCTTTCCTCTCTAAATTAAATAAATATATCACTTTATTTAATTTAGTCATATTACCTCTAGGAATTTTAAATTTATTTTTAATTCCTCACTTTCTCTCTCATTGTCACATCCTCCAACTTTTGCAAGTTGGTCTCTAATCCCTCTTAACCATCATAATTAATTTATGGTTAAGATGTGCACACCCCTAATCATCATTAGGGTCCCATCTTCCATAATTTCCCACTTGCCTCTAATCTGTCATTAATTTTTTTAATCAGGTACTTGCACAACCTTAATCACTTAATTTGGTCAACCTAATCCCTATGTCATTTATGAAATGTGTCATAAGTCAACCTTATTAAAGGCTTTCTCCTTTTGGAGAAGGTACTCTATTCCCCATGTGAATTTTTAATTCACATTTAATCCCTCAATGCATTTCAAAGAATTTTAAATTCCTTCTCTCATCCCCATGAGGATATATGAGGATTTTTTAATTCCTCAGATGTCCTCTCATCCACATGGGGACAAGGACCTCCTTTATGAGGAGATCTTATCTCAATCTCAAGGTACTATGTAGTACCTCCATGTCATGTACTCTTCTTCCAACTCATGTCCACATCATCCTTTTCAAGCCACTTCACATGCCACATGTCAAGATGTGAGGTCTTGTGAGTTCTCAACTCACCATAACTCTACATCTTGGCTATGTTGGTTTAATCTCAACCATCCATTTCCCTAGAGAATTCAAAATTCTTTATAAATACCCCCTATTTTCTCTCATTTAGGGAGGAGATCATTTATGCTAGCCAAACTCTTGCAAAATTTTCTCTTAAGCCATATTTAGCCAAATTCTCATACTTGCATCCATTTTCACTCATTTTCCATCATCATCTCATCTTATAGCTTGCATCTCTTGCCACCAAAGGAGCATACAACATCAAAAATCGAAGGGCCAACTAAAGGATCGATTCAAGACAAGGTGAATCCACTTTATTTGTTGCTTTTATTTATTTTTGAATCTAACTAGGCTAATCTTGAGGTGTAGGGTGTTTATAGTTGTTATTTGCACACTTTTATTTGCTGCTCATTTTCTAACAACTATTTTCACCCTATCACAACTAGCATTGCAGAGTGCAGCTTGAAAATATTTGTGGGAGGTGGATGGAGGATTTTGCACTAACGTGTTGTGACAATCTTGGATGGAAGAGGTGGAAGCAGGAGACGATTTGGGAGCAATAGGAGGCATTGCATGGGCATCAGCCACAACCATTTACCTATTACTTTTAAAAATAATTATTATTAACATGTTCCTGTGTTATTCCTACTACAAAAGATGAATAGATGGAGTTCAAGGCATGCCAATTGAAAATGATAAAAAAAAAATAGTGGAAGACGCTTTCCTCAATTAGAGATATTTTGTTTTATATCTCTAAGAAAAGAAATCCAAAGAAAAATCATCGCAAAACAATAGATTGTGGAATAGATGAAGTGGGTTGAAATTGAATGAAGCAATTTTTTTTACAGTTTTCTTAGTCTATAAAATGTTTTGCTTTTTGCCACTTGCAGTCATCCCAGCTGACAAAAAAACAAAACTAGTTATGTTATGTTCCATTGATAATATCCGGTGATGGTGTCTTTCTTATGTTACATGCCTTTTCACTTTGGTTTTGGTCTTGTAATATTCACCTCAAACGCTTAACCCTTTGACTCAAAGCATAATTATTAATAGTTAAGTTGTTGGTTCAAACTTCAAACCCTTTGGTTCAATGCATAATTATTAATAGTTAAGTCGTTGGTTCAGGTATGACTGTTCACCAATTTGTTGTTTCCCTAGCACAGCTGGGTAGGCTGTAAAAACTCAACAAATTGAAAATATAGAAGTTTAGGATTGTTAGTTTTTATGTTGTAAAAAATAATGATAGAAGTGACAGGTTATGAATGGTGGCTTGTATTTTACTTGGTCTAAGAGTTCTCCAAGTTCTTATATGGGTTGTACAGTAGTGACATTTTTGAGATAGATTAATTTGGGATAGATTAATTTGGCATTGTTATAAGCATCATTGTATAAAGGGTGCTAGTGTAGCACCAGCCAAGTATTATCCAATAATGTGGCCTATTTCCAAGGCTAGAAACAGGTATTGCATTTTACAATAAATCTAATATATTGCATATTCATTACAGTAAACGGTTCTTTCTAGCATTGGTATAAGAATTTGATTCATAAAACACAACTTGTTCATTGTTCTGATTTACATGGTAGCAAAAATTTTGATCTATTTTGAAAAATCCTTGTATTTTTTTTATTAAACACGAGTTTTTTACACTGTCTTTGGTCATGCAACAATTGTTTGAATAATTGCAATTTAGTCCTAATTTTCAAGAAAAAGGGTTTATGATGGTGATTTTTCTAAATTTTTACCAAACCTGACACTAACCCAATTATTATAGATTAAATTATGATTTATTGAAAATTTCTTTATTTTCTTGTGTCTATGTACCATTTTTTTTTTTGAAATATTCAATTTCCAATTTTCTAATTATATGGATCAAATCCTGATTTATTGATTTTTTTTTTGGCTATGCAACATTTTTTGGAAATATTGTAATCTAAATTCCAATTTTCCAGAAAAAAAATTATTTTTGCTTATTTATGCTGAAGAAAGATATTTTACACTTAATATTTGCAATTTGTAGAAAAGAATAATTTGACATACAAAAGTTTCTATTAAAAGCAGAGAAATTTACAATAATCTACAATATTTTCTTACTTAGGATTATGTCAAATCTTATAACTAAGTAAACCTTATATTTTCCACTTAATATTTAGAATTTTGTAATAAAAAATAATTTGACAAACAAAAGTTTTATGTTAAAAAGAAAAAACTCTACAATAATCTACAATATTTTCTTAGTCAAGACTTTCTCAAAGATATTTAACATTCTTTATAAATAGCTCATCTTAATTATATGTTGCCCTACAGATGTTTTTGAGGATGTTTGAGTGAGGGAACCAATGTTTGAAATATTGTAAGTTGTCTGCCTAAAGTTGAACTAGAAGTAACTATAATGAGACTCTCCAGATCCTTGATTTTTGTTGGCAAGTATGTGACTGTTGAAAGGTTGTCATATTATTCTTTTTTCCTTGAAGAAAGTCTTGCTTGTGTTGATTGTGTGGAGTATTTATTGATAGGGAGGATTTCTCCTTAAACCTTGCCAGCATATTGGCATGTAACAGTAAAATCTATTAGTTTGACATCTAAGTGCTCTGAAGGGGCATGAATTTCATAGTCTCTGCAACAAGTCTAATTTGCAATAGAAGTTGTATAAAAATTAAAATTTACTCCTATAATCGTGTGTATTCTTCTATCGTGGATGATATAGAGTTGAAATTAAAATTTAAGCCTTTTTTGCTTGTGGTGACATTGCAGAGCACAAATTGTAGTGGGTTATTGTTCAAAAAGAAGCTTGTTAATTTATCAGAATCAAAGTATTTGGCCCTAGAAATTGACTATAGGGTGATGGGGATCAATGCTATTTATAGACGTTGCAGTTGTATTCATTCCTTTAATTTAGAATTTGGGACGGTTTGTGTTGTAGCCAAATAATGACTTGAAAAATGAATGTAGCCATTAATTGAGCAGACCATCCATGTGAAAAAACCATTCACCAAGTAGCCCCAACTTATGTAGTCATTGATTAAGTAGGCCCAATTTGTGGTGGGTAACATTGATGCATGCATGAGCATGCTATGGGACACTTTATGTTTGGTTGTAGTCCTAGAGGAGCTTTGATGGTCATATCATATACTACTTCAGGTTAAAATATTTGGTCTTAATAGTCTTGATGTTCTAGTTAAAATATTTTTGCTTTACCTTTTTAATTCTATAAGTTATATAATTTTTCATATATTGTCTTATATACAAACATATAAATGGAGAAATACATCCTCAACCAGGGATATGTCAATACCTAGTGCAATTACAATAGGCTTTAAATTGTTAGAACATGTACATTTCCAATAAACCTAAATCAAATGGACCTTATGCAATGGCTTTGACCAAATTAAGTTCCACATAAAATAATGTTGCAACACCAACAAACCATGTAAATGGTCTAAAAGTTATGAATTCATAGGGAATGGTATGTCTATCAAGGTACAATGGAGAGAATGCACTTAAAGGACCCTTACATTGTAACTTGTGGATTATTCAGAACCATTACCAATTATGCAACAAAACAACGTACCTCATATGACATTCAAAATAAAGTAATAAGGCCCAAAAATAATTTACATTATAATATATATTTAGTATAATATAACTTAAATTATATCCCGAGCTCTACATCTCTCTCTCTCATTCCATCTCTCCCTCTCTATATATTTATCTCTCACCCCCTCTATCTTTCTCAAGTTATATCTCTATATTTCTCCTTTCTATCTCTATCTCTACCTCTTTATATCCCTATTTCTCACTCTCAATCTCCCTATCACTCCCTCTTTTTATATCTCTCTATTTCTCCTCCCTCTCTCTATATATTTCTCTCTCCCCTATCATTATCACTTTACCTCTCCTTCCATCTCTCTCTCTTCGCCCTCTATATTTACCACTATATCTATCATCTTTTTCTTCCCATATATCTATATCTCTACTCCTTTCTCTCTCACTCTATCTTCCCCTATTTCTCTCTCCCTCTCCCTCTCTCTACTTTTTATTTGTTTGTCCCTCTTTCTATCTATCTCCCTCTCCCTCTCCCTCTTCCCCTCTCTCTATATCTCCTTATATCTCTATCTCTCTATCATTCTACATCACCATTATAACTCTCTCTCTCTCTCAATCTCTCCTTTTATCTTCATCTCTATCTCTCCTCTTTCCCCCTCTCTATCCATCCATCTCTCTCCCTCTCCCTCATCCTAGACCTCTATATCTAATTTTATTTGCCTCTCTATCCCTATCTAGCTCTAGTTATCTTTGCCTCTCCATCTGTCTATTTATCAATTCCTATATATATCTTTATATTTCTATCTCTCCTTTCATTCTCGCCCTCAACCTTCCTCCCTATATATTTCTTTTCCATCTTTATCTCTCCCTCTCTTTCTTTTTGTATCCCTCTCCTTTTCCATCTCCATCTCCATTTCCATTCTTCTCCTTCTCTCCATATCCCTCTCTATATGTATCCCCTATCTCTATCTCCTTACACCCCCCCTCTCTCTCTCTCTCTCTCACACACACACTTCCTCCCTCTATCTCTCCCTCCTATACCTACCTCTCCCTATTGTAAGTATAAAATGAGCCTATTGGTAAAGGAGCCTAATTATTCTCCTAATTCATAGGTTTTGTTTTAGTCTATAAGAAAAGGCTTTGTAATCTACTCAGATTTCAATAATTTGACAACCTTCAAATACTTAACACTAGAAGGAAATTGTAATCAACATAAAAAGAAGTGGTGGGTAGGGCCTCAATTAGATTTACATTACTGTGCTTCCAAAAATTAAAATAGAAAATTAATGAAGCAGAAAGCTGCATGCAGTGACTAGCATTGAATAGTAAGTACACAATCCCAAACCGATTATAGATACCAGGTCTACTCCCATAGATTTTGGTTCTAAACAGGTATACAAAATTATAGCATACCCACATGTAAAGATATGTACCCACAATGAAACCCAAATTTCCATTAAATAAAATGCAATTTATTCATCAATGTAGGCTCATGCATAAAAGTTCAAACCTTAAAAAGAAATATAAATTGAAACCTCAAGACTTCTAGGGACCTTGATCTTTGTAAATGGCTATGAATGAATTGTGAACCTCACAAACGCATTCCTTAACAACATACCTTAACCTAATTCTAGGCTCCCTATCCTCAATTACTTCACTCCCATTGGCATCTCTCACATGAATTTTAGAAGCCAAATCTGATTGCAACTTAGGAACTAATTAAAACCTTTCCCTTGTGCTCTTGAAGACATGTTGTAGCAGAAACGTCAGATAGGATCACAGAAATGGAATTTTCGGATAGAATGCTTCTAAGCAAAATGTTGCCTCAAGACTTGCCAAAATTGTACAATATGGATTTGTGAAGAAAATCTACAAACCTCCAAGAAAATGCAATTGACAAGTGTAAAACCAAATCTCAACATTCTACCTTCGTGTCCAAAAATGGTAGTTTTGGAATTTATCGAAGAACAAAGTATGCAATTCTTTTTATAGTTGGCCATACACACCATTTCTTTTTCTTTTTTGAGGTTACACGTAAGCTCATTTAGGGTTAGGGTTGCATCCATCCCCTTTATCTGCATGACCCAAACCACATGAAAAATGTGTGTTAAGTTTTTTGGGGCTAATTTCCTTGAATAAAACTAGTGTAATAGTTGTATAAGGATAAAATAATGAATACAAATGTAAATTTTGAAGTGTACACCATAATCTTGAAGGGCTCTTGGGTCTAGATTGTTTGGAACAGTATCCCAAAAAGAAATTACAAATTCAGACTAGCTACCTAAGGATGGTTTAGAAGATTTTAGGCTCCAAAAAAAATTATTTCATTTCTATATTTTTTCGTACAAAGTATTAATTCTTCCTGGGTGTTGCCACAATAGTGGTTTACACTTTTTGGGAGATCCTATTTTTTGCTGAAATCACATATTTTTAGAAAATATAATGATTTAAGCCTTAAAAAGTTTCATTTAAAGGATTCCAATTGAAGAATGTTTAATCAAACCACCTTATACCAAGCCTTGTTGGATAGAACCCCACTAGTTTTAAACCATACCTATAACGAAGTCTCCTTTACACCTATCAAAATGCTAATAAAAAACTACTTTTGATTTACCTTTTGGGGGATCAAATGAATTCATTTAAAATTATTTTTTTGTAAGTATATAGTCCTTATTATATGCTTCCAGAAAAATATAATTTTAATTAAATTTAATTTGATTATTATATTTTTTTTTTATTTCTTGTGAATGTAGGTTTTTCACAGAAAATCAAGCTCTCTATTCTACACGTGGAAAAATAGAAGATTATCAAGAAAAAAAATTGAAAAATATGAATGCACTAGATATTGAAGTCCTTGATCCAAAAATAAAAATAAAAATAAAATTTCGATACATACAAACAAAGTTACGCTTTATACGGTCACGCTATGTCTGAATTGTAATTGGTTTGACTTTGAAACTTGATTAAAGAAAAAAATATTCAATAGAAAACTATCTAACCAAGTGGAAGCACTAGATATTAGAATTACAAATCTAAATTCAAAAGAATTAGAATTTTATCCTTCATGGAAAAGAAGTTATGCGTTATACGTTAAGCGTCACTTTTTAAAAATGTTGTTTTCTGAAAAAAAACTAGTTTTCAAAGGAGATGGAAAAAGAAGTGCAATTTGATTCCAAAAATTTTGAAAAAAATATATTTAGAATTTATAGATAAAATGTGACGAAAGTCTAGTTTGCATCATCTTCAAATTCCTCATGGTTTAGCTGCTATAGGTGCCCAAAAGTGAAGATTTAGTTAAAAAAAAATATTTCAGTGTCCAGTTTGGCCAAAAATTGTAAACCACTATTGTGGGATCACCTTCCTTCCCTCTTAAATGTCCATTTTCAATTTATTTTTCAAATTTGGTTACTTCACTTTATATTAATTTCTTTTATTTGTTTTTATTTCAATTCTTTAGAGTTTTCTTATTTTATTTTGTTCTTTTATTTGAATTTAAAATAGATAAAATTAAATGCTCCTAAGATAAATATAAAAAAATATTTATTAAAATGGATTTTATTAATTTATTATGTCGAAGATGTTTCTCTTTATAAAAAAATGATTTGATTTTTGCATTAATGGTTGAGTATGTTCTTTAACAATGTTGCTACTGTGAACTTTCTTAATAAATGAATGGCCATAGAGACAAAATTAGTTTTAACTTTTTGATAATTCACAAAATTACTTTCACGAGGAGAAATAATTATGCACGTGAAATTCGAAAGAAATGGTAAGAAAGATTTTTTCAGTAAGAAAAAATATTTTTAATTTAATTTTATTAGTATAGATATATTTTGGGTTAGTGTAATATTATTATGTTGATTTAAAATTAATTATTATTTAGATATTTACATTGAAGGCGTCCCCACGCTGAGCTTTTTCAACCCTTTTTTGGCGTTGAATGGTGCATATTGAGTCACAGGCAATGTACTATGATGTAAGGATTATTAGCCATTCATCATTTTTGGCCATTTTCTCGATCATTTTTGTTGCTTTCCCCACTCCTATTGCTTTCCACTCCAAAGTCTTCATCCCTGGTATTGACCTTTCACTTCTCCACTTGTCAGAAATAATCCCGTTCAATTGAAAAGGATTTTTGCATTGCAATTAATGTTTCCGTTTAGAGGGTAGGGATGTAAATATTTGCGTTGCCACCCTCATTTGACTTCTAAAGGTCACCGAGAGTTAGGATTCGTAAAATATCTATTGCAAGCTTTGCACATTTCAGTTGCCCTAGTTTTATTAGGATTTCACAGAAATCTTGAGGTAAGTTTTATTGAAGCTTCCTACGTTTATTACCTAGCCGCAACTAGAAAATTTAGAGGGTTTTGAGCCCCCATTTGCAGCTTCCACAATTTCTACACAACTTCAAAACCTGATGCACAATACTATATAAATCTACGGTTTGAAATTTTATTGAGTTCAACATGAGAAATAGTTTTTTTCCCATTCGTATACTTAAACCCTAACAACGATCCATGCTCTGTATTTTGGTTTGTTGGTTTTTACCTCATAGCCGAATGGGAGTAGCTTCTTGGCCATAAGCTGAAATTAAAAGGGGCACAGAACTTACCACGTCATAGTAATGTTGAGAGAAAAGACTTGTAGCTAGCACCCCATGCTTTGAACTGTGATGGAACTCATCTTGCTTGAATGTGAGCAGGAAGAAGCAAAGAAATGCAACTAGAGTGCAAAAGGGAAAGTATATTTGTGTAGTTTCAATTTTTTCCTAGCTTTTAATTCTTCCATAATGGTGATGTGTTGTTGAATCATTGCTAATCAAAAATAATAATATTGGGTTGTTATTTTTACATGTGCAATCAGTTTTGAATGTGATGGCCAAACACTTGCTCAACATGTCAGCAGATATAGGAACAGAGGAGTTCTACAACCTCATGATAGACTTCATCAATAGAATTGTTTCAATTCTAGTACAGATGTTAGGTTGTGCTTATGCAAAAGGATTAAGGGCCAGAAGAATTTTGAGTGGAAAGTTCTACAAGCTCATGGATGAAAGGAAAATAAATCCTCGTGATGATTTGCTATCTAAGCTTGTAAACGAGGAGAATCTTCCAAAGGAGATTATGGCTTATTTTCTTTTTATTTTGCTGGTTGCAAGCTATGAGACTACATCTAGAACAATGACTATAGCTATTCATTTTCTTTCTCACTCAAACAAAGCCTTAGACCAACTCACGGTAAATTAAACAACTCCCAATATTCAATGGAATGATTTTTTAGAAGCATGATGCTTTACAAGTATGTGTTTGTAGGAGAAGCATGAAACAATCCAAAAACACAGAGAAAATGGTGATAAAATTTAGTGGGAAGACTATAGAAAGATGTTCACTCAATGCGTAAGTGATTCTTTCAAGAACCATACTTAATTGTAGTGTAATATAAAATGCTTTTAATTAATTCTTTTACAGATTTTAAAGAATTAATTAGAAATAGCTAATACTAAAATCATATAAATTGAATGACTCTGGATGAAAAGTTTAAAATATTACTTTATTATATGGTTATGTACTCTTCTCAGGGATTAAATCTGGCAGTTATATGTTCACATTTATTTTTAAAAGAAAAAAAGTACTATTCAAGTGTTCTAACATATGAAAGGTATGGTAATTTATATGATCATAATTAAAATTTATGTAAAAAATGTAGAGAGATATCACTCTTAGATGTCTATTGCATTTAAATCGCAAGTTTGATAAAAAAATAAACATCTTAATAATGATATCTCTCAACATCTATTAAATTTAATCTCCAATTCTACTCCATTTTTTGTTCAGTTTTATGCTTGCTTAACTGTAATGTCATCTAAGCACTCGCCTATTTTAAAGAAGGTCTACAGTCATGTGTACTACCAAGCTATTCATCCTCTTATATAAAAGTTTTCTTTTGGAACAATTGTATATGTTTTGTATTTACGTTTCCAATCACAATCAATGATCTATCATCAGTCATTCAAAGCATTTTTGTAACATGAATTTTATGATTTGAAACATGATACAAAAACTATAGAATCTGAAACAGCGAATAAATAGGAAATAATAAACGTAGAAATAACAAACAAAGAATAGAGCAAAACACAAAATTCTTTAACACAAACACTCAACCTCTTTTATTGTTCTAATACCAAATGTAAAATCTAAAACAAGCCTTATTCTTGATCCAACAGGCTAAAAAGAAAAATAGCAAATGAAACAATGACAAAATTACTTAGTAGCAACCGAAACTATTATGTATTTCATTCACTGTGTATAAAATTATGGAACTAAAGTAATACACATGCAAATAGATTGCATGGATTAGATCAAGCTAAACATAGCACTGTAAATACTGAATGTATAATTGCAGTATATTATGCAATTAAAAACTGAAGGACAACTAATAATTAATTGTAATTACATGAATCACATGAATTGTTGTGAATGCATGGATTCAATGTAGTTCTTAAACTAGGAAGCAAGAAAAATAGTTCTACAAAATCTCTTTGCAACGAATGTTTGATCTTTAAACTTTTAAACATGTCATTTAAAATTAAAAATTAGTGAAGGTAAGTCACTTGCCATTATTTCAGTGAGGTTTTTGTGTGCTCCACAAATCATTTTTTGTTTATTAAGGTAAACAAGATGTAGAGCATAACAACAAAAAAATATACAACGCATTGCGGGGGAAAAATTACAGAGCAATGGAGAGGGAAAATATACAGAGTAGGTAAGGTGTGAAAAATAAAGAGCAGTGCAGAGGAAAAACATATAGAGTAGTGCAGGGGAAAAATTATAGGGCAGTGAAAACATAAAATATACAGAACAAGGAAGGGGGTGAAAATATAGAGCTTTAAAAGAATTTTAAAAGAATATGATCAACATAAGGGTGATAAACAATAGGAGAAAGTTGACTTTCATGGAATCAATTGTCGGTATTTACAGTTTGCAACACTAATTCTCTCTTCTTATATGTAGGTAATTTCTTATTTGAAGTCAATTGAAATGTTTGTTGTGATTTTTTTGGCAGGCCACTGGAGAAGATTACAGTGTGGAGCCAGGTGAATCTAGGAGGCCGTTCAGGGCTCTGTTGGATGTGGGTCTTGTCAAGACAACTACTAGAGACCGAGTTTTTGGAGCTCTCAAGGTTGGCAAGTTATTGGTTTTTTTAGAATTACATCTCATAAATGAAAACTGGATGTTTCCCAGTTAGACAATTTGTTAATTATTATTGAATTCAATTTAATTTGTAATGTTGTAGTTTGTTCTTGAAGTGAAGATAGACCGTTTTTGTACTTAACTATGGAACTCAAATCTATTAATTTGTTTGCCTCACATAAGTGTTTTTGGTTGTTTATGTTGATTTGTATTTTTCTCTCCCTTGACCAGTTGGTTCTTATCCTTCTGTGACCATTGTGAATTACAATTTTGTCTCCTTGTATGTTGTGTTGGTAAATATGATTTTTGAAATATAGTTTTAATTTGTATTTTGTTCTTTTTTAATACTCTGTTCTCTTTGGTTCAAAAAAAAAAAAATTCATCTACATATCTGATTAGTACTAATAGATTTTTTTATTATATAAGGAAAAAAATATAGAAAATGTAAATTGTTGGCTGTCAAATGATCTAGTATTTAGAAATATAGGTTTGGACAATGGGAAAGTTAAAAACAATTAGTCTATCTCTATATGAATGTTAATAATATATTTGTTTTTTTTAACTTCATGTCAAATATAATATGCATAGATCATAGTTGAAAAACCTTGCAAGCACTGTCACTTCTAGAAGGCAAACGATTACTTGGGAAAATAACTTTGGGCTAGGTTATTACATTTTTTTTAAATGACAACTTTTTGCTGATAAACTTGCCTTAAGCACTTGAAAACCACCATAATTTGTGAAAATATACACATGGGACAGGTAGAAAGGAAGCATAATGTGAGTTGTTAATACTTTCAAATGATTAAAAGAATGGAAGAAAATAATACGTATAGTGTTGTAAGCATTATGGACTTCCAATTTGCAATCTATAATAATACGTATAGCGTTGATTTTTTAGGAATGGAGGAGCATATTTACATGGCACAACGGGCAGTAGGCTTAAGCATAATTTGCAATTGTACAAAAGCTCATAAGCAACAACCTCAACTATGCAAAGTCCTGCCTCCTTGAGCTTTTTAACATCAATTGCAGAAATTCCATTGGCCTAATGCCCCAAAAAGAATACAGTACTTTGACTCAAAACTCATTGTCTATTCTCTTAAAATCTATTCCTAATTGAATTTACAATGGGTATTTGAGAGAACTTCAGGCATTGTTAAGTTTTTGTAGGACTAGCAATTGCACCTTCGTGTGCAATGGATTTTGTAATATCAAGTTGCAATTATTAGAATCTCTATTTTTATTTAATCAAAATACATGAGAACTTTTCATCAATGTTCATACTTAAAACTCTTTCTAATCTTTTCTTGGCAGTTGATGGGAAGTATGCATACGGTTAATGCTTTATTTCTCCTCATTAATGTTGGTCTCAATAGTATGATATTTATCCATTGAACAGAGTTCTTTCTAATGACAACGATGGGCATCTTTTGTGCTATGGACTTCACTGCATGTGGTATGACATGGTAAGCTACTTGAGAAAATCAAAATTGTTTCTTGATTTTTAATTTTCATAAGGTCACTTGTTATAAATTTTAAGAGAGAAAAAGTGAAATACATAGTTTATATTTACTTTATCTATTCATAAAATGTTTTCATATAAAATGGCAAAGAGTTCATGGGAACAAAGCCAAATTAGAATTCAACTATAGTTTTCATTCAAAAATTAGATTAGCTAAAAGTTAAAAGTTATTCACCAAGATTTTCATAATTATTAACTGAAGAACTCCATGCTTTTGAAGTTTTTATGCCTCTACAACTTCAATAAGTCTTAATTTATTGGCTAAATTGAAAAACAATAAATGTAATAATATTATATCGGTAACTCCATGTTTTTTTTAATTTTTGGCATAAACTTTGGTCAAGCATTCTGTAGTTGTTAATGTTTCTAACTAAGAAGATTTTCCATTAGTGCAGGAATTTATTATTAGCACAATCAACAACCTTTTAGCCTCCCTTACTGCTACCAAGACCTTGATTTTTGCATTTAGTTTTCTCAAATAGTTTGCCTCAGTTTTGAAAAATGGGCACTCTACAGTACAACATTTGCCTGCATGAACCATCTACAATTTATCCTTCAATAACGCAAGCTGTAGTTCTCAGCATTGTGAAAGCTTATGTTGATTGTTAAGAGTGTTTATGTGGTATTGTAAAGGGCAATTACTTGGCGTTTTGGCCTTGACATAGTAATATATTTCGAGGAATTAGATCCTCTGTTGAACAAAACTTTTAGTAATGAGGTCTATCAGCCCTCTATCTTAATAAGTTAAAACTATACTCTCAAATTATGACATTGTTTCTTGCCATTTTTTAATTAAGTTTTGACTGTGGCATCTTACTGTTATCTACTCTTGTTCTCAAACTATCTCTTGTTCCTTTTAGCAGTCCTAGATATACATATAGGTTGTTAACTTATGTACATCATTTAAAATTTCCCACTACAAGTACTTCGATTTAAAATAACCCAACTCTATGGGATCTTTCTAATCGACTGTGAATTTGGACTTGTTGGTATGGAGACTGTGCTTTAAAAATAACCCAACTCTATGGGACCTTGAGTTTTTAACATTGGATCACATTTAATATTAAGGAGATCAAAATATTCTTTTATACAACTTGGACTTTTTGTAAATAAAAGTTTCAAATTCATTATAACCAAGGTTGATACAAAATTAACTCCTAAAATGTCTTCAGTGTACCCATTGCACACAAAGGTGCGATTGCTAGTTTAAATATATATATCCATAAAATTATTGGATTTTCACCATTTATATATATCTTGATTTTACATTTTTATATCAAATAAATTGAAGTTCCCTTTCATTTGAATACTATTTCCATTTTAGTTTATCCATGTGTTGTTTTTATAAGTTATATACACATTATTCTATTTCAACCAATATATCTATTTATTTTATGTGTTACTTTTTTAGGTTAAACACACAGTTTTCTATTTCAATCAATTTGTCTACATAAACACTAATACAACCATACAATTATTGGGTGTATCCCATTGCACCAATATATCTATTTATTTTATGTGTTG
The DNA here is from genome assembly GCA_007258455.2 of Sequoia sempervirens. Classification (NCBI taxonomy): domain Eukaryota; kingdom Viridiplantae; phylum Streptophyta; class Pinopsida; order Cupressales; family Cupressaceae; genus Sequoia; species Sequoia sempervirens. The sequence goes on from VDFB02072274.1 coordinate 26,134,830, forward strand.
CTTTTTTAGGTTAAACACACAGTTTTCTATTTCAATCAATTTGTCTACATAAACTCTAATACAACCATACAATTATTGAACGTATCCCATTGCACAAAGTACAATTGCTAGTTTATTATTATAACAACACCAATTAAAAGTAAAACCTGCTCGCGGCTCTGTCGTTTTGCTCGTTGAAGTGAACTGGAAGCTATCGCTGTGTTCATCGTCTAGCTGATCTACAGGTGCACCTGTACACACCTTGGAATTTGAAGCGCAGGAGCCTTCATCTTTCCTTCCAATATCTTCACCACTTCCCCCATGCTCGGCCTCCTATTTTCATCGTCTTGAATGCACAGCATCCCCACCATAGCAGCTCTTCCTACCTCTTCAATATCCGCTTCATTCGCTATCCTTGGATCCACAACGCCTCTCATGTTTTCTCTCTGGATTTGGGACCACGCCCAGGTAGGAAAGTAGACCTTGCTCTCCTCCACATTCATCTCAAGATTTCTTCGCCCAGATATAATTTCCAGCAAAGTCATGCCAAAACTGAATACATCCGCCTTGGGAGTTATAGGAAGGCCGGATATCCACTCGGGAGCCAAATACCCTCGAGTTCCTCTTGTGGTCGTCAGGACCCGGCTGAAATCTCTGCCCACCAGTTTTGCCAGCCCAAAATCGGCCACCTTTGGGCTGAAGTCGCTGTCCAACAGAATGTTTTCAGGCTTAATATCGCAGTGAATGATGCGATCCCTGCATTCCTCATGCAAATAAACTAATCCTCGTGCAGTGCCCAGTGCGATCTGGAACCGAGTCTTCCAATCCAACACCTTCTCTGCTTCTTCATCTTTAAAAAAGAGGAAGGACTTCAGAGAGCCATTAGGCATGTAGGCATACACCAGTAGCCTTTGAGAGCCTTCTACGCAGAATCCCAAGAGCCTCGCCAAATTGACATGGTGTATTCTTCCGATGGTGCTTATTTCCGCACGGAATTGCTTTTCGCCTTGTGCAGAACCCTCTAATCTCTTTACCGCCACAAGCGTGTTATCTGGCAGAGTTCCTTCGAACACAGAACCGAATGCTCCACTCCCGAGCTTATGTTTGAAATTCTGGGTTGCAATTCGCAACTCTTTGTAAGTGAATATTTTGAGTGAAGTGGGCACATCCTCTTCCGTGTTTTTCTTGAGCTGTCTTCGACGTTTCCACAGAAGAAATCCGGCCGACAGGAAAGCTAAAACAACTATAGCACCGACGGTCGCAGGAAGTAAAATGGTAAGAGCAGGGGCTTTGCTGCTTCCCCCCGATGTCGAGTGCCGTAACTCAGAGGCAGCCAGCCTAATGAAAACAGATTGGCCTACGGATGAATTACGCATTTTGAGTAAATCCCCAAACCACAGTCTACAAACGGGTGGATCAGAATTAGCGAAAGCAAAGGCTGTGCAGGAGCAATTATTGAGGCAAGCAGACCTGCAGCCTTGCTGGGTTGGCTCATTGTTGTATGACACACCTTCTTCCTCGGGCAAGTATTTGTTCTTTTCTTCAAAGAAGCCATCACTGGTGCCCTCCGTGGCAAAACAATGTAGAGGACTTCGCCGTTCACAGCCGCTTGGCTGCCAAACTTGAGACTGGTTCTTGGGCGTGAAGCCCTCAACACAACCACACACTTCATTCGCATAGCACACTCCGTACGCCCCGCAGATATCATAGGCACTGCATTGACCTCCGTGTGTTGACCACATCGGATTCCATTTTTTATCAGGCATCAAGTAGTAAAGGTATAATATGCCATTCTCATGTAACAGGATCCGCCCCACGAGGTTCTGTTCTAGCCCAAAAATGAAGTATATGCTTGAAGGAGAAATCTTCACACAGGACATTTGGATTGTCTTGTCACCATCCAACTCATGAATGTTGGTAAAATAATTGGCAATCCACTCTCCAGTGGACCAATATGGAACACTGTTGTTATAGACCATCACCAGCTGCGTCTTTCCTGGAGACATGTCCATTCCAAAAGAGAAGAGCCCAGTTGCAGGATCCACAGAACTCTTCCTCGAAGTTAGCTTCACGCCTTTCCAAAATTTCATGCCAGGCAACCATGTATCTCCCGGAGTTGCGAAACTCTCCCAAACAATCTGAGACTTGTTGTGGGCGCCCAGCATAATGAAATTACCAGCATCCGTTATCACTGCCCGGGATCCTTTCAGGCCAAAATCAGTTGACCAAACTGACAGGTTCTTTCCATCAAACAATCTGAGATGACCGTCGCTCGAAAATTGCAGAACGCCTGGCATCCGTCTGACAGGCTTGTCTCTGTTAGCCACCCAAACTATGGTCTTCTCAGGGATTTGTGAATACCAGATGCCAATATACCAATTGTTGGTTCCTCTCGGACTGAAAAATCCCAATGCAAACATGCCATTCTCCGAAATTAGGGTCTGATTTCCAGTGAGCGAAGCCCCCAATAGAAGCGTATCTCCACCATCCACTGCTAGTGAGCTGCAATAATGCGCTGCAATAATCATAGTAATTGCTAGGATCAAATACTTCATCGCCATTTCAATAACCATAGCGTTTGTATTTTTCCTATCAATTGCTTTTAAGTAGTGCGTAGATTGTCCTATGTTGCTGGCTAATTTTCGAATTTAAATAGAAACCAAATAGATTACTCAATGAAAGAACATGGTGTTAGCAGTTCTGTCATTTTGATTTAAATTTTGACCGACTTTCTGAAATCATATAGATGGGATTTATTGAAAACATTAGTGTGATTTTCATGAGCCATCTAAATTAATGTTGTCAAACCATGTAAATCATATGAATAGATGGACCCTACTGAAAACTTCACATGAAACTCGCCTAAATAAATTATTATTTTTCACTTCTTTGATCCAATAATTCGAAACGACAAAAGGGTATATGGGGTCAAATACGGAATAAATTTTACAATGGCTCAGCGCCCATTTTCAAAAGGTGCATTCCTTTGTTTCTGCTGGCAGGTCTGTTCGTGGCTATGGCTGTACTAATAGCTCTCCATTGATGTCGGCTAAGACTATTACCACTACTTCGCTATCCCGATTTTACCGAAATGGGGTCCAAGGTTTGCGGTGTCCTCCGCAAGAAAATCTCGTCTGACTTCATCCGCCAGAAAAGACTTGATTTCTCACAAAGATCACAAAAGTCTGCCGCCCAGATTACGAAGACTTGACTTCTCACAAAGCTCACAAGAGTCTGCCGCCCAGATTACAAAGACTTGACTTCTCACAAAGCTCATGAAAGTCTGCCGCCCAGCTTTGTGAGAAGTCAAGTCTTTTGTGGCGGACGAGATACGGACATTGTGGTGTAAACCTGAAGACAAAATCAGAACATAGATATGGAGTAAATTCTATGATGGTGTAGCACTGGCGGCTGGCGCCCATTCTAGTCCTTCCAATATTTTTAAAGCGCGTAGATGTTTACGTGTTTCCGCCAGTACAGCGTTTTTTCTACACTGGGATAGAACCACTTTCAAATCATTTTTGAAGACTCATGAAAGTCTAGTATTTTCGTGCCAAAAAAAAGGGGAACACAATCATTTGTATGCTTGGAATGACTAATTAATGTTATATTTGAAGAGGCAAACTATTAAAATCTCTCTCATACATAAGAAGAACCACAATTCTACCTAGTTTTTTAAAGAAATAACAAGATTCTCTCAAATAATAAGTGTAATCTCTTTATTAGAACCTTTAATTTAATTATACTAGTAATTGCACCTTTGTGTGCAATGGGTACGCCGAAGATTTGATGGAGATCAATATTATAATTGTTAGTATTCTATGTAAGATAGAAATTGTAAAATGTGAAGTGTCTAGTTTTTAAATAAGTGAAAATGTGCATTTATTACTTATTAAGAATTTATTAAATATAGCAGAGAGTGGCAAATCAGTGTACAGAAAAGTGCACAAAACTTCCAATAATCAGCATTTAAATGAATGCATGAAGCTTTGTAAAGAGGAATCTATTAACATATGAAGCTGATCCAACATATAAACTGCATTTACAGCTTGAGCAGCATTTGCCATACATTCATTTGGTCTTAAAAGCACAAGCACTCATCTAGTGGCAGCAAACTGAGAGAAAATATTTACGAAAAGCTCTGTAATAAATAATGTATCAAGTGTAACATATGTTCATATTCCAAACTGTCCTGTTCAGTATTTGAAGGTGAAGTGTATTATGCTGTCAGGAAAACTGTCATAAAAATAGCTTTTTTTGTTGAAACAACCTTGAAGGAGAGCAATTTTTTTTTTGTACAAGCTATAGAGTGTCAATAGATAGAAACAACAACCCAGAATAAGAAACAAACAGCCAAGATTGAATTAAAGGTTTTGCATATTTGTTGCATGTAATTGAGACATTTATTTGAAGATTTGGGTAAGGAGAATCCATAGAGGAAACACCTTCTCTTCCCATAATAAATATGAGTGAAATGATGGCAAGTGAGTGACCTGAAGATTGTGCGCAAATTTGTGACATGCTGTGAAGGAGGCCGATGAGAAAAATGGGCATAGTTTCATTTATAGCAGCATTTAGAAATGAAGATACATAAACAAAATGTACCAAGCTGTTACTGTTTCTTATCATGTCTAATGCAGGGAAAAAGTGTGCTTCCTCTCGCCACAGAAATGGGTCCATTACATCCTAAATTTGTAACCTGCGAAAGGCCAGAGAGGAAATAAATGACATTAATAATTTGGCATTAGTATGATGATATTTGTAACTGGTAAAGGCATCATTCATACTTGTAATGGATTATAAAAAGTGAATTGAAGGAAGTTATTAATCAAAGAAGAGAACAAATGCTGGTATTTTAAATGCAGTATGAAACCTATAATTCACCAAAACAAGGTAGTCTGGTCCTTAAAAGATCTTATGTGGAGAAGTACAAATAAACTCAAAGTAGGAAGTGAAATTGCTTTAGGAACATGCAATTATCTGTAAATTACTTGAGGAGTTTTTCAAAAAAAGCAAGTTAATGAACCATCATAGCAAAAAAAAGATGGGCAAATTCCAACAGAAAAGGTAAGGCAACTATTGAGGGTTTTAGTTATGAAATTAAGAAAAGTAAGCAAGAGTTCAAAATAAATCTAGGAATATGGAACAACATAGCCATGAGGAAAAATGCAAGTCAAATAAAACTCCTTCCATAGAGGTGAAACTTTAAATGAGAAAACAACAAGTTTGTAGCAACAATTGTGCATGCAGCTAAAATGTAGAGTAGAAAAATATAGAACTAATATGTAGCTGAAATGTAGACTTTGCAAAGTGAAGCAATAAAAAAATATAGAACTAACATGTATTTTTTGGTTGAAAAGTATATGAGAATGTCAGGACACTGATGTTGAAAGTGCTAATAGTCGAGCCTCCTCTTTAATCCTGTGTGCAACAAAAGGGCTTTGTTGCATGCGTGTGTATCTTTGGAATGTGAATGAAGGGTGGATACGAAGTCCTCCAAGGTGAGTGACTCTGGAAATAGCAGTGAATGTCAGTCCTTGCCGGTCAATGTTGCCGATGTCAACGGTGGCCCTTTCAAGTGTAAGTCCCTGTGATTTGTGGATAGTTAAGGCCCATGCCATTTTAAGTGGAATTTGGCGCCAACCACCACGACTCATCGGGGTAATAGGGACATATGTTGGATTGATTGGATCCCAAGAAGGCCCTATGTAATGCTTGAAGCAAACAACAACAAACAAGGGGATTTGGGGTGGTTTTTCACCTTCCTTGTAGACAATGTGTTGGACTTGTCCAAGAGCACCATTGACAAGGCCTGTATCAGTCCAAAGATTACAACATAACATAACCTTTTGGTTGACACACAACAAGATTTTAGATTCGAGTTGTTCATCATCTGGATTTAAGTGTAATGAGCTCCCTGATTGTTCTGCAATGGATAAGGCAACAAGATGTGCCAAAGACAACAACATTCGCTTATTATGGAGTGTGACCATTTCATTGGTTGCAAAAAGATGCATGGATGATACGAAAGCAACTTGCTCTATGGATGATAGTGCTGATGTTGACCATGACATTAGCAGTTGCCAATCTGCAATTGTAGGTTCAGCCTTCCTTAAATTGCACAATAGTTCACGGAATAGAATTTGGGAGGGATCCTCTCCGCTTTGGCAAAATATTTTGTTAAGTGTAATAACTGTTTGGAAGCTCCGCCATAGTGTCCCACCATAGGAAGAAGAAGAGTACATAGGAATGTCTTTGACAGGCGGTAGCTGGCCCAAGTCTCCAAAGAGCAGGATTGAACGACCTCCAAATGGGGTGTGGATATGTGCAGGGAACGCTTCGCGCAAACGAATGTCAATGCGCTCAAGCAGCTTTGGACCGATGAAACTCATTTTGTCTATCAGAATGTAGCGAATGAAGTACATTTTCTCTTGGAAGCTTGCTAGTGTTTGGCCTTGCAAGGGAGCCATCTCTTTGATGGGTATGTGAAGTGTGGAATGGATTGTTGATGCTCCAATGTTGAAAGCTGCAACACCTGTAGGTGCAAGAAGTAGTAGAGATGTCTGACCGCTTGGAGCTGAACCATTGAGTGCTGACCTGATATTCTTTATTAGGTGTGACTTTCCCGTTCCTGCAGTTCCTTGAATAATTATTTTTAGTGGTGGCTGGTAACTGGTGGAGGATAGGTGCGACAACACTAAATCAAGAGTTATTTTTTGTTCTAATGAGAGGGCAAGTGGGTTACTTACATCGGGCGAAAGAGGGAGTTGAAATGTTGTGCAGTTTGTGTCTACGAATTTGGTAGCTAAAGTGTGATATAGTGGATTTATTGATGGAGTCTCCCAATCATGGTTAAGATCTATTTCACGGCTACCTAACATGTCAATTTCATCAAGGTGGAGAGGATGGCCTGGGTGTACACTTGACAAAACTTGCCATTCGGATTGGTTGCATTGTTGTAGTTGTTCATCACTACTCGAAGGATTGCTTGGGTCTGTATTGGCAGATGTTTCTAGTGCAATGCGTCGCACATGCCATGGATGGTAAGTGCATGCCAACCTCTCCCAGTTAGCAACAATTTTAGTGGTGGATGACCCACAGTCATGTGCAATGTTACAAAATGGTTTGTACAGAAGTAATTCACTCTAACAAAACTCGTGATATGATGGGTCGTCCCTTGCAGGAATGCTTGTGAAGTGTGGAGATACCCGAACACTAGCTTTTATGGCACGCTATTTCCATTGGTTCATTTTACGAGATGCCCAGAAGCTCCATTGCTGTGTGACATCAATCAATTCCATTGTTTCTAGACAAAGAGGACGAGTCATCTATGCATCAATGTAGTCTGTGGTTGTTGATGTGGATGTGGTTGAGAGTGGAATGTGTTGATAATGTTTGTGGCTTACATTTAAAGAAACGAACAACCTACTAGACAGGCAAAGGGGTAGTTTTAATAAAAGATTGCAACTTTCTTGGGCACTAATATCACGGTCGACAAGGTTGTCTACAAGCATTTTTCTGAAAGCTATTGGTGCTGGCTTGTCAGGATCAAAGGTAGTTGAAATACGGGAGAGCATTGCATGATATGTTTCGGATTTGGTTTCTCCTTTTGCTGCATATTTTGCTATATACTTGAGCACAACATCTATTGAGAGAACAGGTTGGCAATCTACATTTGCTCGCCAAATAGAGAGGATAGTAGGGTTGTGAAGATTCACTTTGTCATCATCACGAGCAGCGGTGTGTTTTGGCTGGCCACTTTCATTTGAAAGGTTTGAAGTGGCTTGGATGGGCCAAGGGGCTTTGTAGCGGCATTCAAGGGTGCCTCCTTTTTTGCGCAAGCATGTGTTCAAGGTAAAACGTGTATGGCGTTGAACACAATTGAGTAGTTCATTGTAGTCATGTGAAGGGTTGGATAACAAAATCATTCTTGTGTCCATTAAGCATGGGTTGTCGAAGGTAGATTGTGGAAACCTTTCGATTGAGAGTGGATGGTGGTGCGGGTTCCATGCAGACACATATTTGTCAATGTAGTTGAGTGCATTTTGGACTAATGCAAGATTATTCCATTATAGTTTGGCAATATTTGGTGCTTCTTTGAGCCAAAGGAAGCCATGGACATGTGCAGAACCTCGATGCTGCCACTCATACCTGGAGAGTGGAGATATTAGCAAGCAATCAATGTATGGAATATTTTAAAACAAAAAGTGTTTAATATGTTTACCTGTACCAAAAGTCAGTTGTGCAGAGGAGCTTTTCCAAAACCTCTTCTCAAAAAGCAGTAAATCTGTGATGCATGTAAACTGCACAAAGGTGTGGGTTTTGCACTATATTTTGGATCCTCCACTGATTTGCAGCTGTAGCACTTGTTGGTGCGGTAGATGGCATGACTTTATGTATGTTTGGCCATTTTGTATCTGCTGCACTAAGGGTAAAGAAAAGAGTTGGGCAACCAACTTGAATAACCATGTCAAATAGCTCCCCCCTACGGTGAGTCCAAAAGGGTCGTGTGCCACGTATTATTGATCCAAATCGCATAACCTGGTCTGCAAGCTTGTCATCGGGAAGGTCCTTTAATCTTTGGCGTAGGGCAAGTATTGTTGTTGGCAAGCTACATTCCAAGTGTTTTTGAACAAAAACAGAAGCTGTGGCCTGGCTTCGGTGGCGCATGAGGATATTAAGTATGAAGTATCTAAACCGTGGGTGTTGGCCGAACCTATTATCATGGTATCTTAGAAGATGGAGAGCATATTCATGTAGCTTGACCTCTTTCATATTTTGTTGGTTGAATGCAGCTGTGCCTTTTGGAAACAATGTGGGGAATGCCATAGCAAATAATCCTTCAGTGCAGTATTCATTGATGGGTGTCAAAGAAACTTGTGGCCAATCAATAGCTGGAGTCGGCCGTCCTTCCCCTAACTGCAACAAGGTTCGCATTTCTTGCACTTTTGTACGGGTAGGGGGAAAGTTTGCCACAAATGATGTTGTTGCTTGCAAATTATCTTCCAACTGTTCTTCATCTGGATTATCTGTTTCGATTAAACATACATCTAAGGGATACAAATTGGAGGCAGTTGCATGTAGAAGGTCGAAGATGTCAGTGGAGGCAATAGGCAAGCATAAGAGAGATGCCTCATCTAATTGTACATCTTTGTAGTAAGGATCATTAAAGATCTTATATTGTAAAGCCTCATGAACACGTGACCTAGAAACATAGAAGCTATATTGTTGGGAAGCAACATTTTTTTTGTTCACTATGAGAATATCTAGGTCGTGTATATGATGTGGTAAATAAGTTGCAATTATAGTAATATCTTGAGGAAAGCAAATAGTGTGACCATTGTATTTTAACTGGCCCCCTCTTGCATAAGTAACTTGGAGGACAGGGCTAACTCTTGCTATAAGCATCTCCTCGATCTGAGTCAGGCTTTTCAAACAAGAAGGCTGCTCACCAGGGTCCATGTTGTTCCACATTGAGAAGCGATTGCCATTTTTTTCTGAAATGCACCTTGAACATGCAATAGTACCATTGAATTGCCTAGTTTTTATTCCTGGGTATCGTTCCATGCATACTTGGCATGTTGAAATGTTTGATAGGTTGTCCAACTTTGAACGGAAGGAATCCCTAGCAGCGTAATAGTTTGTAGGAAATAATGGAGGATTTTGGGTTTGGGAGAGGGGGCTAGGTTGTAATATAGAATGCATATGAGTTGTGGGTGCTTGTAATGGGGAGGGGTTACTGGAAAGAGAGAGAGTGGACGTGGAAGCTCCTGCTTGGAGGTCATGACGGTTTGCTCATCTCCCTCTATTAATAGAATCCTTGTTTGCATGGTACCTTAATCGTTGTAGCTGGTTACGGCGAGAATGCTTTGCTTGCAAAATTTTTGCTTGGTTTTCCATGACAGGTTTTGCTGGGGATCAAAGCAATGCAATATTAATTTTCAGTAGTGCAAGAAAAAGTACAAAAGACATGAACAAGCTATCAATTTAAATCTTCTAATTAATAACTATGTGAACACAAACAAGTATTTTAAAAAATGATAAATTCCTACAAGTTTTAGAAGCACCAACTCAATAGAAGTTGCTACACTTAGACGAAGAGAGAGAAAGAATAATGATGTCAAAGGATAATAAAAGCAAGTTAGTGAGCCATCATAGAAAAAAAACACAGAGGTAAATTCCAACAAAAAAGGTCAGGCAATTATTGAGGGTTTTAGTTATGCAAATAAGAAAAGTAAGCAATAGTTGAAAAAAAATCAATTACTGTCCTACTGCAACCAATTTTGTTAAAAGACAGTGCTAACGTGAAGACAAGTATTCTGTCTGGGTTCTCAGCTATATGACTATTACTTTTCTTTTGTTGGTCCAACTGCATAGCTTATCTCTAAATCTTAGCATTTTGTCTCAATCATCTATTCTAATAATGAATTAATATCCACCTAAATGGCTTGAAAGTTGATTCTTGCAATTTGTTGTTTTGGAATTGGAGGTTATAATGCACAAACACAATGGAAAATTAATTTATTGACTTACATTTATATTCAAACTACTTACAGTCCTCAATTACTAATCCACCCATTCAATCCATAAGTTGAGACTCAATTCCACAAATAGGAAAAACAAAATTTCACTAAACAAAGAATGTGAAGAAATCAATCAAGTATAACACATCCCAAATACAGACATTAATCAGATTGGATTTAGGTTTGAATACCTAATCCATAAATTGAATCTATAAAATCAAACAAATTGAGACCAAATTCCATAAATAAATAAAAAATCCACTTTCATTTGAACAAATCATTAAAATAAGATGGATGATCTACCAATTGAAGTAAAATCTATACTCAATATCATAATAATAATAAAAAAACCAGGCATTTCTCTAAACAGACATTTCATCTCATTCACTGTCTGATTTTTCTAGACATTTGGCATATATTTTGGTTAGAAGCTTGTTTGAAGTTTCAGCAGTTGTTGTTTGTTTGTATTTGTCAAAATAGAATTAAAGAATGTGAACTTCATGTTGTAGCATATTTGAGTTTGCTAGGATTGTGGCTGAGCAAGGAAATTGCTTACTTCAAATTAATTGTTAACTTTTTTGCTTTTATTGTCAAAAGATTTTAGTTGTTCATTCTGGGTGCTCATATGTTTAGCATTTATAATCAGTATACACTTATTTAGAATGCATGTGACCAAACTGCCTGTTGCATATAAGGTGGCTTCAATGTAATAATTAATTAGTTAACTTGAATTTTAAGTAACATAATTCATGGAATTTCACCTGCAGAGAATGATGTAATAATATCTATTACACTATTATAAAGAATTCGAGTGTTTGGTGGATGATTTTAGTGACATAACTAAGGACACCTGTATGATTAACATAAAAAAACATGCTATTCTCCAATAACTCTAAAATGGGTCAAGATGATTGAGCACAGGGAGATTCCAATAGCACAGTGGGATGTAGGCTGCGAGGATTCAATTTAGATTGAGGAGCAGCAGTGTTGGTATGGTTTCAATTGCTGGAGTTAGATTAGTCTAGCAATTCCAATGATGAGGAGTATGCTCTAAGATTTGCATTGGACAACGAGTTGATTAGCCATCATATTTCTGTGTGTTTGGTAGAAATTGTCTGACACTCAATCAATCTCAGACCACCTTGTTTCAAAAAAGTCAATAACATTATTATAAATCGTAAACACTAAAACTTAAAGCACTCATCGTCATTTTCAACATTCATATATTTAGCAGCAGCTTCTTTAAATTTTTAAACCCTCAGCAATTTGTTTAATTTATCAATTATCTCAAATTCATTGATATATTTTTTACATAAATGATATATTGCAGCATTTTGTATTGATGCTTAATTTTTTTATTTAATTTTTCAGTCCCCATGCCAACTCCAAGTTCTGGAATTTTTTTTGCCATCCCCAAATCTGCATCCTTTAAACTTGGTGAAAAAATGTTTGAATAGATAGGATGTAGACTTATCAAGATGTTTTTGTAGTAAATAAAGTAGTGGTTGCTGTGATTGTGGGTTATTCTGAAATTGGGAATCATGGTGAGCATTTGTATTAGTTGAATCAAATGCAAATTGTAGGTATGAAGTTTTACCTGATTTATTGGACAGCAATGAGTTCAGGGTTTGTTCTTAATGGCCATCATGTAGAAGCCCTAAAGCTTTTCCATTGAATGTAAAAGAGAGTAGAATCCTTATCCAGGAACTTACTTTCATTTGTTTTGTTAGCATTTTTCATAATCTGTTCAATCCCGTTCTTGCATCTTGTGGCCATTGCTAATATTTACGCGTTTCTTGAGTTTGGGTATTTGCAAGGATATTTAGAGTGCATAAATAATTCCTATGTTTTAGGGGTTGTTTGTTCATGACATTCTTTATGTTTTCTATTTCCTGATGCTATAGTACTGCAGATTGAAACAGAGAGAGAACCTGGAGCAAACAAGGACATCTCATCATAAGCCTTCACATCCCAAAATTCCAAGGTAAGCAAAACCCTAAAGCACAAGGGGTGTCGGGCATTTCCTCAAATGCCTAGGAAATATTTAAACCCTGCAAGACAACCCAGTGCTTTGCCATTACCTTAAAAAGAAAACAAGATCAAAACCCCTAAAAGTAAAGACTGTGATTGTCAGCGATTTATGTTCAAACTGTTAGAACCTAAAATAGTGTGAGCCTTTGAACAAATAATAAAATTATTTCACAGAATAAAACCCCCTTGTAATCCATCTAAACAAAGAATCATGAATACAATGATAATTGTTTTTCATAAAATCAACTATACCCAAAAGCTGCTTCAAGCAGCCAAATCGATAATCAAAAGGCATAAAAATATAACATTCGTCCTACAACTCAGATCCATGCTAGACGCATCAGAGTTTTTACCTAATGAGAAAATTAATCTCTACGAAAAAAAGGTTCTGAGACTGACATACCTTGTTCAGCTGCAATCGCTTGGCAAACCTTGCTCCTTCGTCCCTTCGTCCACCACTAAGAGCGAAGAAAAAGCGTAAGGAGTGTATGAATCAAATAAAGACATATTTTTGGAAATGATATCAAACTTCAGCAGGTGGGAAGATATTAACGCATCTGCAAAATATCTCTCTTAAAATTTGATTTTCCGTGGGAAGATATTAACGCATCTACAAAATATCTCTGTTTAAATTTGATTTTCCGTAAGTTACAAACATCAGGTCAATGCATCACCAACCCTCCCATCAGCAGTAAATGCATAACCGAGTACACAAAGCAACGAACGACCAAGATGTAGCAGATGGCCTAACATCCTTTCTCCTGCGCGTGTAACCGTCGATAGGCAAAATGGGTTCCGCAAATTCCATTGAGGGAATGCCTTCGGCGTAAAAATAAAAAATTATATATTTGTATTTTTAATTTTTTTTTGGGTTTATTTAATTAGTGTTTAATTAAATGATTAATTTATAAGTAATATATGGCGCAGGTAGTCTAGCTCAATTGGCTAAAGAATCTTATTGCAGGCAAGAGGTCACAAGGTCTAGTCTCCCCCAAACCCGTGGTATCGAAGGACATGTCACGTCAGCATCACCGGTCACATGAAAAAAGTTTACCAAGTGCACTATAGTTTATAGGGGGGTTGTCAAAAAAAAAAATTATAAGTAAACATATTTTTATGTAAATCATTTCATTGTATTATTTTATTATGCTAAGAGGTGTAATTATAATAGTGGTAGGGCATGGAGTGTACTGGTATGAGCCTATTAACAAAATTGGTTATCTTTTATCTTAGTGTGTGAAATTACTAGAAATGTTAATCATGTCATTTTTCTTCATCATATATCACTTTTTTTATTGAACAAAACAGGAGTACAAAGAATAAACTACCAATAACTAGCAAAAAGATATTTATGATACAAACTTTTAAAGGTTACAATGATTAGACATGTGACAGAAGCTAGATTACTTGAATTGAAACACTTTAAATAGATCAAGATTGTAGTTTTTTTAAAGCTGATAAACTTGATCTTGGTTTTGTTGAAGTTGAACCATGGTCATAACATTTTTCTTGGATATAAGTTGCAGTTATGACAACAACAAAAAAACTTGAAAATCTATGTTAGAGTAAATCATTAAAATACTAGTTTCTTTAAAATAGTTGCTTGAAAACATAACAATACACCTTGTCTTCCAAATATGCTTTAAAATAATGTGCTTGATAGAATCAACAATCAAATTATTATGCAAACTAAAGCCAAAGAGAGCTTCTTTCAGGTTCAACTTATGATTAAAAATAGTAGGATTTTTTTTAAATAGCATACTATTGTTTTTTTAAGAAAAGGGCAATCCCAAAACATATGTTTCATATTTTTAGCATATAAGCAAAAAGGGAAATTAATTGGTTGAACCATAATGCATTTTAGCCCATCTCCAACAAGAAGTTTATGTTATAAATTATTTCAAGGTAGTAATTGTGTCTCTGCATTAGTTTTTCATTTCCATATTGTGCACTCATTTTGGTCCACCTTTTGGCACTAAATTTGCATTTTCATTTATGATTGAGCGGAGGAATGGTATTCCAATGAGGTGGAGAATAAAGATAGATTTTCTTTAATGGGAGATAATTGAAATGGGTAGAAGATAGCCACTTCTAATCTTTAAAAAAGTAAATTCCTTGGGAGTACAAATTTTCATAGATAACTCAAACGGAACTAATAATTGCATAAATATCAAAAATTCTTTGTACTTGATGATCAAACCATATTGCTCTTTTATTTTCACCAATGAAGCCCATTCAAAAGTATTATACTCCCAAATATATTTAAATTTATGAATGCCTTTCTTATACAAATAATAGGTATATTTAGGGAAAAAAATAGCAAGCGATTGATATTTTAAATTTTGAATAAATAAGTTAGAAATCAAATATGAATTACATTTAATGTTGGGATAAGGTATGTCAAACACTATGCAAGTTCTAATGTTTACATTAATTATTTTATTTTATTCATTTTTTACATTTCTAATTTAGAAAATAGGATGTATCAAATATGACAATCACTATTCTAGGTGTATTCCATTGTATGATATGTGGAGGAAGTTGTAAGAGCATCTAATGTCATTATAACATTCTAAAATGTAGCAATTACTTATAAAAATTTCTATGATGCATGAAAGGGAATGATTATAAGGAGTTACAAAGTGGACCAAGAATCTTGACCTTAGTTTTGATGTCTGAAAAGCATATGACATTATAAGAGGGGTAAAAAAGAATCTTCAATGATTTTTAAGAATTTGGTTGTCCTTTTTGGCCTTAGGGAGGTATTTTGTCCTCTAGTTGATTTTTTGCCCTTTAGTTAATTGGATGCTTAAGTTCATGAGAAATGTCTTGAATCTTCTAAGACGATACTTGTAACTCTTAAGCACATGTCATAAAGTCTCTTTCCTTGTTGACTACTTAGCTCTTGATTTTAGATAAAGATTTTAGAAAATCATTTATAATTTTCTTAGATGTTTTTTCCTATATATTATAGCTAGAGGATAGCGGTTTAAAGGGATAAAAACTAAGGTGTTTTTTGTAGGATTATGTTGCTATATTTATACTAGATGAAGAAGATATTTCTCTCTATGGAGGTAAGAGTCTAATATTATATTTTAATAGGTAATTTTTTGTTGATTAATATACTTGATTAGTTCTTTGGTAGTTGTATTTTGATTGAAAAGGTTTTCCCTAGAATATTTGTCTTTCTATTAGAGCAAAGCACCTAGGAAACATCTATAGAATATACCTTGACAATGCACGAGAGGAGCACTATGCTACTTCACCAGAGAGAAAATGGAATGAGATAATTAATTTACACAATGTATAGGCTTTTAAAGCCATGAGAAAAGGTGTCAGGTGGAAAAACTACCCACATGGGAAAAACCACTTGGAAAAACTAATGCATAATTAATCTAAATGCAAGCCTATGTAAACTTGAGCATAAATATGTTATTTACTCTAATACCCCCCCTTAAGTACAACTTAGAGAGAATGTAAATGCAAATATGCATTCATATGCAGTATGGATCCTAGCTACAAAACCATATTAGGTACCCATTTACAATGCAAAAAAGAAATCTCTTGCAACTAGAGAAAAGGAGAAAAACCATGTGGGAAAAAACCCCTCTCCAAAAGAGAGAAAAGAAAATAAAAAAAAGATGCATGGATGGAGGACTCAATCACACCCCCAAGTACTACATACATCATATATATACAATCGATGACCCCCCCATAGGAGGGAAAATGAGAGACTATATAGCCCCCCCACAATGTGTAATCACCTACAAAAATGGTAAGTGCTTGAAGATAAAACATGATCTAGTGTCAACAAATAACTTGTCTCCCTTTTGGAAGAAACAAAACCAAATACAAATGCAGGTATGCTTCCCATTCCATATAGGAATTGAAAAAAAGAAGAATGAATATGTTTGATGATGTCTTTGAAATCTGCTCATGTGTCGCCAATACCTTGGAAGATGATGCCACAAACCAATCAGGAACATGCCCAATCACAACAGAAGGTGACAAACAAGGTACCACTGGAAATCGATCTTGAACAATATCCAAAGACTTAAATGGAGTGACAACAATTGTAGCACCACTATCATCAAATAGGACGGATATACCCTCAAATGTGTCCTCCAAGTCAGAAATATGAGATTCTACGAACAATGAACCAATGTCTGACAAATACGAATCCCAATCAAGAAGACAATGAAATACTGGTTGTGATGAATCACTAGATGTGCACAATGAATCATCAACACAAAATGAATGGTCCTTTAGAACAGGAATGATAGGAGTCTCAATCAATAACTGGGTGGCTTAAGAATAGTGGTTTACAATTTATAAGAGGAAGGAAATTTTGAATTTTTTCTTTTCTCCATATTCAATGGGTTCGGCCAAACCCAATGGTTCGACCGAAGCTCACAAGGGGTTTGGTCGAACCAAGAAAATCTAAATAAAAAAATCATATTTAAATAGGTTCGGTTGAACATGGGTTTGACCGAACCCCTTAAATATGACAAAAACTAGAAATTCTTTCATTTTCAACTGTCACTTTTACTTTCTAATTTTACCAGTCACTTTCCCTGGTGTGTGCGGCAAACCGAGAGCGTGACAGTGACCAAACAAAGGTTTTTCTTTCTGGTGAAAGCAAATTTAAGTTCGTCTCTCCAAAGTTCATCATTCCAGTTTGCATATCAAGCACTATCGAGCACTAGGTATTTAAAATTTGATTTTTTTAGAGTTCAAAATGCATCTATTTGTTTAATTTCGAAACCCTAAATGCAAATTTCTTCAAATTTGTTGAATTCAAATTGCATTTGTTTGAAAGTTTTTAAAGCATTTTCAACATACAGTATTTTGCTTCCCCATTTTGCATACATTTTTGTCTTGTGTAAATGAAATATGCCTTCCCATTTCAACAATCAAAGCTATGGATAAATAGATTTAATTTTAGTTACAAGAAAAATGTATAAATTATAAATTTATAACATAATTATGTACATGGGAAAATCCTCTTGGAAGAAAAATCTCACAACCAAAAACATGAACCAATTATATTATTTGATAATAATATCATTTACAATAAAATATTCATGTGCATACCCTTATAGTAGTATCATTTAAACATGTGAATATGGAGTAATTTCTAGTAGCATGATGATACCTACAAAATCATTATGCTTTCTCCATCTCAAGCACCCATAAATAGAAAAAATTTAAACCATAAAGAAAGTGTGGTTTAACCAAAGCCATGAGCCAAAATAATGACCTAAAAATGGCACCAAATTTGGCACAAATTTCAACATCATATTCCTTGACTTGGTTTATAGGATGTATTTAGCAAATGCTTTACATCTTGTCAAAAAAATTCAAATCCTCCTCCTCATAACCAACACTCCATTTTTGACATATTCAAACCCATTATTTAAGATGATCTTGATGATTTTCATAATTCTAATCAATATTCTAGTGTAACCCCCATTTTTTATTCTCTTATGTGTCATATAACATTTCATAAGTAATTCCCATCTTACAATTTCATACAATTCTCTTACAACTTTTTAAATATATAAAAAGGACAACCCTAGTTCAATTAGGATTATTTAATTATTATCACCTACATCCATTCATTACATGTTATTAGTTTTTAGTTGCACACATTATTAGGAAATATGCATTGTCTAAGCAATTGGGGTATATTGCATGTTTGAGAGTGTTTTCCTTGATCTTTTATCTAGTTAAATTAATATCCTTTAAAATCTTGTTTTATGGAGTTTTCATCTTAACTCTAATATGACTAGCAAATAAAATGACGATTGAATCATTTTTTCATATAATAGCTAATGACAACCATATAAAGAGCCACATTAAAGAAGATGAAAAATAATGATCACTTGAGACTATGATTTAGATACATATGTTGGTAAACAAGATATTTTCCTAAATTGATAATTACGTATTGATGCACCTCTCCACCCTAAATATCCTCACTCATTGGCTAGTAATTTATATAATGTATTAGGTGGCTATCCTTAGGGAATTAATACTAGATTCATAATATTACCACTCTAATGGATTTTAATAATGTTGTACCCTCTATGCATCCATCTACCCTTCATCCTCTTATAATGATTCCTCCTATCATACTATAGTTACCACTTCCATGGGATCCACCACCCATGTCCTACCGCCTTTCTCTCCACTAGTATTTTTCTTATCTCCCATCCTTTTATATATGTTCGCACCATTGTTACTACTAGCACTATCCTATACAGATATGTTCTTCATACCATTCCTCCTTATCCTATGAAAATCTAACCTTATATGTGTAACTTCTCCTTCCATTACCATGTCATTACCTTTCTAGACCTTCCCCTTTATACATTCTCCTTTTTATCCTTACTCTTGGGTGCCGCCATTATAGTGGTTTCATAATTCCCAGAGGAATTTTTAGCTCAAATCACATATTTTTAGAAAATATAATGATTTAAGCCTTAAAAAGTTCCATTTTAAGGATTCCAATTGAAGAGGGTTTGATCAAATCACCTTAGATCAAACCCCCTTGGATAGAACCTCGCTAGTTTTAAACCATACCTATAAATGCGTCTCCTTTACACCTATCAAAATGCTGATAAAAAATCACTTTTGATTTAGATTTTGGGGGATCAAATGAATTCATTTAAAATTTATTTCAAATTATTATGGCATTCCTCAGAACAAGCTATCCAATCAATATAATTTTAATATGTTTTGGTTTTGTTATGTATTTGTTTTTTAAGTTTTATTAAACATAGGTTTTTCATCGAAAATGAATTTCTTTGTTCTTCACATGTGGAAAAATAGAAGATTATCAAAAAAAAAATTGAAAAATATGAGTGCACCAGATATTGAAGTCCTTGATCCAACAAAAATAAAATAAAATTTTGACATATACAAAAAGTTATGCATTATACAATAAGCAGTCTAAATTGTAATTCGTTTGACTTTGAAACTTGATTAAGGAAAAAATATTCAATAAAAACTATCTAACCAAGTGGAAGCACTAGATATCAGAGTTACAAATCTAAATTTGAAAGAATTAGAATTTTATCCTTCATGGAAAAAAAGTTATGCGTTATACGGTGTGCGTCACTTTTTAAAAATGTTGTTTTGAAAAAAATCTATTTTCATGGGAGATGGAAAAAGAAGTGCAATTTGATTCCAAAAATTTTGAAAAAAATATTTTTAGAATCTACAGACAAAATTTGATGAGGCTCTAGTTTGCACCATCTTCAAATTCCTCAGTTTAGCCGCTATAGGTGCCCAAATGTGAAGATTTAGTTAAAAATAATAATTTCAATGTCCAGTTTGGCCAAAAATTGTAAACCACTATTATGGGATCACCCTCTTACCACTAATATATCCCTTTACCTTGGATATACTATTGAAGAAATTTAACTGACTTTCAATATCGCAAAAATTAGACCCATATTTTTAAATGTAAAAAGTGTATAATAAAGCACAATCCATGCTTCCTAATTCAACTTCACTAATATCTATCGAATGAACTTAGGTTCATTACAATAAGATAATCATATAGCCATAATTAGTTGTCAAGATAATGGTAAAGTTTTCAATAGCCATATTTATCCTTCCACATGCCACCATTAGACATACACATAAGATTCATTAGGAAAAGTGGATGTGTGGATATGTGGATATGTGTCAAAAAAATTCTTTGATAAGATGTGTGTAAGGAAAAAATGGAGTTCAAGTGTTTGATTTATGTCTATATAATAGGTCATAAACTCTAGGGGAATTATTACCACTTTGCACAATATTGCACCATATATATATATATATCAAAATGAGGCAAAAAATACAATAGGAATAATATGGATATGCAAATTTTATCATTACATTTTTTTCCACTTTAAGATGCATGTGAAGATTTTAAAATAATTGTGCATCTCAATTTATGTGGTATTCACAAACATGTATGGAAAGTAAATATTTAGACATCAAAAAACATGAAAAAGTGGTTTGTTGTCTTGTGCACAACACATCCTTTTTCTTTTGAGAAAATTATCTATCACTTTGTAAAATCCTTGCTATGTTGAGATTATTTAATTTTTTCCCTCCATATTTGTAGTCCTTTTTATTTCTAGAAATATAATTTATGACATTTTTTCTTAATAAACAACATATGAATAAATTTTACATGGTTGTAAATTTTACACATGGTTGTATGCAATCTCATATATATAGTACGTATGGTTGTGATTACAATGTTTATATTGTGTTTAGATTTGGTTTTATATTATCCTTCCAAAAAAAAGTTTGATGTTTATAATATTTTGATTTACCTTTGGATTTTGTAGACACTAAATCTCACATACACTTGAATATCCATACCATGGTCCCCACCCAAACACCTAACATCCACTTATTAACAAAATTCATGATACCTTAATTCCTACACTTTATCAAAATCAAATTAATTTTTCTTTTCAGACCTAAAACGATCAAGGCCTAAACTAATTAAAATATTTATTGTAAAAATTTCCATAGTAAAGTACAAAATAGAGAAGGGCATGTCAACCCACAAATCATGAAGGTGTAGGGACAAAACCAAGAGACCCATCAAATAGGATTGTAGCAATCATATATAGACAAAATTGATTAAGAAAACCTACCATAAATGAAAAAAAACCTAAAAAGAAGACATATATTACATATTTTTTGAGTGCCCATATATTACATATATATAGCAAAAACTAGCAGAGGGTGAGGGACATGAGTGAGGAGAAACAACATTTCCTTATGTGCCTCCATTGTTTCTCCATACAATAGAGTGCCCAATTCTATTTTATGTCCATTGATTGTATTTTCCACTAAAGATTCATCCCATTCTTGCAAGGTTCATTTCAAAGAAATTCAAACACAAAGGAAACTAGAGTTTTCCTTTAAAACTTTGTGTCTAAGCAAACACCCAACAAAATATTTTTCATTATGTAAGTCATCATCCTGAATGGCATTGTTTAGGGAATGGTCCAAAAAGAACTTATAAAACATAATCCACTACAAACTAAGCAACTAAACCATAATTTTGAAGAAGATCCATAGCATTAAACAAAAATAAAGACACTACCTAAGAGAGAGACATTAACTAGAGAGTTTCATATAGAATTTGGTCACCTACGGTCACCCAAATTACTAACTCCACACGCCAGCAATCAATCTTGAAAATTTTCTTCAGCATTTTGAAAAAAAAGTCCCAAACTCTAAATGTACTCCCTTTTTGGGATGGGATGAATGCTCTCCTATTGATCAAATCGCCTCCATTGTTACTCGAGTAGAATAAATTAACCAAATATTTAAATGAATCATTCTCTCACAAATATTGAAATAAATTAAAATAAATCCAAGTATTTAATCTATTATTCCTAGATAATTCAATGAAAATTATGATAAATTAGTTTATATATCAATCAAATTATTTAACATATTTAATCAAATTAGATAAAAATTGAAAATAATTCAATCAATTCATTGATCAAAATAATTAAGAAATTTCATTAAATAAATAAATTAGTTAATTAGGTAATAATAGTAGCCACATTTTAATTGGGTTAAACTCATGATACATGATCAAATCCTAGCAATTTATCCATCATATAAAAAATCTATAAATTGAGATCAAATCCATCATTTTATCGTCTCAATTTTGAGCAAGTATATTTTATCTAGTTGGGCAATAAATGTTTTATCATTTGCAAGATATATCCATTTGTCAATATGTATTTCATTATAATTTTAGTTCATTTTTTGTGTAATTCATCTTTTCACTCTATTAGAGGTGATTTTTTAATTCAATTTGAAGTCTACATTTATTTTCCTCAATGTCTCATTTATTTAAATTCAATGCTTACAAATTGACATGCTTGGTGGGATGCAAACCCACAAATGCTCGGTTACATTTTATATTTTATACTATTAAAGTATTTGATTTATGCTTTATTTGTTATTTAATCTATGTTGATCACATTTTTCTATATCTATCCTCTTCGCCTATCCTTCTCTATGGATATGTTCCACTCATATCTACCACCCTAAGGTGATCCATGTCTCAATCCTTGTCAAGGTCACTCCTCCTCTCTACCTATATCCTTTCTCAATGAGCTAGATCTATCACTACTACTCCCCAAAACACCTACATTTAAATATTAAAAAAATGTTTAATAAATCATACAACATTGATTAAAACTAACTAAACAATGAAAGCATTTAATATTATAACACCTTATGAATTATATTGAATGTCCCCACCTTGAAATTTATAGCCATCGATGTCAATCACTTATTCATACTATAGCTTTGTTCTCCAAAACACCTACATTTATATAAAAGTGATTTTTTAAGAAAAATAATATTTAACCTACTTTTAACTCAACAATAATGGATGTATTTCTATCATAAACTCTTCGTACTCATAAAAAAATCATGGCCTAGGTAGAGTATAAAAAATGTTGTTTCCAACCTCATATGTAAATCTAGAGTTAGAGTGTCAAAATTGTTGAATTTCATCCTATGTGCTATTAATTAGCTTCTTATCGACTCATGGAAGCCTACTGCTAAAAGCCCAAGTATGATTTTCAATAGGACTTTCTAATCATGATCTTATTGATAGTACTTTTGATAATGTTTTACGATTTAGGCTTAATTCAAGACAAGTTTACCTTAATAATTGAGCCTTTTTAATTATTTAATTTGTTACTAATGATGTTATTAGTCTATGAGCAACTCTTTTATCTTTTTCCTTACTATTATTTACAATAGAATTGAATGCATTAAAAAAAACTTTAACAACAATATTATTTCGATCAAACTTTTTGTTTACATGAATCTTTGAAATTTATTTAGTAAAGGTCTCATTTTGTACATCTTTAGTAATTGTATAAAAATTTGGAATATTTTGGTTAATACATCTTATTGGAAAACCATTCATTGAAATTTTTTGAAGCCCACAACCTAATGGTTTGTGATGACCTCTTGCCTTCAAGAATTTCTATTATGCTCATCAATTTCAAACCATTTTGGGGTTCTTGAATGTTTTTAAATTTTAACAAACTCATTACAAAAAGATGGATTTTGAATTTCTTTTTCTTCTTCACATTTAGGTTCTCTCTTCTTATGTAATTTGGAGACACATTGAGTTTCATTGGTTCATGTGAGATATTTATAACAAGTATGCAATGAAGTTAAACTTTATTAGATTTGATTCAAGTAATATGAGATATTTATTTTGCTTTCCAATCTATAATTTTTTGATGTTCTTGGCTATATAATTGAAGTTCATTTATGTTAACAACTATTAGATTAAATATTTTTATCCCCAATTATTTTCAAATGATTTTATACTTTAATCTTTGTATTCTTATTCTTTCTTTCATCATTTCATTTAAAATTTGAACCATTTAAGGATGCTATTTAATATATTATAGTTGTCTTCCAATTCTTTTTAAATTGTTAATAGTATGAAAATATTATTGATGAGTAGATGAATTATTACAAGTTCTATTTTATATTTGTATTCTCTTTATCTAGATATATTATTTACCAAAGTCTCATTACTTTCTTAGGTGTACTGTATATATATATATATATATATATATATAACATGGACATATGTGTATATATACTGTTACAAGTGGACATACCTCATATCACTCCTAGCCTTGGTCCAGATCGTGTGCATGATCGATGTGACTCTGTGGATGAATCTGTTATTAGTGGACATGTGAGTTTTACATTTTTATATAATCACACGTGTATATGTACATGCAATATATTTATGTATGCATAGATCTAGATTGATATTTAAAAATACAAGTTCATTTAAAAATAACTTTCATAAAATTTATTTAATATAAATTATATGTATTTAACACATCTTGTACATAATTTTATTTGCAGGGCTCAGACATCCATCAGAGAGGACTGTTCTCATTCAGATGGCCATTCATCTAGGAGTAGAAATTCATATTAGGCCATGCATTCTAGATTTATGATCTTTACCACATGCATTTGATTATATGATGATCTTTAATAGTATTTGATATTTGATGATCTCTTAACTTTACATCTTGCTTATATGATATACACACATTTGCTATTTTTGGATCTTTAGTATTCACATTTGATGATCTTTAATTTACATTTTGCTCTTATGATATGTACATATATTTTCTTACATGATATATACATTACATTCTGCCTCTTTTGGCTTATAATATGCAGTTATGTTTATATGTATTGAATCCCTACATATATGTACATGTGTTTGCTTTCTATGGTTTAAACATGTTTACACGCACATATGCATGCATTTTGGTTTTAAATATTCAATATACATACATGTTTGTTTATTTGATGATCTCTTACAACTTACATTTCCTTATATTCAATACACATTTGATCTCTAGTAGAATTTTAGGAAATCAATGCCACTTTATAATTAAGTTCATTCATGTTGATCACAATAAATATTTTTTTTAAAATGACTTAAGCAACATGAGCCATTGAGTTGAGAACAAAATATAATCTTTTCGACAAGTAACTTGAAATTTAATTCAAATATATTTAAGAAAATTCAAATTATATCGAGCTATTATACGTTTTTTACAAGTAACTTGAAATCCAATTCAAATATAATTAAGAAAATTTAATTCAAATTATACCTCTATTATACATTTTAGACAACTAACTTGAAATTAAATTCAAATATAATTAAGAAAATTAAATTAAAATTATACCGCTAATATTTATACATTTTTGACACTTCAACAAAATTCTAAAATTACTAGATATGTTGTGCATACCTATGAATTAAATAACAACAAACTCCACAATGAAATAACGTGTTTGTTTATTACTTGATTCATTTAAACTAGGATCTAGTTATTCCATGTACACTTGAATAATTTTGATTCACTTGGAGCACAGATTTTGGAGAAGAAGTTTTTGCACATTTATCAAGGAGGCAAATATTGGAGCTCGACAACTTTTCATTTTTATCAATCAAGGTAAAATTTGGAGGATAATTTAACTAAGTTGGTAGAGAACTTGTTTAGAGTCATCTTTAAGTTGAAGAAGAAAATGGGACAACAAAAAAAAAGAAAAAATGCATCTCAACGAAAATTGTCAAAAGAAGAACACAAGAGGCGTGATCAAAACTTAGAAAACTATCATAAAAAGAAACAAGGTACATGCTTGTTTCTTCTCTCTCTCACTCTCAAGTGTGTGTTTAGGACTTTTACTTTGAAGATTTATAACCATCATTGCACTTGAATGACTATAAATACTTTTAAATATCCTCAAGTCATCTTGGTCATGTAAGTTGCAATGTTTATATGATCCTTGACTCCAATTCCTTAAGCCAATTCTTTTTGTTTCAATATTTGTGTTTTGTGTCTTTCATCTTTTATTTTCATCACTTCAATGTTCTCAAATTATTTTTATGTTTTATGCTCTAGGGATTCCTCAAGCTGGAGTCGAAGCCAAATCTAGATATTGGATCAAACGAATCCGTTGAAGAACACATGGACCTTGAAGTTAGGGAGGAGACCCAAGTTCAAACAATGCTTGTTGGAGAGGGGTCAAGATCACTTCCTTCTACTGGTATGGATGAGCATATAAAACTAGCACAAACTTCTCTCACTTATAGCTCATCATGTTTTATCAATTTGTTTGGTTGCATACATAAACTTCACTTATATATTTAACATCATATCTCACTTTTGTTTTGAAAAATATTTTTGTGACACATGTGTGGGAAGGATCAACAAGCGGGGAAGTTTTTCATGCTTAAGTCGATCAAATCTAGACATTGGATCAAAATGAATCGCTCAAAATGCATGGTCCTTGAAGATGAGGGAGGAGGCACAAGTTCAAGCAATGCTTGTTGGAGAGGGGTTGGGATCACTTCCTCCCCTCTTGGTATGGATGAGCATATAAAACTAGGCTAGAGAAGATTGGGAAACAAATTTCTCACATAGAAATTTAGATCATTACTTGAAATGGATATGGAGAAACTCAAATATTATGCCAACCCGACCTTATAATAAGATAAAAGGCGTCAATGACTAAATCTGTAAAATGATCAATCATCATTTCAATCATCTTGATACACTTCAAAAAACCCAATTGTTATCACGTTTACTTCTTCGTGATGAGCTCAAAGTCATTACAATTGTTGGGTGTCCATTCATCATCAAATAAGAAGAAACACATGGGATTACAAAAGGATATTGTTCAAAATGTTAAAAAAGGTTTAGATTCCATTGGAAAAGGATCTCGAACTGTGGATAAGGCCACTACAAGAAGGGTGATGTTGACATCTATTGTACATCAATATATAGCAAGAAAAAGAAAAATTTATGCACTTTCAACTGAAATTGGTTATAGTAAAACCACATTAATAAAATGTAAGAAAATGAGAAAGTTTTTGGATGAGAGTTTAGAAGAAAATTGGGCAATTATGTGTAGAGCTCCCCCATTCTGAAGCCCGAGTTGAAGATGTTGTTAGGAACTTGGTCTCGGGTTTTTTGGCATGATCAGGGCTAGAGTCATCATCAAATACTAGAATGTTATGAGATCTGAGGATTGGACCTAGTATTTATGAAATGCATAACAAACATTGGCTAGACATAACACAATTTGAGATGTATATGAACTTTTGTAATGCATATCCTCATATAAAGATTGGGCAAACAATGTTTCAAAGGTTAAAGCCATATTATGTGAAGATAAACAAGTTTTTTAAAACTTCTTGTTGTCATTATTATATTGAATTTGATCTCTACTATCAGGTGTTTCAAAATATGAGAGAAGAAAGATGTGGGTTTCAAAATGCACCTCCTAAACAGGCAAGTTTGTTCATAAAGTCTATATTATGTGATTATGAAAATGAACCTCAACTAAACTGCATAAAAGGAATTTGTGAGACATGTGGAAATTTGGCTAAATTTCCTTCAAGAATTGAGGATACTGACCTAACAAAGACAGTAAATTGCAAGAGGTACAAGTACTATTTTTTAGAGTTTATTTGTTTCAATTTCTCATAGATCAAGTTATTTGGATTCTCTTTGATGTAATGTTTCATTGATCAAGTGTGGTTTATTAGTTATTCACATATTTTACTGACACAAGTACAAGTATGTAAAGTTGCAAACAAATTTTGGGAAAGAATCCACAAGGTTGAACTATGTAGAAGAGGAGATTCCCATTGGAAAATTTATGGAAGATTTTTGAAAATTGATGCGACCATACATACATCATTCATTTTTTGCTAAATGGCAAGCACAACAATTCCAAACATTGAGAGATACTTTCCCACATGGAACAGTTCTATCAGTAGTTGACTTTGCAGAAAATTACTCCTTTGTACATCAAAAGGAGATTCAATCAGAGTATTACTTTTCAAAGCAAATCACTATTATGGTTCATGTGTGTTATCGACATGCACAATCAGAATTGGATGGTGTTGAGAGTACAGATGAAGAACGAGTCATTAAAAAAGAACATCACTTTTATATTAGTGATGATAAAGAGCATGAAACACTTTTTGTCCAACATTGTTTTACAATATTTTTTGAGAATTTGAGAAGTAGGGGTGTCAAATTTGAAAATCATTTTGTATGGTCAGATGGATGTGCGGCACAATTCAAATCTTCACGACCATTCTATGCACTTTTTAGATATCATAAAATCTACAAAATACCACATGTTTGGAGTTTTTTTGAGAGTGGGCATGGAAAGGGTGAGCATGATGGAGCAGGAGCTTGCATCAAATGAGCTTTAAGAAAGCATCAAATGAGTTATCCAAAAGATCATCTAGACAATGCACATGATGTTGTTGAATGGTGCAAGAAACACTTTTGCATCAAATGTGGTCAGAACATCTTCGAGAACAGAGCACATTCCACATAGAGTGTTTTTGGGAGATATTGGGTATATATAAATTACATTAAATCAAAAATTTGAATTTATTTAAATTTAAAATTTATATATATATACATATTTGTTCACATAAGTTTTTTGTTGTACATATGTATCTAGACATGGATAGAAGATCGATGCATGGATTCAAGAGGGTAGAAAAAACAAGATCTTTGCATTGTGTTTGGGAGTTGAGATAATTAAGCCATGGATGGATATTAGACACAAAGGGGATTACTCTTGTTTTGCGAGTGCATTGAGGGAAACCTCGATTATGCATGCAACAATCAGAACTTGGATATGTTGGTAAATGGGATCACAGTTCACACTAGTTGTTTCAAAACATATGATGAAGGCAGAGGAAGAAAAGGTTGAAGACATTCCTTTGATTTCAATTGATTATGACCATATTTCCAAAGATTGGTTAGAAAGGTACGTAATGTGAAGTTTTCAATAATTTGGTATTATATATATATCTAGTTAATGATCTTTAGGGACATTTCTAATTTTATTTTTTTTTTTGTGTAAATTTGGTGTATGGGAGATGTTTTTGCAGTCATAGCAGAGCCTGAAAACATTGAAGGTGTTAGCTATTATTTATTGTGTTGCACAGAAGAGAGGAATAAGCTAACCGAACCTAAAACAAGTGATGGAATGTTATTTCCCACAGGTGAGTTTGAATTTAAAATTTTATATATGTACATTGTATTCACATGTGCACATTACATTATAAACATTAAATATATATTGTACAAGCCTTGTGCATGAAAATATTGCACACACGTTCATATGTCTTACCTTAGGTTCATGTTTACCATGCAAGTTTTGTTGTAGTACAAGGGACATATCTAAAGCAAGTCAAATTTGTTCAGCATGGGATTTCATTTTGTTGACTATCAACCTGATAACAAGGTATATCAATATAGTCCCTTAATAATTGCTACCACTCTACATCTTCATGCAGTTCCACATGCACGTGGCCGAAGAAAATGGAGACTAGATAGTGATGATCATCAAAAAATTCTACATGTTATTGAAGAGCGGGTTGAACCAGAATCTTTGACTTAGATTATATCCATGGTTTTCAAGTTCACTTGTAACCCTATACATGTTAAAATGAGAACTTATAGTAGCTTGTACATAGTTGTAAATCATTTTTATTATGAAATTACAATTATATGTACATATTTGAGCCATGGAAAATTTTTTAAGTTCAAGAATGTTTGATAGCATCATCTCTCACTTTTTGTGGTTGCATGTAAACCCATATTATATGCTTTCAATCCTTATTTGAAACATAGTGATTTTTTTTTAAATCATTTTTCCTAAATTACAATTATATACAACTTATATTTGTTTCATGGAATTCTTAAGTTCAAGAATTATATACACTTATATACAACTTATATAATTTGTTCCATCGAATTGTTCCATGGGAAGCTATGTAAATTTTAAAATTAAGTATTATCTAATTATAAAATTATTGTACACATATATAAAACATAAATCAATGCAAATAAAAAAATAAACCCTGCCCTTTATCTCTCTCCCACTCCCCCCCTCTCTCAAGTCTCTCCCTCC
>VDFB02072274.1:26165012-26199716 GCA_007258455.2 Sequoia sempervirens
GGTCTAAAGAATAACATTTGAAGCACCTTAACATGGTATTGAAGAGGTTACAAGAGGAGAAGCTGCTAATCAACATGGAGAAGTGTGAATTTATGAAAGGGGAAATAGTGTACCTTGTATTTTTCATCTCCAAGGGATGTTTAAAGATGGATCCTTGAAAGGTGGATGCTATTCTTACTTGGCCAACACCAAAATCCATGGGAGATGTGAGAAGCTTCCATGGACTTGCAAGCTTTTATAGAAAGTTCATCAAGAACTTTAGTCAAATTTGTGCACCCATCTTGGACACCATCAAAGGAGGTAATAAGGGTAAGTTTTCTTGGACAAATGAGGCTGATAAAGGGTTTGAATATCTAAAAAAGAGAGTAGCACAACAACCTATACTTGTAATCCCTGATTTTGATAAGGTTTTTACCATTGAGTGTGATGCTAGTAACCAAGAAATAGGGGCTTTCTTGAGCCAAGAAGGCAGACCGGTTGCATTTTTTAGTGGGAGGATGAATGAAGCAAAGAGGAAGTATTCTTCCTATGATTTGGAATGATATGCTATGGTCCAAGCCCTCAAAAAGTGGAGGCAGTACTTGTTACCTAAAGAATTTGTTGTTTATACTGATAATCATGCTTTGAGTTTCTTGAATGCACAGGATAAACTCAATCATAGGCACATGAAGTGGGTGGAGTCTTTACAAGCCTACACATTCACAATAAAGCATAAGAAGGTCCAAGAAAATAAGATGGCAGATGCTCTCAATAGAAGGGCACTTGTAGTGCAAGAGATCCAACTCCAAAGCATGGGGGTTGATACATTGAAAGACATGTATCATGAAGATGCAGATTTTAAGGAGTAATACAATGTTTGTGATAAGCATTTGAATATTTTTCACGGTGAATACTCTGAGTTTTTGTTGCAGAATGGTTTTCTCTTCAAAGGAAGTCAATTGTGTGTGCCTAAATGCTCAATGAGGGAGAATATTATAAAGGAGAAACACAATGGGAGTCTTGGAGGCCATTTTGGTCTTGATAAGACCTTAGAACAAGTGAGGAGGTTCTACTATTGGCCAAGGCTGCAAGTGGATGTGAGAAAGTATGTAGAAGGATGCACAATCTATCAAAGAGCAAAGGGAACTTCATCAAATGCAGGGCTCTATCAGCCACTCCCCATTCCTAATAGGCCTTGGGAGAGTGTAAGTATGGATTTTGTATTGGGGCTGCCTAGAACCCAAAGAGCTTTTGATAGAGTTTTTGTGGTGGTTGATAGGTTTAGTAAGATGGCTCATTTTTTTCCTTGTAAATGCACCAATGATGCATCTAGTATAGCAGGTCTCTTCTTTAAGGAGGTTGTTAGAATAAATGGATTGCCCTTAAGTATTGTTTCTGACAGGGATTCTAAGTTCATAGGTCACTTTTGGAGGACCTTGTGGAATAAAATTGGCACAAATATATCCTTTAGCTTTGCATACCATCCCCAAATGGATGGACAAACTGAGGTGGTGAATAGATCATTGGGAAATCTCTTAAGATGCCTTACC
Organism: Sequoia sempervirens; assembly: GCA_007258455.2. NCBI lineage: Eukaryota > Viridiplantae > Streptophyta > Pinopsida > Cupressales > Cupressaceae > Sequoia > Sequoia sempervirens. The sequence goes on from VDFB02072274.1 coordinate 26,166,542, forward strand.
AAGGAGCATGGAAAAGCTTGGGATCTGATTTTACCTCAGGCTGAATTTGCATACAATGACTCCATGAATAGGAGCATTGGTAGGAGCCCTTTTGAAGTAGTCTATGGCATGCACCCTAGAGGTGTCTATGAATTGAGAGATCTACAAGGAGTTGATAGGAGAAGTGCTCAAGGAGAGGACTTTGCTGTTACAATCAGGGATATCCATCAACAAGTGAAGGAAACTCTACAAAAGAATGTTGAGAAGTAAAAAGAAAGAGAAGATTTGAAGAAGAGGGATGTTCAGTTCAAGGTTGGAGATTTTGTGATGGCTCACTTGAAGAAGGAGAGACTTCCAAAGGGAAAGTATACTAAACTCATGATGATGAAGATAGGACCTTGCAAGGTGGTCCACCAGTTTGGCCAAAATGCTTATGAAATAGAGCTACCTCCTGGGGTGGAAATCTCTCCTATCTTTAATGTTTCTGATTTATATCCTTTCAAATCTCATGTGAATGTAGGTGATGAAGCAAGTATGGTAGCAATGGAGGATGAAGATTGGATAAAAGACCTACCCCCCAGCCAACCTTTGACTCTTGAATGCATCCTAGACACCAAGGAGATAAAGAGGACTAGAAGGAAGGTCTACAAGGAGTACTTGGTTAACTGGCAAGGTCTACCTGAAGAGGATGCCACTTGGATGTCTGAAACTGACATTACCCAGCATGGAAGTACTATAGAAGACATGATCTCAAAGAGGACTTGAGATCTTTTTCTTGCTTGGGAGTATGATGCAGGAGCACCCATGGGTCTAAGGGACCTAGAATCATTTGTTATGTTTTTTTTTCTTTTTCTAATTTTGGAATAAGGTCTCATGGACCATTTCATTGCTTTGTAATAGGCATCCTAGGGATTTGGTGGAGTTTTGGTCTTGATGACCAGCTTTTTGTACAAACAAGGTCTCCATCCTCCTTTGTAAGTCTAGTGCATTTTGAAAATTAATGAAATAAGGATGCCTTGATGTAACTAGACACTTGAGGGGAGTCACCTAAATCATTTGAGTTTTATTGGATACCTTTCGCATATTTGGGAAGCATCTTTGTAGGCAAGTTGGTGAAAATTGTCTAAATTGCCTTAATTAGGCATTAAAGAGTAAAAATGAAGTCTAATTATGTTTCCAACAGCCAACTGATTCAAATAGAAGTTGGAGGACATTGGAGGGAGTTAGAAGGATTCAAATATTCCTCTCTTGGTCGAGGCAAGGTTGTTGAACAAGTTTGGAAGGAGTTTCTAAGAAGAAGTTGTTGTTTTTCTATGTTTTTCATAAAGAAATTGTTGATCCCGTACATTGTACAGCCTATATGTGTTGTTCCATGCTCTAAGAATATAATCATTGGATATACAATTGAATAAAATTTATTTTGGCATTGGAATGGTGTTATTTAATGGAGAATTGAGTGATTTATCCCCATTTTACTACTGGGTGGTCTCAAACCACCGCTTTTACTATAGAATTTTTTGATCACATGCTTGGTACGATCTGTAAGTTTTGTTTTATGCTAAAATCCTATAATTTTTGGAAAGAGTATTGAATAATATTTCTTTTGGTACTGGATTGGTGAGTTTTTATTGAGTATTAAGGGAGATATCTTAATTTTACTCCCGGGTGGTCTGAAAACCCTTAAAATCAGGGTTTTGGGTGAAAAATGCATATTTCTTCCATTCCCACATTGTAAAATTGCTAAATCTTAGTGGGATGGAAGATATAAGGGTGTACCATCATGTTCTCATGGTCTTGGAAAATGGAAGGCTCATTGGAAGAAGTGGTGTAAGATTTTTGGCTTGACATCTCTATGTGGCAAGCCTAACTGATAAGCAAAAAAGTGAGTTTTTTCTTGATTTTGGATAATCTGCTTAAGAGGCACTTAGGGATGATGTTGACAGGTGTAAATAATCTATAGGAGTCTAAATTATGGCTTTGGGGTGCAAGGGTGATCCTAGGTAGTCAAGACCCAGGTGTAGGTCTTTGGATTAGGCCTCTTGGAGCAGCAATAGAATAGGTCATTGTGGATTATGCTTTAATAGTCAAGAAGAGTGGGTTTAAGGCTTTGTAGGAGTCCATGTTGGGAGCCCAATATCAGTGGTTTGGTGTCATAATAGTCCTCCATGTGGATTTCAAAGTGACTATCCTACTGAGTGAAGTTAAAAGCCTTCAAGGTGAGAGAGGCCTAAGTCATTGGAATGAAGAATAATTGTTGTTCCCTAGGTGCAAGGTGGGTTGTTGAACCTTGATTTGGTCTGTGTACACATGTTTCAAGTGTTTCTAAATCCCTTGGGTGGTCTGATTTTATAACCTTAGGTGTGAGAGGTTTATTCCTTGAAGGAATAGTGGAGTTTAGGACTCCTCATAAGAGTAAGTAAGAGAAGCATTGTGTAGAGTGTCTTTTCCATTTGTGGTTGTGTGCTTTCCTTCCCCAACACTTTCCATCAGCTTCTCAAGGGCTTCAAAAATTTGATACGCTTTGAAAAAGAAGTCCTCACAAGGTCTAATAGGTTTAATAGGCTCAAACCAAAAGAAATCCAATGAAAATTTCCCACGAGAAGACACACAATTAAAGCCACTATGATGTATAGTAAATATTTCATTACCAAAGGGAAGCTTCAAACACTTATGCACAACTGATGAGATGACATTCATGGAGCGAAGCCATGGATAGCCTAACTTCACACGAAATTGGTCTGACAATAGGATGATGGTGAATGAGACATTTAATGTTTTCGGTCTAACCTTTAGAGGGAGATTTATCGAGCCAATCACAGGGCAAGCAAAACCATTATGCATTTTGATCCATTCTTTTGGTCTTTCATATGTATCTTGATAGAGTTCATGCAAAAATAGGAATTCTTCAGTAATCACATTCTCTACACAAATGGGATCAATTAATATACCATTAGTAGGCTTTTCATTGATTCTACCAACTATGTAAAGAGGACCATCAGGAGCATGTTTGATTATGTCATTTTGTGATAAAGCAATATCAAGGGGCATTTTGGTTTGGCTTGTATGAGGTTTGGCTTCAATAAATGACACCATTCTAATCATTTTTTCTTCATTTCCATCTATTGTGTTTTCATCATATGTGTCAACATTCATCACATCATTCTTTGTGTCATCAACTTTGAAAAATGAAATAGTGTGTTTTGCCATGGGATATGTAAATATTTGTAAGTTTTGGTTAGGAGGGTCTATGGACTTATTACCTTGATCATTCACACCTTCAATTTGAAGTTTATTAGAATCATGAGGTCTTGCACAAGATGTTTAGCATGCTTACAATATTTTGTATCATTTCCATTTTGTTGGTGGAAATGGAAATAAACATTTGATCTATAATTTGATGGTAATGGTTTATTAGGATCAGGAGCTCTGACAGGAGGTAAGGAAATCATATTCTTGTTCAAGAGTTGCAACATGTTATTATGAAGGGTATTGGGTAGAGGGGTAAGTTTTCTATTCCTATCCCCAAAGGAAAAAGGATTTGTCCTCTTTATAGCAGCCACTTGGTTATCAACTTGTTGATTTGGTTGAGGGGAATTAAGTTGTAAAAAGCCCCTATTTTGTTTCTTGTAAGGTTGGTAATTATTTTGAGGTGCGAATTCAAACTTTTTGAGATGGATAGGTGGTTTTTTCACATCATGACTACTAATTCAATTATGATAGTCATGAAGGGTTGTACATAACTATGTGAAGGATGGGGATTTAAACATCTCGAGTTTGGTTTGGATTTTGTTTTGTAAATTGGCAATAAACATTCATTGAAGGTCGGCATCAGGAATCTTAATGTTTATTTATGAATAAAACATTTGATATCACGCTATGAAATCAATGACTTTCTCATCATCCTTTTGCTTACATGTCATTAAATTAGCTAGGTTCATCTTGGGACCCATGTGAATGTGGAAGGGGTTGTAAACAATATCAATAAGCTCATTGAATGAACCAATTGAATTATTTGGTAAGGAGAAAAAACAATCTAAAGAATATCCTTGAAGGATCTAGGGAATAGTTTAGCCAAGAGTTTTTCTTGAAAGATGAATTCACTACATAGGGTTGTATAAGTGGAAACATGGCTAACAGGGTCTCCTTTCCCACCATATTTCTCAAATATAGGAACTTCTATACCTTGTGGAATTTGTGTTCTCAATATCTCCAGGGATAATGGGTTGGTTTTGATTTATTGTGAAGGTTAAAAATTGTTGTTTTGATTTAGGATGGTGATTTCTTGTTGAAGGTATGACATGTTCTGCAAAAGTGTGTTAATGATGGGATCATTTTTGGTATTGTAAGATGGCGGGGAATAAGGTGGAGTGGTGTATGTATGCGGAGGGCAAGTGAATTGTAAATTTGTGAGGGAGGATGGTTGAGGAGATATGACCAATATTTGAATGCACAAAGCTAGAAGGATTGCCTATGGAAATACTTAAGGAAGTGTTGACATTTCTAGTAGGATGTACGGTTGTGGTGACATGAGTACTAGTGTATGTAGGAATAGAGATGGGTATTGTAGAAGGAGGAATTGAAATTCCACCTTGGCTTTGGGTATACCCCAAATCCTGAGTACAACTAGTTATGGTAGGGATGGTATTGTTAACACCATGCACATTGGTTGTAGGTTAAAAAGTCATGGGAAATGAGGTATGCATGCTATGATCCATAGGGGGTTGATTATCAACACTATTAGAAAGAGAGTTAGAAAACCCGAGATCCACAATGAATGGTGTATCATGAGATGACATGAGTCTCGAACTACGTCTCACAACAATATTGCTAATAGGACAACAAGTTGTAAAGCTCATACAAGATTTCACGAACTTAGTGTACACACCCAAAATGGAAAGAGGATAAAGTGCAATGCAATGACCTAGAATGCAATGTGTAAATGTAATTTTCAAATACTAAACAAGATAATTTTTTATTACACTATGTAAAAACTTGAAAATGAATTCTTGTAAATGCAATTTTGAAATCACAATGCACTTAACTTACCAAATTAAGCTAGTTATGATCAAATTGATGAAACAAAAATTCTATAAATAGAAACAAAAATTTGAAGGCAACAAACAAGAATGTAGAAATGAATATTTTAATGCCCAAAAGATCATATTATGACCCTAATCAGGGACTCATTTTCCCTAGGTAGAATGGGTCCTAGGTTAGGGTTTTGAAACAAGTTTTTACAAATTTTTGAGTGATTTTTAGTAGTTTCCAGATTTTAGTTTGTTACAACAAGTTTAAGTTTGATTTTTTTGTGAAATGAGGATTGAATGTAAATGCAAAATGTGAGAAAATAACAATCTAGAAAACCTACTTTGATATGCAATTTTGTTTCAATTTTCAAATGCAAGTTGATATGATGTAATGCTATGTAAATGATATGCAATATGACCTTTTTTTTTAGTACTTTTCAGATTTAAAGAATGCAAAGATGCAATCCTAAAAACCATTAAATGAAATGCAAAGTAAAATGAAAACTAGACACCCTAAATAAGACCTAATTCAATGCAAGATCTAAATCTAGGATGAAAGAAGACTCCAAAATCAAAAAATGCAATGATCAAAACTCAGGTTCACCAAAATGAAACAAAGAAAAATAGGTGTGTAAAGGTGGTGTGAATGAATAATGACCTATTTTCCTAGTTTCATTAAAAAAGTATGCTATAATATGCAAATGAGGAACATTAATCAAATAAATGATAGAAACAATAATAAAAAGGTAGATCTAGAAAGGGGAAAACAATGTGTGCCTTTCACCAAAAGTCACCTTTTGACGTTCATTGAGGACTCATTCACCTTATGGTGAAAGGGTCTTGGCTAGGGTTTCTGGAAAATGCTTTTTGGGTTTTGTTCTGCTTGGTCTGCACTTCTAGATTTTAGGTTTTCATTGTCAGATGGTCATAAATAAATTATGCAGAGGACTTTCCATGATTTGACAACTTTTCTTGAAACTTTGACAAATTTACAAATTTCTTCAAATTTTCTATTTAAATGATCTTCAACCTGAAATCTACAATCACACATCAAAGAGAGAAAAATGTTGTTTGTTAGGTGAATAGGGATTTGCCATGGTCAAACCCCATTTTGGTAATTAAACTTTGAAATGAAATGAAACATGAAATATGGAATGATGAATGAACAATAATGTCATAACTCACCAATCCTTATTTGTGTAAGGAAACTTGCAACCATCTAATGACAATTTTCACATAACCCAAAATAGATAAAAATGCAAATAAGTGTTCATAATCTACATGCAAGAGAATAGACAACATACCCATCAAATATGACACAAGATATACCCTGGGAAAACCCTCAAGAGGGAAAAATCTAGACTTCAAAAGCATCCATACTCCATCATATTAATTATCAATAAGAAAATAGAAGAGTTACAATGAACACCTTTGAAGCATCAAGCCCTCCAATGCATTCCCATGTGTCCAAGCATGAATCCAAACATCCCATGCCATGCTTCACAAATGCACTCCTCAAGAAGACTCAATAATGATAGCCAACCCACTCAACCCAACCTAAACCACTACACAGGTGTTTGCTTTTATAGATAGAAGCTCACACATAATACAACTAGTGGTAAGGTAAAACCATGTACCACAAAACCATGTGAATAGAAAACCAGTAACCCCTCATTTAATATTGGGTACTAAGACATCACTTTATTTAATATTTACCCAATATTAAATTATTATCATATGTCTCCCACACACTAAATAATAATACAATATTACAATACAACATCAAGTGGACCCCAAATAATTACCTAATGTGATTAACCACACCACCAAGGTGCATCACAACTAAATAATTATTTAATTACAATATTAAAATAAATCATTTTATGCAATGATGTACAACATCATATCCCAACATTCTCCCACTTGTTGTATACATTGCATAAGGGATCAATACATGAAATACATCATCATAGCTATACATGAAAGCACATGAATCTCCAACATGCTCTTGTGCTCCATCAAGACACTTGTAATAAGAACAAAGTGACCACCATCTCAAGCAATAACTCCTCTCATCCTCCAACATGCCACCTATGGAAAAAAAGGAACATGCCAAGGTGAAGATGCACCAATCCACAAGCACAAGCATCAAATCCAAGTGATACAAAGGCTCTAACCAAGTTGCTATCAACTGAAAAACCCACATGATAAAAAATAGCATCCACAACACATGCTAATACATCCAACCATCCATACCTCCAAGGTATCAATACATCAATAAGCTCATGCCAAGAACATATGTAACTTGTAAACTGCAACCAAGCTCCCTATATCAAATCTTTCAATGAAGAACATACATATCGAGGAACTCCCACTACATAGGTAATGCCAAAGCATATCAAGTCTACCAATCAACACTATATATCAAGGTGTGATAAGTAAATAAAAGCATGAAGTACCAAGAACAATAACAATGATCCACACATATAACCCAAGGAGCTGCATAATCTCTCACAACATGTTGCCACCATTCTCCCCAAAACATATGAACATGAACATCCACGGAAGGAACCATGAAGAGAGAAACTTGTAAACCATAATGTCCTCCTACCAACACCTCAAAAGTGTAATGTTGTGTCAAGTATTATCTCCTACCAACCCCAAATTAAAATCCTCAACAACATCCATAACACTCAATCTCATAGATCAAGTACAACATATGAATCAAAGTAATAATGCCAACATGGATGTAAGCCTCTCTAATAAAGAAGATCAAACTCAAAGTAACCATCCCCAAATCTGGAAATCAGCCCATAAACCATCTCCTAAAAATCCTCATCAAAGAATGATATCATAAAATTAAATGTACAAGGAGATAACCATGTCATACCATCCCTCAAAATGAATCCTCAAGAACTAACTATCCATAGCTCAAGATCCATATCTATGAAAGATAAAGCATATAAATTCATGTTAAGAAATCCTCAAATGAGTATCCATAATCAACCACCATGAATCAACTCAATCCCATGAGAAATCAAAGCATGAAACATAAAACATCTGAAAGATATAATAGGAAAATTCTTCTCAAATAATAAGTTGTCGAGTAGACCAAGACTGGGGAATGAGAATTTTCCCCTAGGATAACCAATTCATCATGACTCACTCCAAGAAAAATATCCTCTATCAGTCCATCATGAACTCACGTCCATATCTAGGTGAAAGCTCCTCCATCTTCTTGTTGAAACCTCCAAAGAGTAACCATCTCAAGAAAATGTCTCTAGCCACAAGAAAACTCCAACCATTACCTATGTCTCCAAGTATCCATGAGTACCTGTAACCAATCAATCCATGCCAAACTCCAAATGCAACATAGCACCATCATGAAGTAATCAAGAAAATGATCAATGTACCTAATACAAAGAGAACTACACTATCAATGTCAAAGCTCCAATCATGAATTAGGAACATAAATAAACATGACAACATGATCTAACCATCTCCTCCTAGGAGATCATATGCACCAAAACATATATGCATGCTGATATCAAGAGAACAGGTACCATTCCAAACTCTAAGCATGCATCAAGAGTAAACCATGACATAATAGCCAACACTCTAAACCAAGAAACCAAATGCTAAATCACATGAAGATAATCATACCCAATGATACATCCATGTCACTATAAACAACTCCCACTAAACCATGATATGATTTACACATGGCATCATGGTCCAACCATCCTCTCCATGAAGATCATTTGGGTCTGCACACACTCAACTACAATATCTATAACATACAAGTGAAACCAAGATCTCTAATCCAAGAAGATACACACAACCACTAAACTACCATAAACATATCCATCACCGTCAATCCATCACTGTCAAAATCTCCCACTAAAAGTGTATAACCAATGAATGTAACAAGCTATCATGACATCTTGATATCCATCTCCTCAATAAAGATCAACCAAAGACCCTCACACAATCAAAGAACTCAAATGCAACATGAGCTCCTCAATAAAGAAGGAAAATTAAAACCATGATCCTCATACCAAGAAGATACACTGCCACAACTTGAATCAGGATCTAATCCAACACCACCAACAATGCACCTGCATAAACCATCATGACATGTTGAAGTCTTTAAAGCACAAGAAACATCCATGACACCATGATTACCACCAAATATACCAATAACTCAACCCAATCGTGTCCCACATATCTACATATCATAGTAAACTACATAGGTCTCATATCATGACTCTACCTAGTAATACCATATCACGTCCTCAAAATGACATCAAAACCAAGAAACCAAGTGACTAAACCAATCCACCAAACTAAAAATGCATCAACACTAAAATATCTATGGGCATAGACAACCCATGTCCAAGTCATAGATGCAACAAGTATAGACCACCTACAATGCTATACAACTTGTAGATACAACAATGAAGCATCCAAATCCAACCAAATCTTGATAACCTTGTTAAATGAGAATAATTAGAGATATACAACTAAGCATACAATGAATCCAACATCAAATCTCCTAGATTTGATAATCCATCAGCTTGTAGTATCACCATAGTCAAAGTAACCCATAAAAAACTTAGGATAGAATATCAAAAAATAAACTATTTCAAAATAACTCCAAACCTAATCCATTGTGTAGTGCTCTGAACAAGCTTTTTGTTGACTATTCAAAGTCCAAAATCTGACTCTATATGGACCGATATGGCCTCTCGAAGCTCAAAAAACACACCTAACTTCCAGCTATCAAAACATTATCAAAACTATAAAATATCAAAAAGTCACTGGCACCACAGTATAGAGCACTAAGTTAGCTTTCTAATGAGTCCAAGAAGAGCAAAAATGGAGCACCTAGGTGAAAGTTATGCCCTTTGGAAAAACATTTCCCAATTTGACCATGTAGAAGCAATCAAGGGTGGCCCCGAAGCGGAGCCACCAATGGTGGTGACGCACTGGTGAATATCAAAAAATAAACTATGTCAAAATAACTCTAAACCTGATCCATTATGTAGTTCTCTGAACAAGCTTTTCGTCGACTATTCAAAGTCCAAAATCTAACTCTGTATGCACTGATATGGCCTCTCGAAGTTCAAAAACAACACCTGAATTCTAGCTAGAAAAACACTATCAAAACTTTAAAATATCAAAAAAATCATTGGCACCACAGTATCTTAACCCTCCTATTTAGTCTTAAACATTAATATATCTATTTATGCCTTTGACTCATAATCCCAAAATATTAGATAACAAAATCATGATTCTTCTCCCAAAAGCATTACATGACTCAATTTCTATAGCCCATATCAACTTACTAACTATGACAAACAAATTTATCACATTGAAGCCCACATTCTACAAAAAAGAGGCTATTTCGATCAATTACTCCTCCATCTGATCAATTGATACCTCATTCTCATTTTGGTGTTCCTCAAAATTACCCACCATAGATTGTAGAGGAGGCACTATATTCAAATTTAGTTCCATATTGTTAATATGTGGGTGGAAAGCATGATCATCATCCGATATCAGTGGAGCAACAACATGTTGACCAAAAAGTTATGGATCTCAGCAACTTCTAGAACAACCCTTTGTGGAACAACAACTTGTATACCAAGACCTTCTGGATCAACATCCTCTAGACTAACCTCTGGCATATTCTCCTCTAGAACAATAGCTTTTGGTGGATCATGCTCATGGGTGAGTAAAACTGGAATTGCATTTACCCAAACTTGTATCCTCTCGTCTAGCTCATAATCAACCTCCCCTACAAACTTGTTCAAAGAAGACAACAAAAACTATGAACTTTTTGTTGACGAGGTTTTCTTAATTGCATTGAATATTGCAATGAATGAGGGTCTGTGTGTAAGAAGATGCCGAGGAAAAGACCCCCTACATATCCTTTCCCCTTCCACAAATCATAACTTTGGCACGCTCTCAAAAGGGCATCATTCGGGATATATGTCTCTTTCACTAATTTATTTGCAATAAACTCTACAACCCGAAAGATTTGTAACAGATCTCACAAATTGGAAAATAAGATAGAAATAAGTTGGGAGGGAAAAAACAACCTTTTGGTCTCTGGCTTTAAGATTTCTTCCCCAATAACCCTTTTAATAGACTTCTTGAATTGTTGGAAATTCCCTTTGAACACAAGTTGAAATTCCATCTCATTAATGTCTTATGTAAGCAACATTTCCCATTCATTGACTAGAATTATCACTCTATAATTTCTCAGCACATACTCCATTTGCATCTTTTGACAAGCCTTTTTCATGCCCCCGAATTGGAGGTATATTAAATTAATTGTTTATTAAGTTATTCCAATAAAATAATATCAAAAGGGATGACTTATTATTTAATTAATTTAATAATAAAGTGACATAAAAATAAAATAATAAAATAATAAAAGTCACTTGAGGAATAAAAGTATATTCTTCTAGAAGCTTCTTGAAAAGGCATTGAGAAATCTATTTAAGAAGTTGTTGGCTAAGCATTTGAGCACACTTGATTTGGATTTCATATCTCATTACCAGACTGGTAAGAAGCTGAAGCTGAATGCTTAGCTTGCTCGAGGTTCTGAATACTTTAGAGAGCCAGGTTCAGTTGTGAAAGATCAACCCTAGCTGGGATTGTTGTGAAATCCATCCAATATTTCTACATTGTGCTTCATTGATGGATATACAAGGGTTTTCAGATTCTTTGCAATAGTTGTTGTATTATTGTAGGGATTTAATTGTGCAATAGCTGGGGTATTATTGCACTAATGCAATAGCTGATTTGTTATTGCATTTATGAGGGTTTCATAATTGCAACAACTGAGGTATTGTTGCAAGTATTTTTGTAGGTTTGGCAACAACTAATGTATTGTTGCATTCAATGTGGAGGTTTGGTTGTTTACAAATTTAATGGTCTTGCAACCAAAATTTGTAGAAGTTCGATTGGATATTTGAGATTTGATCATTTTCAGTTGAACTCAATTGAAAATTGAAGTTTTCATAGGCAACTTAATAGCTTGATTTTATTGAAGGGTACCATTGACATTTATGAAGCAATATTTTAGTCATCACATTCAATCTAGATTTTATAGAGTACGATTTCTTGTTGAAAGGAATTATATTTTGAAGGGAGAGAAACTTCTGCTATTCAATATTTAAAGGATGATTTCTTTAAGGAAATCATGACCTTATATTGGATATTCCTTTTAGAAAATTGGGTGCCACATTAACATTCATGCAGACCAGTTTTGAGTATTTTATTTGGCAGATAGAATCTATACAAGGCTGACGATTTAATCCAATGAAAGAAGAAGCTTATTTGGAGTTTATTAAATTATTAATTGGTTAGTGATCATTCCAAAAGATAGATAGAACAAGCATGGATAAGACAATATTCAGAAGAAGACGAATTAGAGAAAGAGACAAATCCAAGGTGTATTCATTTTTTGAGGAAATCGTATTTCATCTATAGAAGTCGTCCCATTTACAAAAAGTTGGGAGAAGCTTAGGAAAAGAAAAAGGCATCAACAGAGATTTCATCTCTGATGGAGATTATTTTAAAATCATCGCAAAGTAGCTAAAAGGAATGATCACCACATTATAACATGAGACAAGAGCATCAAATTTGATTGGCAGATATTTTTCAAGATGTCATCGCATGATGTAGCTATTGATGGGATTACAAAGTTTGGTTATTACTCATATCTATCATTGCTAAAAGGCATCGAAAGAGTAATATAAGAAGGCATCATTGGCCAAAGACGTCATCTCTGATGGAGATTATTTTAAAATTGTGGAAAAGTAGCTAAAAGGAATGATCGCCGCATTAGAATGAGACAAGAGCATTGAATTTGATTAGTAGATATTTGTCAAGATGTCATCGCATGATGTAGCTATTGATGGGATTACAAAGTTTGGTTATTACTCATATCTATCATTGCTTCCGTCAAGGGAGTTGATCATTTAGAAAGCTCGATTCTTGTGATAACATCTTATTGGTTGTCATTTACTTTAGGGAGACTTTAGAAGGGGCATGGTTTCTCCCTCTTTCCCATTGGGTGCAACTTGCCAAGTATCAAACCAAGTTCTAAGTTTATTGATTTGCATAGCAACAACATGGTAATATTTGCAAATATAGGTCAATAGAATCTACATATTGAAGGTCTGAATCAATCTTTATCTTGTATTATAATGAGTTGAGCTAGAAATGCTTTATATCATTGTAATTCATTGTCATTAGAGTTGCACTTCTGAACTACACCTCCAATCATCATAGCATTGGTATTGTATTTCATTAATCATTAGCAAAAACATTGTAATGACTGAGAATTGATTGCAGTTCAATATATAGTGAATGGCAAATTGCTTGTTAACTATTTGTTAAAATGCATCCTAGTTGTAGCTATCCATTTAACAAGTGCATTAGCATTTTTAGTCATATCATACTTTAGAAAGTCAAAGATACATTCACATTGCTTTGGAATACATTGATAAGTCAACTAGGAGTCATTCCATGTGTCTTGATCTACAAACAAACTCAAATTCAAGGAGAAAACGCAAATAGAAATTTATATCAGACCTGAACAACATTCAAGACAATTGTTTGACAAAATTTCCAAGGCCTGAAAAAGTGAACACAAGGTCAGAAAATTGCTAGGGACCTTACAGTGGTATCAAAGCTAAGATCTTGCCAACTGTGAGGGAATTCGTTTATCAGTATGGACTCATTAAGTGATGTTGAGTTTGGAGAGAAAATTTTATGGCAAGGGATAAACTTGGTCATGTGTTTCTAATCAAAGATTCTCTTCTCAATTCATTGGAGAATGTAGTAAATTGCTTGCATTTGGTGGACCAACCACCTTCTCAGATAATTTGAGTAGGTATGCTTCCAATATTGATATCTTTGGAGGAAGATAGGTAATTGAGACACAAAGGATGTAAGACTTGTTGTGGCCCATTACCTAAGTGAAATTATGAGGATTACAGCTCCTGAAGTTCCTTTGGATAATGGAAAAATGAGACAAGTTATGCAATTGATGGTTGGAATCCTTTAGGGGATATGTGACATCAAAATCCCTACTTTCAATAAGAGGGTTAAGATTATAGAAACAATGGCAAAGCTACAGTCATGCATTATTTTGTTTGATCACGATGGTCTTATTCTCCAATTATTTGATTGCTTCATATTAGGAATTGAATGAAACATCATCCATACAACCTGAGGGAGGGTATGTTCACTATCTTATCCATGATTCTTGATGAGGATGATGATGTTTTCAAGCAGCTACAATTAGAATTGTTAATCATTTGGAGAAGAGAACAACATGTTTCATCCACACCATATGATCTTACAAGAAGAGTGGTTGAGTGGAATATTGAGAAGTTCAAAGAACAACTGACTGCAGAAGAGTTAATCTCCTTTGGACTACAGGTTCCATCTTCTCTTCAGGAGGATAGCATGACATTATCCAATGGAGCAAGTGAGTTGGATGATGAGTATATAGAGTAGCCTGGACCATCTTGTGTTTGGACACCCCATCAAGGCATTGAGGATGATTTCATAGATGGAATTAGCACTATCCTAATTCCAGACCAGGATATGTGCATATAAGACTTTGCGGAAAAAGAATTTTAGGTACAATTAGAAGCTTCTCCATGTGGAATAGAAGCTAGACATACACCTCATAGTCTGCATAGTTGGAGGGACCAATTAAAGGTGAATGAGGATGAGATTGTGGCAGCCTTATCTCATCATGAAAAAATACATAAGTTGATTGAAAATCACATTTGGATGGTTCAGTTGGAGAGAAGACAAAAAGGGATTCTAGGAGAGTCTTCTCATGATAGCTTGCAAGAGATCAAAGAAGTGATGGGAGTGATGAAGTCAAGTTACTTACACCTTCTTTTATACTGTGACCATCTTCTTAACCTCATTGAGATCTATTCAGATGCTTTGATGAGGAAAGAAGAGGTAGTTGATAGGCTCTCTCAAGAGCTTGAGGTCACTAGGGATTCCTTGGAGTATACTCAAATTGCACTTCAGTATTTTGAGTCATGTTGATAATCTTTGCTTAGAGCTAAGCTTGGCTAGATGTACATCATGTTCAATAGTGACTCTTTCATCTATGGCAGCCAGTATACAAGAGGAGGATAGAAGTGTGAGACCACCTAGTGTTCACACTCAGGATACAGGTGCAGGGTCAGTTGGTGATGGATGCATTACTCTCTAGAGGAGTTTTCTTGTGCTTCTAGTTGATTCTAGTCTATGGTTTGGAGTTAGGCATGTGGACAGGTGTATTCCAGCTATACCATGTGTTCTACCTCATACTTCATTGAGTGTTGATAGTACTAATTTGAAGGTAGTAGAAGTTGAGGTGGATAGATGGAGTTGGGATTGTCACCTTGGTGTTAGGGGATAGATTGATGATGAGTTTTTATCATTCCTTAGCAGTGGTGATAACTTTTTCTCTATCATGGACTTGATTAGCAGGCTACACGATGCTATCCTTATTCATGCCAGCAGCTTGATAGATGTTGGTATATGTTTCTTTTCACCGATGATTAACATTCTTCACATCCACAAGAGACCTCTTCAAGTAGATTGGTTTGTCGATAGCACATTAGAATTGGCTACAAGTGAATTAGAATCATTAGAGATTTGAGCACCAACCTCTTCTTCGATACTTTGGAGGCTGATATGGGATAGTTTTATCAGAAGGAGATGGGTCCTTCTAGGTCTTTCACACTAGTCTTGAATGATGATCCAGTCTCTCTCTAGGTAGTAGATGGAATTCATGATGATAATCTTCTCACTCCTGAAAGAGATTCAGGACACTTGCAGTTGCTTGCTGGTAAAGGTTTTGATGGTGAGACTATAGAGGGTAACAATGAGGTTGTGGTTAACTCAACTCATCTTAACATGAGTTTTGAGTCTTCTTTTGAGGATGGTAGCATTGGATGGGATACACCTGACTACTTTGGTATTCCATTAGCACAGTCAAGGGAGTTTCACCTCAATTGCATTATGAGGCGTGCTCATCAGTTTATTTTCAGCCCGCATACACAGGGTTTGATTATGTCATTGTTGGAATAGAGAGGTGGGTTGAATATGCAATGTTCAGGTTCACTCTAGTATGATACATTCCTAACTTCAAGTGATGATTCCAAGTTTCTTACTTGCCCATTTCTAGTAGGTTGCTTCCAGAAGCAGGGTTTTGAGATTTGGTTAGATTGTACTTTAGGGGGGTATCAGAGTGGCACAAAAAAAGTCAGTTGGAGTGGAGTTTGTAGGACTTATAGTTTATCCATGGGATACAAGTATGATATTTGAGGTGTATCAGCATAGTTTTTGGAGTTGGCATGATCGATTTGATTTTTAGAGTTGGGATCTATGGATCTCATTGTCAGATGGATGGTTCCATTGGTTGAAAGAATTTGGTAGCTTCTTGGGTTCTAGTTGCATACAAATGTTATGGGATTGCACATGTTGTAGGATCATTTGGGATCTAGGAGTTAACTTGTCAAGTAGTTGGTTTCACAGAGTGACAAAGACTATCTTGGAGGCACTTGGTTTCTCTTCAGATATTTCATATCTGAGACTTCTTCCCTGTTACTCCTTTCAGGACTTGAGGTTTCTTCAGCATCCACCATTGGATTTGCTTCTTCCTAGCAGGAGATTTGTGGTTTGGACATCTTCATTGCTTTAGACTTCTTTCAGTGGTTTTCAGGACACTTCATTCAAGGGGTGCTATCAAGTCTCCATCACATCCATCATATTCATCCTATCTTCATCTTTGGATATTGTTCGACATCAGTTTCTGCATCTTCTTGGTTTGTCACCCTCTTCATTGATTGTGGCATCTTCATCAGGCAAGGAGACACTTGAGCAGAGTTCAGAGACATCATCATCCATGTTCATTCTTCCTTCCTTCAATTCCTATCTAGAATGGGAAGCATCTTTGCACTTGCATTTGGTTTTGTTTCTTCCGAAAGGGAGACAAGTTGTTTGTCGGCATTGGATCTTGTTTTGTCTTCAGACATTTACCTTTCTTGCAGGTGATCTTATCTCCTGGGGGGGCTATATAGTCTCTCTATTGTATCCACGTGACGGATGGTGTCCTTGGGGGGTATTTGGGAGTCCTCCATCCTTCCCATCCTATCTCACATTTCTGCATTTTCATCTCCTTTTTGGAGAGGGGTTTTGTTCCTATTGGGTTTTCCCCTTTTCTCTAGTTGTGGGAGATTTTCTGCATCTTCATGTACATGGGTACCTAACATGGCCTCGTAGCCGGGACCCATCATCATCTACATAATCATTGCATTTTCCTCCCTAAGTTGCACTTATGGGGGGGTGTTGGTGTAATTAATTAATTAATTAATTATTACACTAGCATAAGTTAACTTAGGTCATAAATCATTTAGTCCTAGGTTGCAATCATTTAATAAATGGGATAATATTCCCTTTCCTAGTTTATGGGATAAGATTCCTTCTAGAACTTATCTCATCATTTAATGATCATCACCATAGGGTTCACATGTTGTCACATGTTAGATTTTAACACTTGGCAACATCTCATGCATATTAGGGTTTTCCTTTTACCTATATAATCAGGCATCTTGTTCATTTGTAATATATCAATCAGATATCATATCAATATCATATCAATCATCATATCAATCATCATATCAATAGAATCTTTAATCAGCATTCCATTGTTGCAACACTTCTTTTGTGGTTGATTATCTTTCATGGCTAAAGTCCTTTATTGAAGCTTCAAGGGCTGTGCAATCCATCATCTCAACATAAATGAGTTGTTGGTTGGAGTTCTTTTTAGGATCATTTGGGATCCAGGTGGTTGGTGGACAGGCACATATGAGTTGACATTCAGGGATCAAATGATGTGGTAGTTGAGTTGGATTGGAAGTTGCGAATTGCTTGAGGGCAAGCAATCGTTGGGAAGGGAGGACTGTCATGCCCCCAAATTGTAGGTATATTAAATTAATTATTTATTAAGTTACTCCAATAAAATATAATATCAAAAGGGATGACTTATTATTTAATTAATTTAATAATAAAGTGACTTAAAAATAAAATAATAAAATAATAAAAGTCACTTGAGGAATAAAATAATATTCTTCTAGAAGCTTCTTGAAAAGACATTGAGAAATCTATTTAAGAATTTGTTGGCTAAGCATTTGAGAACACTTGATTTGGATTTCATATCTCATTACCAGATTGGTAAGAAGTTGAAGCTAAATGTTTAGCTTGCTCGAGGGTTTGAAGACTCTATAGTTCCAGGTTCAATTGTGAAAGATCAACCCTAGCTGGGATTGTTGAGAAATCCATCTAGGTTTTCTACATTGTGCTTCATTGACGGATGTACAAGGGCTTTTAGATTCTTTGAAATAGTTGTATTATTGTAGGGATTTAATTGTGCAATAGCTGAGGTATTATTGCACTAATACAATAGCTAATTTATTATTGCATTTATGAGGGTTTAATATTTGCATTAGCTAAGGTATTGTTGCAAGTATTTCTATAGGTTTGGCAACAACTGATGTATTGTTGCATTCATTGTGGAGGTTCGGTTGTTTACAAATTTAATGGTCTTACGACCAAATTTGTAAAAGTTTGATTGGATATCTGAGATTGATCATTTTTTAGTTGAAGAACTCAATTGCAGATTGAAGTTTTCACAGGAAGTTTAATAGCTTGATTTAATTGAAGGGTACAATTGAAATTTTGAAGCAATATTTTATTCATCACATTCATTCTGGATTGTATAGATTTCGATTTCCTATTGAAAGGAATTATATTTTGAAGGGAGAGAAACTTCTGATATTTGATATTTAAAGGATGATTTCTTTAAAGAAATCATGACCTTATATTGGAGATTCCTTTTAGAAAATTGGGTGCCACATTAACATTCATACAAATTGGTTTTGAGTATTTTATTTGGAAGATAGAATCTATACAAGGCTGATGATTTAATCCAAAGAAAGAAGAAGCTGATTTTAACTTTGATGAATTATTAATTGGTTAGTGATCTTTCCATCAGGTAGATAGAACAAGCATAGATAAGAAAATATTCAAAAGAAGACGAATTAGAGAAAGAGACAAATCCAAGGTGTATTCAATTTTTGAGGAAATCATATTTCATCTATAGAAGCCATCCCATTTGCAAAAAGTCGGGAGAAGCTTAGGAAAAGACAAAGGAATCGACATAGTAAGATAAGAAGGTGTCATTGGCCAGAGACATCATCTCTGTTGGAGATTATTTGAAAATTATGGCAAGAAGCTAAAAGGAATGATCAACACATTAGAATGATACAAGAGAATCGAATCTAATTGCTAGATATTTGTCAAGATGTCATTGCATGATGTAGCTATTGACAGGATTACAATGTTTGGTTATTGCTCATATCTATCGATGCTTTCCTCATGGGAGTTGATCATTTAGAAAGCTTGATTCTCTTGATAACGTCTTATTTATAAAAGACAACATCTTATTGGTTGCCATGTACTTTAGGGAGACTTCAGAAGGGGTGTGGTTTCTCCCTCTTTCCCATGGGGTGCATCTTTCCAAGCATCGAACTAGGTTTTGAGTTTATTTATTTGCATAGAAACAACATTGTAATATCTGCAAATATCGGTCAATAGAATCTGCATATTGAAGGTCTGAATCAATCTTTATCTTGTATTATAATTAGTTGAGCTAGAAATTTTTTATATCATTATAATTCATTGTCATTAGAGTTTCATTTCTGAATTGCACCTCTAATCATCATAGCATCAGTATTGTAATTCTTTAATCTTTAGCAAAGGCAATGTAATGACTGAGAATTGATTGTAGTTCAATAAATAGTGAATGGTGGATTGCTTGTTAACTGTTTGTTAAAATGCCTCCTAGCTGTAACTATCCATTTAGCAAGTGCATTAGCATTTTCAATCAAATCATAATTTAGAAATTCAGAGATACATTCACATTGCTTTTGAATACATTGATAAGTCAACTAGGATTCATTCCATGTGTATTGATCTACAAACAAACTCAAATTAAAGGAGAAAACACAAACATAAATTTATATCATACCTAAACAACATTCAAGAAAATTGTTTGAAAAAATGTCCAAGGCCTGAAAAAGTGAACACTGTGTGTGTGTTAAATGTGTAAAGTTAGTATCAACACAAACCTTAATGAAATGATTTATATTAAAGATTCAAAGCAAACAAGTTATTCTAATTTGCAACAAACTAAATCTTTCAAGAATGTCTCATTGTCCTCTATTCTTAATTATGTTTTTTTTAACCTTTTGGCCCTCAGATTTCTATGTGCATAAAGGCTATTAGAATGAGACAACATGCAAGCCAATTTAGTTCCTACATGAAACTATATGCAAACAATGATGATGAATGCCATGATGAGTGGAGGATGATGTTTATGATAAAGAAACAAGTGGAGGTGTATGCTATGGTATTGAACTAGAATGATCTATAGATGATTCTACATATGCTCAAATGAAAAACTAAAAATGACTAAGATGATACTCCATATACTCAAATGCAAACTAAAAATGAACTAACCTAAAATGCAACTATGATGCAAGATGGGATGTAAAATGCAACTATGAAGCAAGATTTAAAGCTAAGATATAAATGCAAAGAAAAACATGAAGTTAAATGCAATTATACGACTCCAAAATGCTCCCAAGCTCCAATAATAAACCTACATGATAACTCTACTTCAAATGTGGATACCAAATACAATACCCAAGGGTTGCATTTATAGCCTTTTCCAAGCATATAGTGAGGTGGAAATAATCAATAGTCTAGATTCAAACAAGAAGAATGGATGGTGAAGATGAAGAGAATCAAGATGTTGTCCTCTTGACCAAAGACAACATGCCATTTGGATGGAAGAATCTCTTGACCAATAGGCAACATGCCATTTGGATGGAAGATTCAATTGTGGGAAGAGAAGACCATGTGCTCCAAAATTGATTGATGTGTGTGAGGAATGAGCCATGTGCTTTTTAAAATGAGTTGAAGATAATTCTAATTAAAAATTAGAGTTATTTAATTTCATGTGACCTTGGTGAGGTGGCATAAAAAGTTGTAGACGTGTGCTTTAATTCCTAATCGGGATCAGTGAAGATAAACTAAATTAAAAAAGTTTATGGAACCTTGTTTATTTAGTTAATTTAGAAGAATATGATTTTAGATTTGGAGAATTAGAGAAGGGTGAACAATATAAAAAAATTGAGAATTTATTTATACATAGTCGAAATATTAATTAAATATCTAGTATTTAATTAATTAAATACCATGACCATTTTTAGGTGTATACATTTTTTCCCTTTTTGAAGTAATGTGTTTACGTGTTGTTTCAAAGAAAAAATTGATACCAATGCCTAGAAATTTTTTCGATGCCCTAGACATTGATTTTTAGGTGATGACAAATATATGCCCCCTCGGGAGATAAATCGGTGAATTTTTGAATTTTTAGAATTTTTGGAAATTTTGGAAATTTTTGATGATTTTTCGATGATTTGATGATGATCTCAAAATTTTGTGATTCAAAAACAATTTATCTCCCAAAAAAGAAGATTGAGCCTACCAGATTGATTAATTGATGCCTTATGTTGCCTCCTTGTGTTTGATGTTTTGATGATCTCATTCAACTGATTGATTTGACGATGTTGATGTGATAGTTGATGATTGACCTCATGATAGGTGAGGATCAATGATAGGATGATGATGATTGACCTCATGATAGGTGAGGATCAATGATAGATTGATGCTTGACCTCATGATAGGTGAGGTTCAATGATAGTTTGATTGATTGATGGACGTCATGATAGGCGAGGTACATTGATTGATGAACCTCATGATAGGTGAGGTTGGATCGATTGATGAACTGCATGATAGGAAAGGTTGGATTGACTGATGAACCTCATGATAGGCGAGGTTGGATTGATTGATGAACCTCATGATAGGCGAGGTGCATTGATTGATGAACCTCATGATAGGCGAGGTGCATTGATTGATGAACCTCATGATAGGTGAGCTTGAAATGATTGATGAACCTCATGATAGGCGAGGTTGAATTGATTGATAAGATTGCTGATTTGTGATATGTTATGATCATAGGAGGATTTCCGCATTTGGTGCAAGTGGATTTAGATTTGATTGGGCAATGTGGTTTGACTTCTCTGATTGATTGATATGCCCCAGTATATGATTGATTAATGTACTAAGACTTGATGATGTACTAAGACCTGATGTATACATTGATTCAGTTGAGACATTGATGATGTAACTCCTGATTTGAGACATTATGATACACTACCATTTTTTATAGTGATGTATCTCTTTATACCTTTGAATATCCTTGTACACTTTGACATCATTTTGAGTTATATATGACATGCGATGATGATGATGATTGATATATGTGTCTATATGATGTTTATATGTGATGATGATCATGATGATTATGATGGATGCATTTGATTTCTATTTTATGATGCTATGTGATGTTCTATATGATGATGATATGATATGTTATGAATGTAAATGATGATGCAAATTATGTGTTATGGTTCTATGATGCTTTATGAATGATGCCTATATGATACATGTGATGGATCCTATTATACCAATGAAATGAGATGCATTTTATGTTTTTGTTATTTTATAATGCAAATAAATGATGCAATGGATGAGTAAATGATGTATGAAATGATCACATGATGATGCATATTTCTATTGATGTTTATGTGATGCTTATATGTCACTATTGAATTTGACTCCATTTTTTGACAAATGTTCATCAGTCATTCCACAAACATTTGTCAGACAATCGACGAATTGACGAAATAATTTTTGTCGCCATTTTTTCATCAAAATTTTGATGATGAATTAAATGTCAAAATAATGGTGTAGATTCGTTGGGTGTTGGAATCATAAAATGACTCAGATGTTCATCGGAATATCAACAAAAACTTTGTGTATCCATCGACGAATTAGAACCAAAATGAAATTGCAATGGCTCTTCCGAAGCGTCGAAACAACACCAGAAGTTCATCTCCATTTCAATGAAATGGGCAAGGAGTTACGACAAAGCCTTCATCACAGCTATAGCAACTTTGTTGGACCCTTTCAGTGGTTCATCGGTGGCCTTCATTGAAATTGCAACGAAACAATGCAATTTTTTTTTTATAAATATTCATTGAAATGTACCATCGCGAAGACTCTTGGCGATGACCACCGAATCCAACCCATCAATGAGAGATCAATCATCGATACAGGATAGAAAACTCACTCCAATAGTCCATGTCTTGCCGATGACTTCCATCGACAAGACAGACCCAATGTCACACCGATTTGACCTCTTCAAGAGTTTTAAATAGACTTACACCATGTCATCAAGGAGACTCTTGGCGATGACCACTGAAGCCAACCCATCGGTGAGAGATCAATCATCGTCACAGGATAGAAAAATCACTTCGATAGTCCATGTCTTGTTGATGACTTCTGTCGGCAAGATAGATCCAATGTCACATCGATCCGACCTCTTCAGGAGTTTTGAACACTGCTAGTTATCAGCAAGACATTTTGAGGGTCTCACCAATTAAACAATTGTCTAAGAGAAAGTAAATAGATGGAACCTATTAAATTTATTATTTTTGGGTTCTTTAAATCATAGAATAGATACCATAGATTCTTGTGTATAATGTACTTATATTTAGATTTGAATTCGAGACCAATTGTCATTGCACATTCCATTTTACTTGCACAAAGTATTCTATAAGAAATATATTGATAATTCCAAATGATTTATGGTGTTGTAAAAATCTACCTATCATCATAGTTCTATTGTTCCCCCCTAGAGAATCCCGCAAAGACAAGTTTACAATACCAAGTCAAATAATATGAAAAAGACTTACTTCCATACAAATTAAATGATTATTCTCACAATGAAAATTGTCTAATCGCAACAACAATTCCATGAAAGGTTATCCATGCTTCAAAAGAGATGACTGATCATACATACAGACTGCAAGATGCATAGAAAAAGCATTACACTTGAGAACAACCAAGGGCTAACAAGGGAAGGAGTTAAGAAACGTCTGGATTGAAGAGAAAATGTGTAGGGAAAATGTTGAGTAGTGTCAAGAGAACAGAGCTTGTAGAACATATTCTTGACCTAATCAAGCTCTTGAATAACTTAAACAAAATTAAAATACTAACACATACATGAGAAATGTAATGAACTTCCAATATCTGCTATCTTTTTCATTAATGCAGAGGTAGGTAAAGGAGAAATAATTATAATTGTAACACTATTCATAGTCCAGTAAATTATGTTTGTAATTTGTGTTCAATGGACCTCAATTTTATCATTATACTGCCCATCTAATACCATATTTTAATCCAGGGTTCAACTATCTCAGATCTAAAGATGCACCTTCAATTAACCATTTAAAGTAATATAAAATAAGGTAAGACTTTTACTTGAGAAAGATTGGGTACACTTGTAGGATTAAAGTTCTAGCAATCATCAGGATTTATTGGCACACAGACACAAACTACAACATATGAAGTAAAAAAAGACTACAAGTTAGTGAAATTGTCCTTAATATGTAACTGGTTTGCAAATTGATTGGTAGAAAATAAGGTTACAAATAGATCTACATAAAAAATTATGAGGACAATCTAATATAATCATCAAAATAGATGAAAAGTGCAAAGGAAAGAGCCGAGCTACATCTCTAGAGCCTAAGAAAAACACATGCAAGAAACATAAAAAGAAGAAGAATAAACCAGTTTTTGGATGAACACAAAATGGCGCCTTCAGCAAGTGATTCATATGCTTTGACACCTGATAGGACATGAAGAATATTTTAGTCTTCCTATATGAAATTAACTACTTACAGAAAAAACCCAGAAACCAATATTATATACCTCCATGTCTAGCTGAGGGTATGTATAAGAGAAAAAAATTTCCTCAATGCAATGTCAAAAAATATCAATGTGTGTGTAGGTTTGTATTACTCAAACTATCATTTCACGGCCTAAGGAAAAATACCAAAGTGATGTTTTAAATTTCAATCTTCACATAGGCTCCCTTATTGCTACACATGCATATACAAGCATTATTCAAGCTCTAAACTATTAAAATATTAAGGATTTAATTAGCTATAAGATGGAAAGTTGTTGTTTAGACATAATCCATCATCTTTTACATATCTTTATTCACTCCTAGCACTTCAGATAAATTTTGTAAATGAGACAGAAATGTGAATCTTTTATGACAAAGAAAATTATTAAAAGGAGAGGGGAGAGAGGAAAGGGTAGGGGGGCAAAGAGAATGCTTGAATGTATAGAAATTATAACAATGAAATGAATCTTAAGTTTGAAGTATTAATATCATTTACAACATTTATGATCAAGAATGAATGTAAGTAGAGAAAATTTTGCATACCTGTAGATGGTACAAAATTTCATGGTTAAGTCGAAGCCTCCCATCAACAACAAGATTCAAATATCCATGTATCTATCTCAATTGAGCCTCTAAACCCTTCAGAGCTGTCAATTTTTCCACTAACCTGTTATGCACAAAAGTCAAATTTTAGAGTTATGTCACCAGTAAAAATAGAAGAAACTGAGCTTTGAAACCAAATCCACACACAACACAATGTGGTATTCATACAAAACCATAGAAACAAACTAAACTCAGAACATTGGAATGGAAACAACTTCAAATTATGATGCAGAGCATGGATTCAGGGTATAAAGAATCATTTTTTTTCCACCATAGTGAAAAGTTAGCACTTTCTTTCATCTTTGCATATTGGTTTGATGCTTCAAATGATGCATTTCTTATATTGAAAAGTGCATTACCTTATTGAGCTTCTCTTTTTTTCAAGAATAGTTTAATATTCTCTACTTAACAGGGCCAACCACATGACGGTGGAAGCTCCTTTGGCCCTTCCCCCCCCCTCACATCACTCCCATACCCAATCATATAGCATTAATCATCCATTCATCCATTAATAACATATAACATTCATTCATTAACATATAACATTCATTAATTAACATATTCACATTCATTCATTAACATATAATATTCATTCTTTTAGTTTTTACATATCAAAAATATGGTTGTCATGATATGATTACAATCACTTTTTTTTTGTTTCTTTTTTAAAGCTAAAAAAATATAAAGTGGAGTATCGTTTTCTAAATAATTTGTCCCCCCTTTAGTTGTTCTGCCCTCTCCTCATGATCTTAATGTACGCCTATTCGCCTACTCATGACATGGATGCTACTGCAAGGGGGGGTCTACTGCAATAAAAAAGAATTTATTATTATTGTTACAAGTATTTCATTAATTAAAAGAACATTAGAGTGGTTCTATTTACATGATGGGTCCACATCATGTTCCTGAACTTTTGTTATAGACTCATGCTCAACATGTTGAACACCCTCTAAATCCTGATCTGTAATTGAAACACGAAAGGTTACATTAAGTAATATATCAATTGAAATTAAATATGTTTAAAAGAACATTAGAGTGGTCCTCTTTACTTGATGGTCCCACATCATGTTCCTTATCTTCTCTAGCCTGATCATTCTCAACATGTTGATCACACTCTACATGCTCTAAAGTTGAAACATGAAAGGTTACATTAATTAATACACCAATTGCAGTTAAATATGTTTAAAATAATTTGGAGTGGTCCTCTTTCCTTGATGGGGCCACATCATGTTCTTGATCTTCTCTATCCTGATCATGCTCAACATGTTGATCACGCTCTACATGCTCTAAAGTACTGAGATGCACATGATGACCTTCATTTGTAGGTTGTGCTCCACCCTCACTAGGCTACATTCCAATGTCATGTGCAATATTATCACTGCTTGAATGTTTAAAACAAATATGCATGTAATTACTTTATGGTGGAAATTAATATTGAATAGATTGCACAAGTATTCAATTTTAAATAAACTTTATTGAGTTTATTTACCTACGTGTTGGATGCAGTGCAAGATTGTGTTTTCCCAGTCAAGACTCTTAGGCATTCAGCCATGGCTCCATAGCCTTGCTGGAAGGAAATCTTCAGGTCCTCTTCTGTGGGAACTCTATTGAATTTAGAGCCCTACATTTTTGCATAAGATCATAAATTTTGCTTCTATGGTGTGATAAAACCAAAAAAAAAATTCAATTTATTATTTAGATACAATATTTCACTTCTTGATACTTACAATTCGTGCGGCTAATTTCATATAACCACCAGAGCCAAGTTTGTGCTGCCCTTTTTTTCTAGTCTTG
Source organism: Sequoia sempervirens (assembly GCA_007258455.2). NCBI lineage: Eukaryota > Viridiplantae > Streptophyta > Pinopsida > Cupressales > Cupressaceae > Sequoia > Sequoia sempervirens. The sequence goes on from VDFB02072274.1 coordinate 26,193,920, forward strand.
CCTTTGTTTCCTTTGATGTCTCGGGCAGCCTATGAAAAGTTTGAAATGTGTTAGATTATGTAAAAACAAAGAGTAATCAGTATATAATTACATTGTTGATAGTATCACATACCTTCCCTTGCTTGGTGGTGTCTTTCCTTTTTTCTTTTCAGCCTTCTCCTTTCCATCCAACACTAGGTCCTTCCACTCCCTCTCTGGAATCATGGGGGGAGGCTTGTACTTTTTTTTCTTCTCTAAATGTGACCTATATTGGTCCCTCACATACTCTAGATAGGTACCATCTTTCTTAAGGACCTTGGTTCGTTTGAATGTTTTATCACCGAAGAGAACAACTAAATGCTTAATGAGCTCATCTTTTAAATCTTGATTTTGGGCATTCCACCATGTACGTATGGTGGGCCCGAAGAGCTCAAATGTAATATCACTTAGATGTTTATAAAAAACATCATTTCCTACAAATGATCATGGGATCAATAGTCTAAAAAGAGTGATCAATAAGTAAATTTCAATTGGATTATATATAATAATAATTAAAATGTTTTAAAGTACCTGGGACCTTCTCTATCTTTATGGGAACGAAATCCTCGGTCACCACAAATGTGACCGGAAATGTTCTTGTACTAGTAATATGAGAAGATCTAGGAAATGTTACTAAAATATCACCAGTACTAATGGCCTCTGCATCACCAGGTACATGTCCTAACGCATGTTTTGGCATGTGTTTGCTGCTAGAGGGTGCACTAACGGATGCCTACATGGTATGTGTTGCTGACATTTCAGATGACAATATAGGCACAAATGATGGGGTCAGATGATGTGATGTATGCGCAGGAAGATCAAGATGGACACTTGTACCAACCCCTACTTCTCAAGCAGCACTTGGAGTACCTTGATCATGGCCAGGAGCATGATGAGGAGACAAAAAATCCTATAGAAACAACACATATTTTAGTTCATGAAATAAAAGAGTACAAAATATAAAACCATGAATGAACTTATGCTATAAATAAAGACCTCATGACAGCTTACTCACAAGTTTTGTGATCTCTCAATCAATATTTTAACCCTCTCTCTTATCTCATCTATTTGAGGCACTATGAATAACAACTTAAGGATTTCTTCATTGCATTTTTTTTAGGTCTTCCTTATCATATCGAGAGGGTTTGTTGAATAAGAAATGTCATCATCACATAATATTGATTGCACCTCCCAATGGATGCTCTCATCTACTGCTGGTGCCTTTCCCTGATTTGTCGACTACAACAAGAATATTAAAAACATTATTGAAATTAACCCAATAAACTTATGAAAAAATATAATAATAAAACATTTTGCTTATATCTAATTTGTACAATTACAATGAGGTAAACCTATCAGGTAGAATCACCTGAAGATACATTGTGATCTGTGCTCTGGGCCAGAGCCTTCTCCATATTATCAATGTCCCGATATGACAAAAATTAAATATAAAAAAACATTACCAAAATGAAACCAATAGACTTACAAAAAAAAACATAAGAATAAAATGGTATATTGGAGTCATTAATTGGAAGTTGGGTAAAATGGTACACAATATGTACCACCCCCATAGTAACTGTGTTTCTGTAACTAAGCAATTCAAATTGTAATCAATTACAACTCTTCCCCAGTTATTGATTTTATTCCACATACATATGAATACACGGTTTCCCTCGCACGCCTCGAATATGCAATTGGGTTGCTTATTTGTTGACCTAGGTCGTGTACTATTTATAAACCCTGCAATATTCCCTTATGCTTTTGGCCTTCCGTCAATGTACATAGCCCCTCCTTTATTTTGATCCTTATCTTTTAGTTGTATATAATTTGCTGACAGTGCATACCTACGCATACTTCGTGTATATCGAACCAGTTGCATCCAATCTTTGTAACTGTAACAGGGTCCGACATACTCCATCAATTCATTAACTTTTTCATAATAGACCTTTATGTTGTCCATGCAAAATAGGCCCAAACCATGTAATGACGATGGTGCTATGTGATATATCCTCTCATTGACACAAAAATCAGTGTTTATTGGAGGAAGTTCCTTGGGTACCCATTATTTCTATAGATGTTTGTACCTCAAGGAAACCTCGATGTCTCCTATGCTCTCATCATCATAAGAACATGACCCCCCTTCAGCAAGAAAAAATTCCGTAATGTTTTACAAAATTTTCTTCTAATCTTTTTTGACCTCTAGTTGATCTCCCTCTTTTTAGACATACTACATATCTCCTTTCCTCTTCTCTTCTTGAATTTCCTCATTTCGAGGAAGAGAGAGATCTAGAAAAATACCTATTTGGTAGTACCTACACTCATAAGGATGTTGGATGAAGTTCTTTCGTAGTGATGTGATCCCAAGGTGACATTATGATTAATATATCATTTCATCTCTAGAATTTCACAGGTTATAAGGTAATCAAGTCTTGATAGATTGCAAGCTATTGTTACTACCATCCAAATGTGTCCATCACAAATCAAATCTACTTAACATTTTAACTCCCAAACTTTGTAACAAATGTTAAATGTGACTATGGTCCACCAATTACATAACCAAGGCCTTAAATGTATTCTCTAATTGTAATCAAAGGACTTTTTCTCTCCATTCAAGTAAATAAACTTGAAGGGAAACACCAACAAGTAGTTTATTGGACACCTACATGACTAAAAATACCAGAAAATTTACATTTAATTTCCATATGTCTAAGTGGTTAATAGGGAGGGAGTGTGTACTAGGCCTAGTTAAGTCATCATAAGTTTATGCTTTGGCAATAATTTTTTTTTTGAGTCATCTTAAATCTTCCTATGTCTAATTGCTAGGAGACTTTTGGTATGTTTTAAGGTAGGATGATTGATGAAAGATCCTAAAGAGCCTTTCTCCATGGTATCCAAGTACACATAGCAATGGTCTTCTCTTATATGGTTGGACATGATTTAAAGAACTTAGCTAGGAATTATTCATTTAACCTAAGGTTTTCTCATAATGCCATCATTGGAAAAGTATGAGCAAATTCTTCTATTATGAAGAATTGGTCTAAGTGCCTCTACTAATCACTATGAATGTTTGTAAGGATAAAATGACTAATTGCATTAGGTAGGAGAGAATCAACTTTGAGTTCTTCAAAGATTATATTCCTCTATTCTTAATTTTTAAGGGTTGCATGTGGAGGAGGTTATCACTACCAAGAAGGGAGGAGACCTTTCCTTGTGATGGAACTTCAAAATTTTTCTCTTTGTGTTCCATTTTTATCTTTCCTTATGTCTCTGGTCATCTATGGTGTTTGGGAAAAGCCTAAGGTTGGGGTTTTACCTTTGTCTTCATGTAAAACCCTAGTGTTTATCTTACGCCTTGGGTGGGATCTTTTGGGCCATTACTTTTTGGGGAGGGTTCTAAAACAACTTAAGCCCCATTGATTCGTCTAAGTTGAGCCCCTTTTGATTTATCGTTTTATTCCTTCGCCTAAATTTATTATTTCTTAAGTCTTGGATGGTCCTATGCTCCCTCATTTAAAAAACAACTTATGTCATTGTTTATCATTAGCCCAGTGATGTCCCCTCGTTCTTTTAATAAATGTTTTATATTTTGCAGAGGGACAAGTTTGTGTGACCATAGATCAATTATCATTTGATCTTAGTCATTCCCCGCCATCCCGTGATGACCCCACCACACTGTTTTGGTTGATAGCAATATCACGGGCAATCGCCACATGTCTCATTTAATGAAGCCGAAGAGATGATCAAAATACTTTGATAAATTTATCTATTTTTAATACATTATGTAGCTATTTACTAAAGCATTTATGAGATGCACGTGTTTCAAATCAATAGAGATGTTATAATCTCAGTAGAAAAGGTGCTTGAGGTTAATGACAAAGTTGGTGACTATGTTGAACGAACAGGATTACCGATGGTTGAGATCCACAGTTGCCTGCCATAGCGTGATTAGAAGTTGCGAGGTCTTTATCGATCATGATATCGTGGGAGAATGCCACGTGGATTTCCTTGGCAATGCATAGTATGGTGGTCCCTTATTGCCATGATGGAGATTGTGTCAGTTTGTTTTGAAGACAACCGTTTGATCATCTAACCAAAGTGAAGAATTGACAGCTAGTATTTCAATCTACATCAAATGCGATTACAAGCTTCTATTATGTAATTTCATATTTTTGTTTAGCCCTCCTGGAGAACTAAAAACTCAAGATTACAGTTGCCCTCCTAGAGAACTAAGTTTTTAAGAGAGCCAAGATATAGACACCAAATAGATGGCATATAGGTCATTTGTAGCAGACAATGAATTTTGATATACAGAGACTCAGATGCATGTATTTTTATGGAGTAAATGAAGATATCTAAGTTGCGGATTAAGATTTTGGTATCAACTATTTGTTAAATTTATGCAGCTATTTGATTGTCTCCATTTTGATGCTTCTCTATTGTTTAAATTGATATAACAAGTTTATACTCAGTTTATCATTGTAAATTTTCTATATATGTGTAATCAGGTTATTTAGTTCTCTAAAGTAGGGATTAAAATATTTTAATCAATCACAAAAATTGGGAAGTGTTACGTGGATTGATAAGAAGAATCACATAACTAGAATTTCCATTCTATCTCAAGAAGAGTTTATCAATTATTCACTTGCACGTTTACACAAGTTGTAAACAATTTTTGTGTCTAACAGTTTGAATTATTGCCATTATTGAAATCTACATTTGTAGATATTCATTAGACTCCATATACCCAATAAGGCACTGGTCTCCCCTTGTATTCTTTTATAATTTTCATTATTCTTATTTATTTTACACTTACATTTATAAATACACATACATATGCATTTACCATTTTCATTTATTTCTCATGTAGTTTAATAGTTTGATCGATTTCATATTATATGTGTTGAAGACTTTAGAATTTCAATTACATTAATTTATGGATATGTTGTATCTATAACACTACAAAACCATATGCTCTTTGCATTTACACTTGCATTTAGAAATACACATTTATATACATAGATATAGATTTGTTTAATGATATGTTGTATTTATTGTTCTAAGAGAGCATCCAATAATTGCATTTACCTTTACATTTAAAAATACATATACATTCATTCATACATACATACATACATACATACATACATATATATGTATTGTGTGTATGTATAATATTATATTTAGTGTTGAAACAACTCATTAGAGTGCAGCACATGAATAAAATTCATAAAATCAGATCTCCCATACACTTAGTTTTGTTGAAACCTAGGCAGAACCTCTCATTTCACATGTTTTCTTCACAAAACTCTTAGAGACAACAACTATACCTTCTTTATTTCTCATCCTACACCATGTTCATGCATCCTACAATTAAAACAGTATCCATGGGGCCTCTTACATAAGCTACAATAATCACAAAAAGTGTAAGAGCCCCTTTATATCATGTTTGGACTACAAAACCCTTAAAAACAGGGTAACTCATATTATGATTTGTTAGTGAGTTGTATGGACAAAATTATTAGCACCAGCTCATTCTTAGAGTCTTTTGAAAGAGAAGCGAATCAGGTGGAAGTTAAGTACAAACCTTATAGTGTCAAGATGAATGAGGTGATCAATTTTTATTGGCCAATTGATGAAGAGTACCAGAAATGGGTAAATGTATATTTAACTAAGGAAGAGTGAAAAGGAGTAGGCTGCTAACGGTTGACAAATCAGTTGTTGCAGTTACAACAGATTCTAGTTTTTTTATTGGTGACACTCTAGGTGCAGAATTCTTGAG
>VDFB02072274.1:26199816-26259042 GCA_007258455.2 Sequoia sempervirens
TCAAGGGCAACTCGAAGGACTTGGACCAACTGATGAGGATTTTAAAGACCTACACTTTGGGCTTTGCAAGACCTGGGAGGGTGATCCCTTAATGTGTTTACAACCTTTGCACCATTATCATAAACAACATTAACAACAACAGATAATCTCATTTAATATCTCAACATAATATGATAATACTGAATAGAATTGGTTGTTCATTAGTAATATCAACTATTTAGAGCATGAGATAACTACAACACATTCCACAGTGTAAAATGGTCATTGATTTGCAATTTGTAGCAAGTTCTAGGTAAACAAAAACAAAATACTAAACCATACAAATTAGTACAACTTAGATCAGTGCCATATATCCATTGAGGGAGTCAAATTCATAAACATGTAAGGGTTTATGATAGATTTAACACATAACATATAAGATCCTTGAGAACATTGCTTTACAATTTCATCAACATGTATTCTAACCCAATACTACTTATCAAATTCTTATACAAAACATATCCACCTACAATCCCATTCAAGCATTTTAATTAATTCCTTGAATTAAAGCCAAAATAGAAATCATACACACCAAAACAATGAGATGAATGAGAAAAATATTGATTATCTTATTTAAAATTCAGATATGCATGTACAATGGAGAGACATGAGTTTGAATTAATCATTTCAATTCAAATGCCAGTGCTATCATAAAAAATCAAATGCCCATGAATTCAAAACCTACTACAAAATGACTCAAAACCTAAATTGCATTTTCCTTAAAACCATCGAACTTTACAATTTGCTCTGCAACTCTACCTAGACTCGACCAAAAAGTATCTAACTTGCTAACCCATACTTCTGGCCTTGAAATCATTCTTATAGAAACAAAGGAGCAAACAAGCATCAGGCCATAAACGCATCACCAGCCAATTGGACCACTTTGTGATATTCCAAATTTTTTTACAATAACAATTTCCTGGAGAGTCCTCTTGTTCGTCGTGCTTACTGAGAATGATTGATGCAACAACAAAGCTTCAAGAATTCCACACCAAGACTACCACAAAAAACAAAACTATAATCCGTTGTAACTACAATAGCTAACTTGTCAACCGTTAACAACCTACTCCTTTGTACTCCTTAGTTAAATATACATTTACCCATTTATGGTATTCCTCATCAATTGGCCAATTAAAATTGATTACCTCATTTACCTTGTCACTATAAGGTGTATACTTAATAGGCACCTGATTTGCTTCTCTTTCAAAAGATTCAAAGAATGAACTAGTGCTAATAATTTTATCCATATAGCTCACTAATAAATCATAATTCGAGTCATCACAAATTAATCTAATTTGACAATTGATGACTTCATTTTCCCGATCCTACCATTGTTGGAGTGACCTAATATTTCCCTACTCATCAATTATGTCAAGTAGAAATGTGTCACTCCAATCATCAAAGTTCACCAATTCTCTAATCTTCCTACTCAAGTCATCTGGTAAGGTCTGAAAACCTTGTAATCACTTAAGTAATACCTGAGTAGGCCTTAATGATTCAGGCCTATTGCTTACATCAAACCTTCAAGCTTTATACATGATGTCAAGATCATTGGCCCTAGGGATCCATCTTTCAATTAATGGTACTACAACCTCCTGATCCTTATCAATATTATTTATTGCACTTAATAATAAAGAATATAAAGAATGCACATATGAAAATCGGTCATCAACTTTCTCATTTAAATGTCTCAATACAACATTTACAACCTCCCTTTTCTTTAAGAATATTCCCTCCTCACTCACCTTCAAGGATGATTGTAACATTGAAATCTTATGCATTAGTTTCTTCTTTGAAGGATCAACAAAGTATTCCATTTCTTCATCAATTAGCTCTAAAGTAGGGCTAAGGGAAGGAGTTTGACTGGGAGACCCTAGTGTAGACACAATAGGAGAAGTAGGAGACATTGACCTTGATGTGGAAGGAAATGTTATGATCCCTGGAGCACTTGATGTCTCCCCAATCTGCTTGTTCTTTAACCTGTCCACCTCAGTCTGCAGCTCAACATTCCTTTGCTGCATCTTGTTATATTCCTCAATTATGGCATTGCACTTCTCCATTAAGCTTTTCTTTTCAGCCTCCTCTCTTTCAGCAATCTTTTGGGCCAATTTGGCCACATTTACAGTCAAATTAGTAGACTATGTGGTTGAGGTCTCTGAAGCTCTATTTATTATCAACCCTCTTAGATTTGGGTTAATATCAATAACATTTTGGTTTCTCCCTTGAGGGGCCAAAGCCCAAATTTCTAAAGTTTCATACTCTTCACTGAAGGTAGAATCTTGCAATGCTACCTTGACCTCTTCTTTAGAGTCTTGTAAGGGGTGCTTGGACTTCAGAATAGCATTGAAAGCTACAACATCTGCAATGTCTCATTCAGGTAAAATCAAGACACCAACTTGATTTACTAATTTTCTCCCCTCCTCAGTAGTGATGTTCTTGAACTCTTCCATTAGTTAAGCTTTCACTTCATCATCATTCTCCTGGTTTGATCTATCAGGTCTAAATTCTCTTCTCCTCTTGCATTTATCTTGATATTCTTCCAATTTCATTCTCCATACTAGTTGCAAGAAGACCATAGTTTTTACAAATGCATTGTCATCTAGAAACTCTTTACATGCCTCCATTCTTGCATCTTGTACACATTTTCCTTTCATATCCAGATCAAAGAGAACCAATTCAGCCGGCCTAGGAGGGGAAGGCATACCCATTTGCATGTCCTAGTCAGTGACAACAATCTCATCCGCCAAATCCTCTTGTGATTATTCAATTCTTTTCCTTTTAGGGCTTGGCTATGATGGTGGTGGTGAGGGACTATTTTTAGGTGATGCATCAAAGGCAATAATCTTGATTGCTCTAGGTGTTTTGAACTTTGGACCTTTTTGTGTAGGAAATTTCATTATTTGCTTTCCCTTTCTATCCTCTTCTTCTTCATCACCACTATCATTTTTCTTCCTTTTGTAAATAGGCCATCTTTCTGTAGGTTGGTAAGATGGCCTCACTTCAATTGGCCTAACATCTTTCTCCTGTATGCCCAAATCTGACTCTAAGTTTATTTTTTTGGTCATCAAGGCACCCATGATTTCTTTGAAGTTTCCCATCAAGAAGTCAATTTTCTTATGATATGGACTGAACTCCATCAATAGATCATACTTTGGTTCCATTTTGTGCATAATAGCTAATAGCTTGTCATAAGCTACCCACTTCTCTTTGTTCAACTCTTGCCTATTTAGGTCAAATTCATTTCTAATCAAGTCTTTAGGGAAGTTGAACTCATGCACAAACTTACCACCTTTTATCCTTTTTTTTGAAAAAGAGCAAAGAATCCCTCAAGATCATGTTGTTGCTTGGGGCCACTCCTCAAATGGTATTCCTCAAAAAATTTCCCAAAATGTATCCAACCTCCCTTTGAAAAAATAAGATTTGACACCACAGTGCAATCTAGGAAGAATGTTCCTTTACCTTTCCCAGTAAGGTTGTCCTCATGGATACAACCAATCTACCACATGACTTCTGCAAACCCCACTCTTGGTGCCACATTGTACGGAAATATATGAGGGGTCCCCTAAAAACCATACACCCTCAAGATAGTGCTGACTGGGTATGGAATGATATCACCCCGATTATGGAAAACCTTCAATTCTAGATTCCTCCCTTTTGGTATGAGGAAATCATGCAACTCCTCAGGAATCTTGGGTACATTTACCATTAGCCTAGCTCTCAATCTAGAAGCAAAAAAATTGTCAAAATGCACATAACTAGTGTTTTCCATATTACATGATAAATCTACAGTCCATACCTGCACCAAAAATCTTTCTCCATGAACCCACTGCCTTAACTCCATCTTCTCAAAGAAAAATTCAGCATTCTTATACAAGAACATATACATTAACATAGAATACCAGAAGAATGGAGTGCCTGTATCATTTTTCTGCAACTTTGACAACCCTTCATGTATCTTTTATGCCAATAAAGAAGCAAAATCATAAATTACTGAGAAATTAGGGTGTTGTATTTGCATCGACATAAACATGTAAGCAATAAGCATCACCGTGTTGGGGTGAAAACCCAAAATTTGGCACAATGAGTAAAAGGTAGCCAAGAAATTCCTTGCAAAGAAATTCAGTTTGAAAGGTTCTTGGTCATTAGGGCTAATATGGAATTTTGAACCTCCTTCCCTAGCCAAATGAGGTGGGAGAAACTTAGCTCTGAAAAGTAATTTTGACCTCCCATATTCCTGCTTCATCTCTTCAAGATCAATAGGAACCAAGAATGTACTAGGCTGACTTAGATTAAAAAAACCTATCGGAATTCCTCTTTGTTGATGCTTAACAGAACCTTTCCATCATTATCTTGAATCACCTGTGTGACAAGGTCATATCGTGCAACCATTTCCCTAAGAAAGTCTATATCAGGGAACACATTCGGTACCACTAACTTCCCCATATCATACATCCAACCATTAGAAAAGGGTTGGGGAAAATTCCTTTGTCCAAACCATAATCTAAACATCTCTAGACTAGTAAGAGGAACCCTAGCATCAGCTATGTTAGAACAATTATGTACTAATCCCTCCCCTAGAGTTTTTTGTCGCATCAAAACCAACCCCTTCTTCCTATCATTTGTCAACAAGGGCAATTGATCTAGGAAATCATCATATAAGTTTCTACTTAAATAATCAATCTGGCTAGAGTGTTGCTTTGTCGGTCCCATCCTGAGTAAACTAGGGCTTAACAAAATATGAAATTATAGAACAAAACCTTGCAATTTCCCACAATTCAATTAAATTATAGCCCTAAAACAACTATCGACAAGCCATATGACAAGCACACAACAAATTTCCCCCAAATTCAAATTCAGAATAACCAGGAGATACAGAAATGAACTCATGGCTTTGCGCTTGCAAAAACCCAAATTCTTATTGTAACAATTTGTAACTTCATTCCCTTTCTCCAAAACTACTCCTCAAAGATTTTTTGAATTCTTTATGATACCAAAAGAAAAAGAAAAATTACTTTATTTCGATCAAACTCTGGCAGCAACTGTCATGTCTACGATTAAAGCTTACTCGTGCGCTGCATGAATGGCTCCAATCACATTCGATGCAGATTCAAATATTTTTCGTTGATATTTCACCTTGGTTAGATCATCGAATGACTTCCTTCAAATCAAACTGACATAATCTCCATTGTGGCAACAAGGGGCCCACCATACCATGCGTTTCCAACAAAATCCATGTGGCGCTCACCCACGATATCACAATTGATAAAAACCTTGCAACTTCTAATCACGTGATGGCGATCAACTATGGATCTTCAACTATCGGCAATCCAATTCATCCAACACAGTCACCAGCTTTTTCTTTAACCATCAAGCACCTTTCCTACTGACATTATAACATCTGTGTTGATTTGAAGCACGTGCATCTCATAAACACTTTAGTAACTCACTGCATAATGTATTAAAATCAAATATATATGCATCAAAGTATTTTATCATCCCTTCGGCATCACCAAACGAGACATGTGGCGCTTTCCTGTGATATCGCGATCAACCAAGATAGTGTGGTGGGGTCATTGTGGGATGGTAGGGAATGACTGAGATCAAACGATGATTGATCAACGGTCATGCAAACTTGTCCCTCTACGAAATAAAAACATTTATTAAAGGAATAAGGGGACATCACTAGGCCAACGACAAACAATGACATAAGTTGTCACTTAAATGAGGGAGTAGGAGAGCATCCAAGACTTAGGAGAATAAAATAAAATGAAGGAAATAAAATGATAAAACTAAAGTGGGCCAGACCTAGATGAAGTGATGGGACTTAAGATGTTTTAAAAAACCTCCCAAAAAGTAACAGCTGAATAGATCCTTCCTAAGGCATAAGATAATACTATAGTTTTACATGAAGGCAAAGGTAAAACCCCAACCCTAGGCTTTTCCCAAACACCATAGATGACCAGAGACATAAGGTAGGATAAAAATTTGAAGTTCCATCAGGTAGATGGTTAAAAGTGTAGAGGGGAGAGAGATGTGAGTGAGAGAGAGAGAGACCTGAGAGAGGGAGAGGGGGTAGGAGGGTGAGACTTGAGAGAGAGACGGAGGGAGGGAGGGAGTGGGATATAGATAGAGGGTAGAGGGTTTAAGGGTTAAGGGTAGAGGGGAGAAAGATAGAGGGAGTGAGTTAGAGAGAGAGACTTGAGAGAGGGAGAGGGGGTAGGAGGGAGAGTCTTGAGAGAGAGAGGGAGGGAGTGGAAGAGAGATAGATTATAGAGGGTTTAAGGGTAGAGGGCTAAGGGTAGAGTGGAAAGACATAGGAGTGAGTGAGAGAGAGAGAGACTTGAGAGAGGTAGAGGGGGTAGGAGGGAGAGACTTGAGAGAGAGAGGGGGAGAGAATTAGAAGGGGGGAGGGAGAGGGGAAGAAGGGAAGAAACAACCCATTAGGTCTACACATGGATAAAAATTCATAAAATCAGATCTCTCATACATATTTTGTTGAAACCTAGGCTTGAGCCTCTCATTTCACATGCTTTTCTTCACAAAACTCTTGAGGACAGCAACTATACCTTCTTTATTTCTCATCCTACGCCCTATTCATGCATTCTACAATTAAAAAAGTATCCATGGGGTCTCTTACACAAGCTACAGTATTCACAAAAAGTGTAAGATCCCCTTTATATCATGTTTGGACTACAAAACCCTCAAAAATAGGGTAACTGGGCTGTATGCAAAGAAATGAAGCTTTCTAACTCAAATCAATGCCTTAAGCCCTCAAATCAGATTCAAATCAAATCTAACACATATCTTCACAACTTGGAATTGATTTCACATCAAAATATGGCTGCATGTGACCATACAGTGTTGCATAATAGGAAAAATTTAGAAATTTTGAAGAAAAACACAAATTTTTGAATGTCAAGAGCTTGTATTTTAAATTCTCAACCATCAACAACCATTACAATGATCACTTTATTCCTTTTAAAGGCCTTTACACATCAACCACTAAACAACCACCTCTACAATTGACTTTTTAATCTTTTATGATCACATGAAACATAAAACACACTAATTTCAAGGTTGTTAACATGACTATTGAAATGTTTCAATTTTTTGAACTTTCAAACATTAAAAAGTACATCATTAAATTAATTATGTAATGGAATAAAAATTAAAAACATCATGAATTAATTATGTAACCACATAAGTAAAATATAATTCTATCAAGAAATTAATATCAAATAGATAATATAATCGTATAAATCATACATTTCAATGTCATTGATCTTCTTCTTCATCCAACTCTCTGTTTGTATCATCTGATCCAGATTCAACATTGCAAAGATTGTCATGTCATCATCATCGATATCAATTTCAATAATGTCATCATCCACACAGATATCATCTTCACGAACATTAACTCCTACATCATCATGATCTAGTTCCTCCTCTTCGACATCTCTGTCAGGGACATCATAAACTAACTGTTGGTCCTGATCATCATCTACATCATCTTCTAGTTATTTAGTATCTTCTTCTTCCACCACATTATATTTTATCAGCCTTCCCCTTGGATCATGTCTAACAACAAATGACCAACTCGGTTTACCTGGAACCTCTGAGTAAAATACCTGCTCACATTGGCTTGGAAGAACATAGGGTTCATTTCTAGCTTGCTCGATTGAATTTGTATTAACCATGGTAAATCCATTATCATGTTCAATAACATTTCTCTCAGGATCATTTTCATTCAATCATAGCCTGTACCATAGGATGATGAACATAATTAATCTGAAGGACTTAAAGTCACACTCAAGTATATCATCCAAAATCCTATAGTATCGATTTTCTAAGATTTCTGGATGTATGTCACTTCTAGATGAAACATTAGTCACCTAAAAGACTGTAGTTATACTAGAATCACAAGTTTTCTTCATGTCATCCAACATTTTGATTCAGAATTTATGACCATTGCAACACATAGCCTTGTGGTGTTTCACCTGCAATATGTCAAACATGTAAAAATTATTGCAATATCGTCAGTTGATAAACATATTTATTCTTGGTTGAATGTATGCAAAGAAAACAATCTCAACATATATATACATCAATATAATTGAAAATAATTAAATAATATGGGTGATTAATATATTTATACATACCTGTTTATCTCTTAAACCATATGCTAAATTAATTTTCCTTTGTGTAGCATTGGAATCTCCATTACGATGAGCTTCTTTAACCAATGAAGCCACACCTTCCCATGTTAATGTATGACCAAATTGTTGACATCATTCAATCCATACCGTCATCCAATCAAGATTGTTTGGGATGTACAAATGTATTGTATCCCACTCTCGACCAATTGTATAAAAAAAAAATTGAAATTCACAAACAATGTATAATTAGTTAGATACCACAGTATACGACCTTAATTTATAATTGATGTATATTGAAGATTAAAAATTAAATAAGGACAATATACATAAAAACCATATGTAAAATGTATTCCAATTAATCTCCATGACCATCTTATAATTACCTCTCACTTTCCTCAATCTACCTTTCCCCATCAGGTACTCTCCTTCAAATTTGTTAATGGAGTTGGGATCCCAAATGTGATCTACATGGATCTTTACTGCAAAATTAGGAAGATATTCACTAATGTACACCATGGTCTGGTATACCATGTATCCCTCCACCATAGAACCCTTGGGATATTCTCTTTGTCTAACCAAAGCCTTCAAAAATTTCAAGTGCCTCTCAACCATCCACATTGACCTTGTGTGTACAGGTCCACACAATTCAATCTCTTGAATTTGGTGTATGAAGTAGTCTTCTTGTGCATTGAAAAATGTCAAAGGTAGACACTTTTGCATTTCACACATTAGATGAGGAATTTTTCTCTTTCAATAATTTATATATTTTTTATGGATTTCTTTAGATGACAACCATCTACAAGTGATTCAAGGCACAAATATATTAACTAGATTTAACAAAAATATACAGTATATTACATAACAAGTAAAACAAATGGCAATTATAAGATGTATACAATGAATAGAACAAATCTTGCTACTTACCTCATGTATTTTCCAAGATCATATATAACTTGTTTGATATTGTTGTCAAAGTTGTTTGGGAGAAATAGAGGTAGAACATACTGCAACAATTATAAAATGATCTTTTCATTATTTTTCAAAAAGTAGTAAACATAATACACTGAAAAGTACATGCATTATACAAGTGTACATAATATACTAGAATAATTACCTTAATGAAGGTATGTCAATCATGTGTTTTTATCCCTGACCCAAATTCACCTTTCTTTGTTATTATAATGTTTATGTTTACAGTAAATCCTGTGGGAAACCAAATTTTTCGTATGACTTCTTTTATAGCATTGCTTTTCTGCTCCATTAATAACCAAGGAAGGGCACTTATATTAATTTGATCTCCATCGCTATTTAATTGAATGGCATTTTTCATTGCATAATTGGCTTCCTGAATGTCACTACAAATTTTTACAATTTTTCCTTTGTCATGCCTTCCATCCAATATTTTCCATAACGTTTCTGTTATATTCTTTTTGATATACATTTTATCAAACAAATGCATAATTTGTAGTTGCTCATTGTAGGGAAACCTACTAAATTGTCTGGGATAACTTTTCAATCCTTGTGGAAGTCAGTCATTAATGCCTTGATGACCTTCATGAAGCATATAAGTTAAAAAAATTAACAACGACAATCATTGTCAATTACAGCATGAGTAAACACAACACAATATAAAAATATAAATTCAAAACATATCATATATGATAGATAAAGAATTTGATCCAATGTATAACCTTTAAAATTAATTCTATTATATTCCAACTTCCATAAGCGAGGTGTCATTCTTTGTGGCTTTGATGTAGTCTCTTCTTTCCTATTGAAAAGATGTTTTTCAGTAGTTTGATACTTATGATTTCTATGGAGGAAGTGCCTATACTCATCAAACACTTGCTTTCCTAAACTTGTCGAATGACGAGATTTCATCTTTGGACCACAAATTGGACATGCAAATTTTCCCTTTGTTTGAAGACTTGCAAGATCATATATAATTGGATTAAATATGTCAATTTTTATAATTATATATAATGAATAGATTATTTTAAAAACATGCATGATATCTACTTCATAAAATTAAATATTGTTAAATTATAGTCAAATGTTATAGCATACCACAAAAATGTGTTAGCCCTGGGGCATCATGAATTGTCCATACAAGCATTGCATGGAATTTAAATTTTTTGTGTCCTATTGGTCTAGAGACATCATACATAGTGACGCAATTCCATAACTTTAGTAACTCGTCGATAAGAGGCTTGATATATACATTCATATCTTTAACTTGGTACTTACCTAGTTGAATGAACATAAACATTACGTAATTATTATAACCATTTTACTACAATATATATAAATTAATGTACATGACTTTTGAATGAAAAAAATATGTCATTATGCAAAAAATAAAACAAATGAGATGCTACTACATTAAAGAAAAGTGATGTAAACAAATACCTAGAACAATCATTGACAACATTATGTGCTCCCTCTTTATTGACATCTATGGAGGAATGTTCTTGTTGATAACAAAAATAGGCCACACTGAGTAAATAGATCTCAACTCTTCAAATGGATTGACACTGTTTGCTCCCAATGAAAGCCTGAGATTATGAGGTTCTTCTTTAAAGTGTGGCCATTTTTCCTCTATGTCCCTAAATGTAGAACCATCTACAGGAATTTGAAGATTGTCATCTCCACTTCTATTCTGTGCATGGTAATCCATAAATTGTGCTAAGCTTTCACACCTAAATAATCGTTGCATACATGGAATAATGGGAATATAATGAAGAACCTTGCGAGACACCTTTATTGTTAGTTGATCTGTTTGATATCTACCGATATGACATTCTAGGCATTCTGTTGCAAATTAATGTTGTTTATGATATATAATATGATCATTGGGACATGCATCTATTGCTTGATACTCCATTATGATATCTTTCATAATGGAAAATAAATCTCGGTATAAGCAAGGTAAAATATTTGATGGTGGTAACAAAAATTCACCAATCAATCTACAACAAAAAAATGATTTGTTAATATAAAGAAGATTAATGGTACATATTTCATCCTTTATTTACTAGTGATGAACTAACAACAATTAAAATAGATGAAAAAAGATGACATATATGACATACCTTAACATCTGTGAGATTGCTATGTTTGGTAAACCATTCATAACCTTTAAGTTCAACAACAACAATACAGCAGAGAAAAGAGTTGTTTGGGAGCCTTCATAAAGGGGCTCGTATGCCTTCTCACGTATAGGTAAATCATGAACATCATCAAACTCATCTCGATCATCATGATCAACTCTGCCAATAAATGTGTCATGGATCAATGTATCTGTACCATCATCTTCAACTGTGTTTTCTGGCGCATGATCATCTTCTTCAATAGGATCATTAACTTCATCTTTGATATTCACAGCTCCATGTTCACCCGCTTGCAAAACCACTTTCTCTAGGTCATGATAATCCATATCATGTGCCCTAGGGTGCCCCACCTTTATAATAATGATAGACATAAATAAACCATGATCATGATCAAGTGATTATATATATATATATATATATATAAAATGTTAAAATAATATAAACACATATAATGAACAACTTACCAATGGACAATAATCATACCCCCTTCAACGTGACCATGCTGCCTACAATGTTTCTTAGCTTTTGTTATTAAAATTCATCTCATCTTTAAGCCCTTGCAATTATTGAAAGGACAATAACATTTCCCATCACCCTTTCTTTTCAATATTGAAGATTCCTTTCATGAGCATCCTTCTATAAAATCAAACTATGCCCTATAGACTACCTACTTACTATAGGGGACTCATTGTTTCATGGTATTGTAGATCTTAAGATCCTTCAATCTTATTGACACTACTTCACAATCCACAAGGTATTATTCACTATTCTCCCATCTTTGATGAGTCTCAAAACACTGCTCAAACATGCAATCCACTACCTCCATTATACATTAATGGCTAAGAAGAAATATTGAACCTATGATTACCATTGTTACTTCATTTGGACAGTCATTCCCTATTGCATTTTCCTTGTCTAACACTACCAAAAGTATTTGAAAAACCCTTAAGGTCAGCAAGGGGATAAGGAAACTCACTGTTAAAATCTCCACTTTACTATGCAAGGTTTGAGCTTTTTTATCTTGTCACTACTCAGCCTCTTTTTGACTATCACATCTCAAGTGACTGTCATTCTTCTTACCATAGATTGCATTTACAAATGTCACTAAGCTACATAAGGTGCTTGTTATTGGCTACAATATTTAGATTGCAAGATTTTGTTATTAGCTACAATGTCTCAATCTTTCTAGTATTGCAACCTCACTAATCTTCTAGAGTTATTATTTATGTTTATACGGAGGCCTAGGGTTTGTACCCTAATCATGCTCTTACCAATTCTTTTGTTGGTATTAAAAAACAACCTTACATTTTGGGTTAGAAAATTAGTTTTCTTGGTAGGGTTTTGGTATGATCTTGGATTATATCCTAGATTGTGTGGGAAGCTTGTGTTTGATCATTAAGGTATGTAAACCTGATCAAGGAAATGTATCCTATATAGCATGGGTCTTGCTTTAATACTTTCCATAATGGTTATTAGCAGATCACATTATTATAGTTTGCGGTAACCCAAGATTGCATTCAAGTATGTAACAAACTTGGTTTGTAGTTTAAGCTATACACTTTTAAGTAACATTCATAAGGTTTATAAAATCTTGATCACTCTCTAGAATAGCCCATTAAAAATGGGTTGTGCTTGAATGCACTACATAATTGATATAACATAACCACTCTGCATATCAACCGGAGTTATAGGCTCTTTATTGTAGCAAGAGGTAATCACTCTTGGATCATGCTATAATTACATTGTAACTTGTTAAACTTGAGACAACCTGAATGCACCCAATGATGATTGACACCTACATTATACAACCTGAATTAACTCATTATATGAGTGCCTCCATTTATATCACAACATAGCCACATTAAACTTGGGTCACACATGAAGGCATCTTGTATTTGTTATAGCACAACTGTGCCACATGACCAATAGAGTTATGGATCACATAATTACAGTCACAAGAATATGTTCCTTGGTTATGATCTTATGGTGATTCCACACAACAAAATATAGACATGAAATTCTCAAAACCCTAAACCTCTAAAAATGAAATCTAATAACATGTTGCTTTAAAATATGATTTTCAAACCTAAAACTACAAATCCGACTTCACAACTGAATTCTGCAAAAAGACAATGACTACCCTCAACCTTGTGATATCTTTTTGAATTTTTTCTAATTTTTCCCAAGAAAATCATCCTTAGTTCTCCAGAAACTGTCTCAAGTAGAGTAAATTCACAAGTATAACAAAATACTGTAGCAATAAATCAGCAAACTCACTTTTCTTTATGTCGGACACAATTTGATTTTTTTCTTATTTTTCATGTTTGTCAAAATTTTGACAAAACCCAAGTTCATTAAAATTTCGATGAACATCGAGGATAAAATTTTAACAAATTAAAAATTACACATCAAATTTTACAAGCACCTGACAATACATCAAATTATACGTATTTCGTTAGAAATTTTCATCGGATTTTGCAGTCAAATGAGTTAGTGTGTGATGATGATCATGATGATTATGATGATTATGCAATGATGATGCTTATGTGATGATTTATTTGTGGGATGTATGTAATGATGATATGATAATGCCTGGTTGATGAGTTAATCTACTTTTATGGATGATGTTTTATGCTATGTGAGATGGATGTGATTATGCAAATGACATGTGATGTTTATATCCAGTTAGTCCTCTATCAGTCTTGGATTTGAGTAATAACAAATTCATCTGCACTACTAGTTTTAGATGTTCATAACAAGGGAATTATATCATTGTTAATCAATCATGCCTTTCAACAGTTTTTTCTTCATGGAAATCTTACTCCGTTGGATATGTCTTTCAATCTTCTTAATGGACCAATTTCTTAATCCATTAATAATAAATTAGATGATTATGATTATGCAAGTGAGATAGAATGCACTTATTTTTGTGTTTTATGATACAAATATAATAATGTGATGCATGGATGGATGAATGATGTGATAATGTTTTCCAATGTATGCAAATGATGATGCAACTGATATGCAACTAAATGAGAATGTTGTCTAATTGATGATTATGCAAGTGGTGTGTAATTATATGAAAATGATGTGTTTTTTGAAATGCCAAGTGTACTCAATCCCTTAATGCAAGAGATAACATAATTTTGTAGCTTTGGAAAGCCCATAAATATAGATGCAAACTAGCATGGATGCAATCTACTCTAACCATGTAGATCTCGTATGCACAAGTTGTCATTCATAATAGCCAATTTTTCGTGCTTTTTATCATCATTGAGCCTTTAAAATTTTGAAAGTGAGTACAAGAATCAATGGTGTATTTAGACCATGATGACCTAAGTACTAATTCCATGATGTTTGATAGTGCAAGTTAACACAAGAATCTAAGTATAATTAAACCGAGATGACCTAAGCATTGCTTGCGTAAATAGACAAGAGTTAACTTTTTTCCTATGCAAATTTAGAATGTCATTAGTAATACTTTGTAGCATGCGTCTCACAAAAATTTGCACAGTAACAAAGAAAAATCATACTCCTTACTGGCTCCTCTAGTTCGATACATCATTGAGGGGCTCTAGAGATATGATAACAAAAATCCAAGTACAATAATTGAACATTTGTGTTTAACATGATAAACCTATGATTAAGAAAGAACATCATGCATTTGAAGTTTGCTTTTGATTTTATTTGGATGTTCGATGTGTTTCTGTTTGTGTGATTGATTTTCAACGTTGAGTTGCACTATGATCATTATTTTGGGTTGTGTTGTACTACTGTTGTTTGTTTGTTGGTTAAACCCAATGTTTATTTTCCCCTAGTGAGTTCAAGATTTTTCTCCCAATCTAGGGTGAGACACGACTGTGATGACCAAAACCTAATCTAAAGACCTATCCTAGGGGCCTTGGGGGCTGATCAACATATTAGCCTTTCCTACATTGTACACGTAGAGACCACGTAGTTTGACTGATGACCTGACAATTTTTTTACAAGATGAAGACACGAACGTGAAAATGCTAGTTTATTATGACGTAGTCCTAGAAGACTGACCTAAATGTCTCGAGGAATGATCAAAGATCAACCTTGCCTATGTTCAAAGATCAGAGACGACGTAGTTTGACAAGATGACTATGTTTTTGTCTTTTTGACTTTTTGACCTATTTTCAATGGTTTTTTGATATGTTTTGAATGTTTTTGGATTTTCAATTTTTTGAATGTTTTTGGATTTTCAATTTTATGAATATTTTTGGATTTTCAATTTTATGACCCCAAGAATGTACACGAATCTGATCCAATGTAGGGCATTCCCCCAGTGCGATGTGATAGGACAAACTGATTTTTAGAATGGGTTGAGTAGTACTAGGGGAGATCATGATACAAACACTGGATCAAGTTATGATGCGAACATGGATGCATGAGGATGTAGATATTGAAGTGTGATGGATGAATGATGTAGACCAAGTGGCATAGCCCAAGATGGATGGAGAGTGCTTATTTTACACAAGGCGCCTGTTTGCTAGGTTTTCACCAAGGTACCCTTTTTTTAGGACATTTTCTAATTTTTTGGTATTTTTCCAAGACCTTTAAGATGGAATGAGATGATATGATCGATTGAAAGAACAATATTCCCCACAAAAGAGGTAATGCAACCATGGATAAATGATAGATGAAAATGAAAGATTCACTGCAAAACATATCACACAAGCAACATATCTCTTGTCAAAAGATGATAATGGTTGATTGAGTAAAATGCCAGGAATGATTGATTCCATAAGGCATGATGATGATAAGTACTTAGGATCACTGATTTCCTCTAAGTATGATAAGATTGATGATTTTTGATGATTGATTAACAAAAGATATGAGGATTGGATAATGTTTTACAACTAGGCTCAAATATGATTTGCACGATAAGATTCAAGGTTGCAAAGGGACATGATGACATGGATTTCGATAAGATAGGAGATATGGAATGGAAGAAAGCAAGGATAATGATAATAAATGGAATGATCAAGATCAACTAAATAAGATACAAACACAATTCCCAAGTATTTTTCTCCTATTCCTCAGCAAGACAAAGGACGAGAAGAAAGGATGTATCTTGTAAGAATGATGGAATATGGATAAGATGAAAGATATGGTATGAAAGATATGGATAAACCATAGAGGATAAGATATATGATGTTCAAGGACATCCTTAAACTTGTCAAGATAAAATGTGGAAATGTAAGGAATGATAAGATGGAAAAAACTTTCCCCCCAAGTGTAGAGTGCAAGAGGAATATGGAAAATAGGATATGGATGATAGGGAGATGGAAGAAGTACTTAAGCACCAAGTTTCACAACCACATATCCCTTTAATAAACAATGGTAAATGGGAATTAGACTCATATATGTTGGCCTATTAAAGGTACAATGGAAGAACTAAGGACTTATGCAAAGGTTTAGATTAAAGGAGAATGATGGGGGATGAATGTTGGATAATCGATAGGAGGTTGGAAGACTTGTTGACAGATAGATGGAAAGGATGGAAAGGTCAACATTGGCACACACCTTGAAGGGTGTTGGAGTGATGGAGGAAAAATGGATTTGGAGGGTGAGAGGTTTTTAGATGGAAAATTGGAGGAAGCTTTTGGATTAGCAAATTTGGATGCCAATTTAGATTTTATTGCTTCTATGAGACTTTTTGGAATCCATATGACTTTTGACTTTGATTTTTTCTCTATGGGCCTTTGTGGCCTTTGAGGTTTTTTCTTTATGGGCCTTTGTGGCCTTTGAGGTTTTTACTTTATGGGCCTTCGTGGCCTTGGGAATTTTTCTTTTTGCTTTGATGGGCCTTTGTGGACTTTTGAATTTTTCTTTTGATTTATGGACCTTTGTGGTTTTGAAAATTTCCTTTTTTCTTTGATGGGCCTTTGTGGCCTTTTTGATTTTTCCTTTGATTTTGGATCAAATTTTCTTTTATTTTTGCATGCCTCTTTGAGGAGACATGATGATCCTTTGACACATGTGGATTTTGATATGGAAGCTTTTGAAAAATGGCACCCAAATTGCTTCCAAGAACAATGGGAGGGTGGATTGAGATGAAGGATATGGAGGTATTATGGGTGAGTGAGTGTAGGTAGAATTTTGAAAGGGCATCAAGGATGTGTGCCTTTTTTGTTCTTGAGGAATAGGATATGGACCTAGGATAGATGGAAGGTTTGATGAACTAGGATGAGGACCTAAGATAGATGGAAGGTTTGGTGAATTAGGATGAGGACCTAGGATAGATGGTAGGTTTGATGAACTAGGACACTTAGGTGTATAACCAAGAACATGGTAATATGGATTTTCTTGTGCAAAAAGAGGTTCTAGGAAACCTTTTTCATGAAGGCCTAATCCTTTTCCTTTTTAATTCATACTTTGACACATTCATTTACCAATGGGATATGTGTTGTTTGTGAAACAAGATGCACATCCATTTTGGGGAGGATATGATATGGATGAAAGGATAGGTGTTGGAAGTAAACCAAATCGGATAAAGGTGGAGGATCCCTATTTGTAGGTGTGGGTTTCATGGATGGATAGTATAGGTGTGATAGGATCTTGACATGGGGATTATGGGGTACTTTGATCTTGACTTGGAAGAGGATCACGAGGTGTAGAAGATGGAGTAGCTTTCTCTTTATTAGGAATAGAATCATAATGTAGTGGTATGGAAGGCATATCTTGATCTTGATGAGGAAAGGAATCATGATATTTTGTGGAAAGCATATCTTGATCATCCTATGGTAGGACATCATTAGATAGGATAGAAGAATTATCATGCTCTTGGGATGAAATGGAATCTTGAGATGGTATGGATTCATCAGATGGAGTGGAAGGAGGACTTCGAAGGATAATTTTATCTTGAGATGGAAGGGAATCCTTGTGGATGAAAAGTGAAAGGAGGGGATCATCATAAAATTCTTGAGAGATTCAGTCTCGGTCAAAGATTGGAAGAATTTGTGGAATTTTGGTATCATTGGATGAAGTGGAAAGAATGTTTTGATCTTGATGTGTGAGGGAGTCTATGATAGCATGGTTTGGGCTGAGAGATTAAAATGAATCATTGGATATAGAAGATATGATAGAAGAAGGTGGTTGGATGGAATCGTTAACTTATGTGAAAAAATCTTGAGATTTATTTTGACTTATGGGAGATGAAGATAGATGCATGACATGGTAAGATTGTTCAATATCCTTTGTGTTTGAAGACTTTGATTTGGGCTTCTCATTTAACCTAAGTTTTAAGAATTCAAAGAAATTGAACTTGGATGATGTAGTTTTTGGTGGAGAAGGTGTCATGTCCATATTTTTATCAGATGGATAAGAATAGATGTATGACAACAAATATTCTTCTGTGGTTGTTTCCCTTTACATATCCCAAATTTTTTATTGAAGGTTCTTTATTTGATGAGCTAAAGCATTCAATTGATCCTCATCTGTTTCAGCCATGGTGGTTTGAGTTTCACTGTTTCGAGTTTCAATGTTTTGAGTCTCAATGATTGGATTTTCAATGGTTGGAGTTTCAAGATTCGACTCTTCAATGTTTTGATTTTCAAGTCCTTTTTCCTTAAGTTTTCATTTTTGCAACCTTGTTTGAACGGGCATACAAGTGTTATAATTTTCACTAAAATTTTGATCTTTGTTTTGGAAAAGTACCAAGGATTACAACTAAGTCAAATAGAATGAAAAATTCTAATGAGACTAAGTTTGATTTGACTATATAGCTTCATTTCGTGATGATAGGATGATAAATCCTGATGATGAAACTAGGCTTAATAATCAAAGGTGTGATAAATTTGATGATTTTGGTGCTTTGAGATGTTTAGATCTAGGTTTAGATAGACATGTTCACTTATTAGACCTATTTGGAAATTTTAGACCACTAGTGAAACTAAGGAATGACTAAACACTGTTGAGGATTCACAAGATGAGACTAACTGTCAAGTAGGAGATGAACCTAGGTCACTATTTTGTATTCTATAAAAGGCATCAAAATAGAGACAAGAGGTGCCATAGAATGGGAAAAAGGCACCACAGAATGGGAAAAAGGTGCCACAAAATGGGGAAAAGGCACCAAAATGGAGACAAAAGGCACCACAGAAAGTGTAGAAGGTGCCATAACAGGTGCAAAAATCTCTAGAAGGTATCCAATATGCACCAGAAGGTCTACACACTAAGAGAATAACACCATTTCTTGAAAGTTTGTTTGGTTTTTTTTCTAATTTTCCAGTTGGAGACTTGGTTGTTTCAATGAATGTAATTCTGAATCAGGGTTTTCACTTTCGACATATGATGTTTTGTTTGAAATTTGTTTTGAAAACACTTTGATAAAGACACATCAAGCAATGTACACTCCTAAGGTTGTGAAAGACTGTATTCTTTTGGATTCCATGTGGGTTTTACCCCAACCACACTTATTCTTAGCAGATGACTAGATGCTTGACCCCACTGGCTCCCCTCCATGACACTCACTTCTCAGTGCAGCCAAGCACCAATACCCATGAATCTCCCATGACATATTTCTCATCTCTACTAAAAATTGTGAGAATGTGGATGCCTTTGCAATGACCATTGTTGCACCAAAGAATAAATAAAGGTTTTTGGAAAAACTATAACAATGGTTTCAGTACGTGCATTTTGTTCGTAGGTGATAATCCATGTGGCGAGAGACCATTGCTTCCCTTCTCATCAGAACTATGCTCGCGATACTGGCCTTTATTCCAATATCCACATTTATATACCGACTGGAAGTCACTAGGATTTAGCGTGTTACCGGTTGGGTCGTTCCCTTGGGTGATTACTTTTTCCCACAAGGTAGGCCCTCTAAGATAAACAAAATCAAGCAAGTATACCCATAGATCGATCAATCTTTATTCCACATAAATAAAGAGAGAACACACGATATATACTCCACTCACACACACATAAAAAGTGAATGGGTCTGGATTTTTGGTCACCTGGTTAAGGGGAGAGCATATGCCTACCATCCATCAAGCATGGAAAACATGGTGTTCATTAACCTTGTAATTAAGCTATGTTCCTAACTTAACCAAAAGAAAACAATTAAATCACTTCCATCCCCTACAATATGTCAGTAGCTTGATAAATTTGTCTTTGACAAGCGTGTTTAGCACAATGGATATCAAATGCTTTTTCTTTCACTTCAATGCTCCATGTTCCTCTTAAAACCTGCAACAAATGCTCAAAATGTTAGATGAGATCAAGAAATAAGAAGACATGAGGGTTAGATGAATGATTAAGCATAAAAACCCTAAAACTTAGACCAAGTTACAATGTGATTTGACTTTAGGCGTAAAATTGAAAATTTTAACTATACAAAAATTGAGAAACAACTACACCATTGCATATCTTATGGAATTATACCCCATTTAAAAAAACAAAGATCTGAAAAAGACCTTTGTATGACCAAGATACTACTATTTTAAGATTAGACAAAATGTGCCAGAACAAAGACAAAAAGCATCATAGAAAGTGCAAAAGGCACCAAAATAGAGACAAACGGCACCAAAACAGAGACAAAAGGTGCCAAAACAAAGAAAAAATGCACCAAAATAGGTGCAAAAGGTTCCAAAATAGAGACAAAAGGCACCAAAACAAGTACAAAAGGTGTGAAAATGGGTGCAAGAGGTGCCAAAACGGGTGCAAGAGGCACCAGAAGTCTCATGTCTGAACCTGTGAACATAAATTTTCCAGCATGTTAAAAATAAATGGGGCAAGGCCCCATGGTGGGCGTCATTGTGTGTGTGTGTTAAATGTGTAAAGTTAGTATCAACACAAACCTTAATGAAATGATTTATATTAAAGATTCAAAGAAAACAAGTTATTCTAATTTGTAACAAACTAAATCTTTCAAGAACGTCTAATTGTCCTCCATTCTTAATGATTCTTTTAACCTTTTGGCCCTCAAATTTCTATGTGCACGAAGGCTATTAGAATGAAACTTAAGAAACGAGATTAGTATTCAACATGCAAGCCAATTTAATGCCTACATGAAACTATATGCAAACAATGATGATGAATGCCATGATGGGTGGAGGATGATGTTTATGATAAATAAACAAGTGGAGGTGGATGCTATGGTATTGAACTAGAATGATCTATAAATGATTCTACATATTCTCAAATGCAAACTAAAAGTGAACTAATCTAAAATGCAACTATGTTGCAAGATGGGATGTCAAATGCAACTATGAAGCAAGATTTAAAGCTAAGATGTAAATGTAAAGAAAAACATGAAGTTAGATGCAATTATAAGACTCCAAAATTCTCCCAAGCTCCAACGATAAACCTACATGATAACTCTACTTCAAATGTGGATACCAAATACAATACCCAAGTGTTGTATTTATAGCCTTTTCCAAGCATATAGTGAGGTGGAAATAATCAACGGTCTAGATTCAAACAAGAAGAATGGATGGTGAAGATGAAGAGAATAAAGATATTGTCCCCTTGACCAAAGAAAACATGCCATTTGGATGGAAGAATCTCTTGACCAATGGGAAACATGCTATTTGGATGGAAGATTGAAGTGTGGGAAGAGAAGACCATGTGCTCCAAAATTGGTGGAAGTGTGTGAGGAATGAGACATGTGCTCCAAAATTGGTGGAAGTGTGTGAGGAATGAGCCATGTTCTTTTTAAAATGAGTTGAAGATAATTCTAATTAAAAATTAGAGTTATTTAATTTCATGTGACCTTGGTGAGGTGGCACAAAAAGTTGTAGATATGTGCTTTAATTCCTAATCGGGATCAATGAAGATTAATTAAATAAAAAAAGCTTATGGAACCTTGTTTATTTAATTAATTTAAAAGAATGTGATTTTAGATTTGGAGAATTAGAGAAGGGTGAACAATATAAATAAATTGAGAATTTATTTATAAGTAGTCAAAATATTAATTAAACGCCATGACCATTTTTAAGTGTATACAAACACAAAGTTAGAAAATTGCTAGAGACCTTACAGCCTTGCACCTCGTTTGATTGACACAACCTTCTTCACAAGAAGATGAAATCTCTTGTGACATACAAGAAACATTCGAAAGAAACTACTTGAAGAAAATGAAATTTTGATCACCTTGATGGAACCTTAGTTCTCATGTCCCATCTTAAACCCTTATCGCATTTAGGAGGGTTTTTGAATCAACTTCCTTAAAGTCAATTAAGTGTTCTATTTGGTTGTTGACTTCCTAATGCCCGCTGTTGGTCACTATTTTACTACTTTATATTAGGTAGTCGATTTCCTCATCACGAGTTCTGAAAAAAATAAGCTATGTTATGACTTTGGGGTTATTGATCTTTTATTTTATCTATCGTATCATCCTAGGAAGTCCCTTCATCATAATAACTTATTGAGCATGCGCATAAATTTTTTCACTTAAGTTATGACGGCCTTATGTCCTTATCGATCATCATCGATCACTTTTGAGATATATGTTTTAAACTAGCGATGAGCGATGAGGTGATATCTCTTTGATATCACTTATCACTAATTGTTCTTTGAGCTTAAGGTTATGATTAACAATGAGCGAGGTTCTTATGGGATCGCTTATCGCTAATGTTTTTGAAGTTCTTATAGTTGTAAAAGCGATAAGCAATAACTTCTCACTTTATGATCCCAGTTCCATTGCTCATTGCCAGTATGTTGTAAAGGGATTGTTTACAATTAGTGATGAGTGAGATGATGAGTTCCCAATGGTATCACACCTCGTGGATTTGTTTTGAGTGCTAAGGTTATGATTAACGATGAGTAATATGGTCCCTTATGAGGAGTTTTCTTTCGCTAATTTGACTACATCCTATTTGCAATGTCTTTTGTATCATTGATTGTTATGAAGGTGTGCGTGTCAAACTATGGTCTTTGCATCTCTTGTTGCTGATGGGAGTCAAGGTGAAAAGTTGAATTAGCAAGGAGCGATGGGGATGAAGATAAGCAGGAAGCTAGCTATAGATCCAAGGGTCGATATTTTGTTGCATAAGGTACTTGCATCGTTGATAAAGATGGAAGAGAACGAGGTGAACTAGTGATTGGCGACAACTGCTACATGAAGAAGAAACATGTTAGAATCTTGAGGATTTCATATAAAGTAGAAATAAAAGTAGCAAGGTGGACTATCTACCATTGATAGATTTTTAAAGGTAAAGGATCAATGATCAAGGTTCAAAATTGAATAGCTACTTGTCAGTTCACTCACGCGAGCTTACTATCAAATATTAATGGTGACATGCTCCCCTCTTGGTCATAACTAAAAGTAGATATCTAGTTTATTGTGCATCCTAGTTCACTGGCTAGCGGAAGCAATACTAGAGGCTGAAGAATTTGTGAGGAAAATCCCAGAGATTATCTGCAACAAGGGTGCCACAGCTTTCATCCAGGTAAGCAAAATTGATACCTCCTATTAATTAAGGTGGTAGGATGAATGCCCATGAAGGCTGATAAGAAAATTGATGGAAAATGCAATTTTGTCTTTTCCTAGTACTCTCAATTTGATAATTGAGCATTGTCTAAATTGTGAGGAAATTTTTCCTATTCAGAAGTAGAGTTTTATCCTATCATAATTTTGAAGGGTTTTTTCTGGCTGTAAGAAATTGTAAACCCTAATCTCCATTCGTGCAATAAGTATGAGTGACCCAAAACATAGTGAGTCTAGTGTTAGACCTGAAAGGAAACCAAAACAAAAGAGGGTCAAAAGACCTAAAACTCAACATGTTTCAACTGAAGTCGAGCCCAAACCGGTAGTTGTGTCTAACACTTTGCCTGGTACTCATGTGGCTTCCACAAGGTCCAAAAGTGAAAAGAAGGAAACAAAAAAGTTTATGCAAGAAACTTTTGGAGGTATTAGAGAGGGAGGGTCACGAATTGGCAAAAGGCCCACAAGACAAGTTGTTGTTACCACTAGGTTGATTGATGATGCTAGCAAGATTGGTGAGAAACCTGAGCCCCAGAGTGGATGGAAATTGTTTAAGTATGCTTTTAACAGGTGAAATTCCAATAAGCCTACATGCTTTTTGAGGGGGTTGAACTTGGGAAAGTTAGTAGTTCCAAATGTGTTTGTGGAGGTTGATTTAATGATGGAGCTAGCATGGCACTATGACCCTACTGACAGGAAAATCAAGAGTGAGAATGGTGATATAATTCTGGAGGTGACTAAGGAAAAAATGTTGGAAGTGTTTGGGTTGAATCCCAATCGCACTACAAAATTTAGGTGTACTAACTTGTATGTTGAATAAGAAGGAAGAAAATTTGCATATAGAGAAGCAATACTTGTGTGACATAGAAGGAACAGAAAAAAGTTCACTATTCAAGATGCTAAGCCTTTTGAGTGTGAAGAATTTCAAGACTATTTCAAGAACACCTATTATTGTTTGAACCAGCTGTTGGCTCAAGATTTTGAGGTTAGAATAGCCCTTGATTTGTTGGTGATGGTGGCAGATATACAGGAATATAATCGAAACACTAGCTTTGATTATGCTAACTTTTTTTCCCAACAAATGCATGAGGATTTTCTTAATTTGGAAAGGGAATCACTCCCTCTATATTTTCCTCATTATTCCTTACTAATGCACATGCTCTTGTGGGAAGGAGATTATGAGTGGAAAAGAAAATTGAATTTAAGGATTGTGAATAGTGAAAATGAGGCCATCCCCGTGCAAATCTGGACATATATTTGGGATCAGGATTGCTCCAATTCTAACTAAATTTTGTTTTCCAATGTTATAAGACATGGTATCTTAGAGTCATTGGATGTGGCACCTAGATTCTGAATTTTTCCAGAAATCAAGAATGTCATGTACCCAATGGATGTACCAAGTTCTGCAACCACACATAATTGGTCTGACTGGTTCTTACATTCTAAGTATTCTTTGATCAAGGTTTATGGAGCTAAAGTGGCACCCCATTGTTTACCCTTGTATGTCTCAGAAAGGTTGGATTTCATGGACCTCATGTGGCAAATGGAAGTCATGGGTTTTGAAATGTTTAGAAAGGACAGAAAGGGCTCTATAGTATAACCCCAATGCTCTTTTTCTTATTTTAAGGTCATTTCCCTTAAAGGGTATGAGAAATTGGGAATTATGGTAAATAATATCAGAATTCCTATAGATGGCATTAGATTTTTTGATCCAGAAGGATTTGTGGCTAAAAAGAGAAGACAAAAGAACTTAGGCATTATACATAATGAATTTTTCTATAAGGATGATGTACTAAGGAACCTGACAAATGATGAGGCTACTATGGCTAGAAAAATGGAATGGACAACTATGAAAAACCTTGAGGAGAATATTATAAAAAAGAATGCCTTCTATATCAGTCCATACAATGAAATTGCGAACCCCTTGGACAGGGCCTTTTCTATGATAAGGGACTATCAGTCTGGTCAATTTAAAGTAAAAGTAAAGGAGGTTGTTGACAGAGCCCAGGTCCTCCTAGAGCAACAATGATAGCAACAAGCCATGGATATCCCAAAAAAACTTGAAGACGTTCAAGAGTTCAGAGAGGAACAAGTGGCAGAACATGTGCTAGGAAATGAAGAAATTGAGCAGAAATTTTTGCTTCCCCATATTGAAGTAACTCATAGTTCAAATGTTCCTTCCGATAGGATTGTCTAGTGGAATTATGACAGAGAAAATGTTGATGATCCCAAAATTAGGGAATGTGATGAGTTCTTGGCTGATGATAAATTTGTGCAGACCAAAGAGTTTCAGGAGTTTATGATCCAATGAAGGAGTAAGGAAATAAAAGAGAGAATAGAAACAACTCTAGTCAATGTTGAACCTTCTCATCAAGAGGAAGTGAAGAAAGCAAAGGAAGAGAAGATTAAGGCTGAAATTGTAGCCATTACTCCTACTGAAGCTCGTAGAATTGTTAAAGATACTAGAATCATGCTATTACTAGGAGGTACTATCACAACTGCCATAGCCTATGATGCAATTAGAAGAGATCCCCAAGCTCTGATATTTGAAGATCAGCTTGAGAATAAAGTATTTGGTTCTAGGTATAGTCCAAAGTTGAATACCCTTGCAATTTGGTCTATGGCACCTAATACTAACAAACATGAGGTTGCTAGGCCTATTGAAGAAGTCATGGGTTCACTACTTTTCAAAAGAGCTACTGACATAATCCTGATCCAGGCAACTGAATTAACTGCACATATTTCTCAAAAGAAATATGAATCTTTGGTCAAGCAATATAATAAGGTTTTGAATGAATTGAGTTGAATGAGAGCTACCATTCAAGCTACCGAAAAGACAGTGACTCAGCCTTCTCTCTCTTCCTCGTTTGATATGTCTACACAAGATAGAGAAACTTTAGCCCTCAGAATTGATGATTTAAGGGGAAAGATAGCTGTTGAAGAGGAAAATGTCAAGCAGGCCAAACTAGAGATAGTCAGGGTGGCCAATGAAATTTTTAGAGATGTTCTTAAGCACAGAGTAACTAAGTTGGTTCACAAGGCTAATGAAGTTTGGGTCACATATAAAAACATTCATGAGGAAAATACCAAATATCTTCAAGTACAGGAATCCTTTAGGAATGAGTGGAATAACTAGATTGCTAGAGTAAGTGCTCTGAAAGAGATGACACCAAAAATAAAGGAGGATCCCAAGGCACCCACAAATATTCCTAACATCTTGAAGGCTATTGAATCAATAAATGAGGTAACCACTTTCCATGGAAAATTGGGAATACAACTCCAAAGCAAGATGAAAATATTCAAGGAAATGGAGAACCGTGGCATCCCTCAAATATTGAATTTCAAGAGTGAATTACATCCATTTGACACCTGGGAGGAGGATTTGGGAGGATTTCTTGATGTTGATATGATGCATTTGTTTACCACTTATTACCTCTTGCTCAATTCAGACATTGATATGATGGTAGAGATTGAGTCAAAAATAGATATATTTGTTAAGGAAGCCAGAATTTTAATTGATGCAATGTACTCCCAGTATACTACTAAGGTATAAGATTTATTGAATGTTAAATGGCCCACTGAGGAGGAGTACAATGTTTAGTTGGAGAATTATACAATGTGAATAAGGAGAATAATAGATAGGAGAAGAATAATACATAGCCTAAAAATAGTACAAATTAGGCTTTTGATATAACGTGGTAACATATTATTCTCTCCTCAACACTCAAAGTGATTAGCATGTGGTGCTAATGTGGATTAAATGGTTTTTGACCTTTTTATTTTTTCTTTGCCTTGCTTCATAAGTTTGGCTATTTTTATTTCCTTACAGTTGGAATTTGGAACACATGGAGAATATCTTGTGACTATTGTGACAAACTAATGATGTCTTTTAAGGTGGGACCTATTTTCCATTAACATTTGAGGATATTTTTGCCTCATGTTTAATTACTTCACGTGAAGACTCAAGCGTAACCATGAAGGGAATATTGCTGCAAGCAGTATGAAATCATGTCATGTGTGCTATCTGGTCTTAGGCTTTTTTTGCTTCTTCATCTCTTTAAGAAGGAATTTAGTACCAAAAGC
This sequence comes from Sequoia sempervirens, assembly GCA_007258455.2. Lineage (NCBI taxonomy): Eukaryota > Viridiplantae > Streptophyta > Pinopsida > Cupressales > Cupressaceae > Sequoia > Sequoia sempervirens. The sequence continues at coordinate 26,227,659 of VDFB02072274.1, forward strand.
ACGAGAGTTAGAAAATTTTGAGTTGATACTATTAGTGTTATCAAGAAAATATGAAGCAATTTTTAGGTTCTTTGTTTTAAGTTCACTTAGGAGTTCATACTTATGCATGTAAGACTAATAATGGTATAGAATTTTATAATATAGATTAATATTGAGTTTCATGGTTATTTTATCTCCCTGTATGTGTGTTATGAGTTATGATTGAAAGTAATCAATGATTTCTTTCATTTGTCTCTGTCATTATCTGATGGATGTTTAGTTTCATGTTTGCCTATCGATTCAATGAATTGATGTAAATGCTTATATGAGAGTGATGACTTATAATTACTATGTTCTAGGATATTTGTAAGTAGTGATAATCCTTAAAGTCAGAGAAATATTGTAATGAAAGATTTCTTGGGATTATATGTGTTATTATTTGAATTGTTATTTGTTTATGTCAAAGGATATTGACTCCATGCTCGAGATAAATACATTGGTTCATGTTGGATATTAGTGTTACATTTACAATATTAATTCACTACTTAATCAATCTCTTAACCATAAAATTTCAAAAGGAACACTGTTGTTACTCGTTCTTTCAGGTGTCTTTTCTCTCATAATCAACTCATATAACATTGAAATAATAAGCTGCCAACTTATTTAATGTTACTATTAAGTGGTATAATGAGAGATATATATCATTTACTATGTATTTGGTTACAATTGTAAAAGGTTTTTAGGTGTACATTGTGGGATCACTCTCCTGGGTTTCACAGAGCCCAAAGAGTAGGAATAGAAGTTTACCAGCCTCTATTTGTTCATTGGCCAATCCCTTTAGTATTACTGATAATTAGAAATGGAAAAATCCATAGGTATGTCTAGAGATCAGTTTGGTTCGTAAAAAATAACCAACAGATTGGTGACTCTGTTGGGGACTAGTTAAGTCCAAAAGTCTCTAAGTTTAGATCAAGTACAGTTAGAGTTAGTTGTTCATTGTGAATATGTCTTGTCGTTTAAGGAATAATCAGGTTTAGGTTATTACATTAGTCCCATCATACTAGGTCTTATGCATCAGGTATTATTTCATTTTGCCACTATCTATAAGGTAATGTTTAAAATCATTTTTGGAGTAACAAGTACAAAATCAAATTGCAATCACTTTTTGTTCCACAGTATCCTAGGTGGCGACTCTGAGTTCTCTAGTACCATTTTGAAGATTAATTCTCCAGAAGAAAGCAACAAAAAATATTTTGCAGTACTTGACATTATGAGGAAGACCAGAAGCTATGCAAAGAAGCATCTTGAGCAGAAGGAAAAATCTGAACCTACGAAGGAAAAGCAACCTGAATGGGTCAAGAAGCACTCTAAATCAAGTATGTTGATTCCCATTCTGATATAACTCCTACTTTTCATGTTGATATAGGTAGTGCAAGTTTCCATGAAGAAGGACATAATGCTCAAGAATCTAACATGGACCAGGGAATTTTTCTAGTAGAACAAGTTTTTGATAGTGAGAGAAATGTTTCAAGAGACGAGGTAAATGCCTTGATGAATGAGTCCATTTTTCTCTTAAGAAAGAGCTGACTGACCGTCCTTACTTTACCGTTGCCCTGAGTGAACATGGAGATATTTTGGAAAATGAGGAAGATATAGGCAATGACATGAAATCCATTGAAGAAGAAGAGATAAGATTCCAAGAACAAGAAGAAAGAAGAAAGAAATATTTGAAAGAAAAGGAAGATAGGATTAGAGCTAAGAAACTCGAGAGAGATGCTAGAAGAAAAAAATTGGAGAAAATGAGAGAGGAGGCCGCAAGGCATAGAACCTCTGAGGAAAATCTTCAAAGATGATTGATGATATCCTGGGAGTAATAGTCACAATGGGAACTTCAACTACTAATACTTATACTACATCTCTCTCAACCACTAAAGCTTCAAACCCTCTTGTTATTACTAAGAAAGCATCATTTGTAGATCATGGGAAGAGACCTGTTGACCCTGCACCCAAGAAAACTACATTAAAAAACAATGATAAAACCAATACTTCATCTACTAAGAACCCCACAAATAAATCCAAAATTGATCCAACCCCATCTGATATACCTCCAAATCTTGAGATACTAAGGTTGTAGCTGAAAGGTGAAAATCTGAGAGAAGACTTGAAAAAAGTTGAAATGATAGCCTCTAATGCTGAAATTGCTGGAAAGATTGCATTCCTTCAAATGTCTACTCATATACTAGAAGCCTCAAGTTTTGGACGTACTGATAGTGAGTTGTAGAAAAAGAAGTTAGATGGACATACCCCTAGGGGAAGTGGTGGTGGAAATCATGTAAATGGTGGTGGAGGAGGAAATAAGAATGATAAGTCTTACTTCGAAGATGATGAAGGAGGTAAGAAAGAAGAAGGTGGTGGTGAAATTGGTAAGGAAAGAAATGGTATCCTCTCTGAGAGTAGGAAAGATGATGAACACAAAGATGATCATAGGGATAGGCATACTAGGGGACCACTCCAAGTAGACAGATACCAACAGTTATGTTTCACTAGTATACCTGGCTATCCTAACCCATTCCTTAAAGATCTTAGGCTTGCTCTAGTAAAATTCTTTGGAAATAATGCTCTAAGTGGCAAAGACCATCTCAAAGCATTCACTAATGTTATGGATGAATTTGAGGTAGAAGCAAAAGATGTCATGATGAAATTATTCATGTAGTCTCTTGTTGAAGATTCCAGAGAATGGTACAAAATTTTACCAACTCAGAGCATTGGCTCTTGGGAAGAGTTCACAAGGGCTTTTAGAGAGCAGTATGGTGATAAGACTGATTCAAGTTTTTTGTTGAATCAATTCAATAATATTGTGAAAGGGTCCAATGAATATGTTGTTGAGTTTAATACAAGGTTCCAAAAGGCTACACAGAGGTTGCCTCCTCGTTTACATTTGAATGATCATGTATGCTTGGTAAATTATTGCAATGCTTTTGATGCAAAGATGAGTTACCGTCTACTAGATAAATGCCCTCAATCTTTAAGAGAAGCCTTTAATATGGCAGAACATATTGAAAACATCAGCAAAAAAACTGGTAAAGTTGGAAGACATGATGATTTGAGACTTTTCAAAACTTCAAAAAAGGAAGAAAAGAATTCAAGTACTAAAGGGGTAACAATTGAATACAAGGTTGAAAGCTTCATGAAAACCATCAATGATAAGATCGAAAAGAAAGAGAAGGCCCAACCAAGAAATTACCAAAGGAATGAGAGACTCCCTAGGTTGTAATACCATCCTTACAATACCAATTGGTATAATGGGAAGCCTATCTCAAATAATCAAAGAAATTCCAAAAACAAAGTTCCTCTAGACCCTCTACAAAAGAATTCAGGAAATTTTGCAAAGGATACTCCTTGGTGTATGACTTTCCAAATTCCACATTCATTGCAGCAATGTGTAGTGGCACAAATGGTGGAGGTAGAAGATAACATACTGAGGAGTGTGATCAACAAGATCAAGAGGAGGATGATGTGCTCATGATTATGGATGATCCTGATGTTGCTTATAGTGAATGTTCTTCTGATGAAGATTCTTATGAAGTAGATGTTGACAATCAAAGGAAAATTGCTAACACGTATCATCGTTAGGTCCTTTCTGATGAGGATGAAACTAGTAATGATGAGGACTACAATTTGGAGGTGATTGAACATGGTGTCTCACTAAGAAGACCTTCTACAAAAGATATTGCAAAATATACAACAGTCTGAGCTGCTCAAGCTAGAGGTTCTTATCATTTGAGAAATAGAACTATCGGAGGTGAACAAGGTAATCCTGTTGGTCTATTCATCAAATAACAAAAGGATAACGGAAAGGAACATGAACTTGATAAACAAATATAATTTATCAAATATAAAGAAGACAAGGGAGATTATATTTGGGCCAAGAGATCAAGCAAGTTAAAAGCTACTCCTGGACACAAATCTTCTACTAAAAAATCAAAGACACAAAAGCAAGTTCTTGAAGCCGAAAAGAAGGATACTAAATATAAGGCTAATGTAACCAAAAACTAACAGAAAGAAAATAGCCATTAACAAGGTATGCCTTCAACTGAGTTTCCCAAGTATACTTCTGCTGACATGTTTTAGTTACTTAGTCAAGTTAAAGTGTTTGTACCTTTTCTTGAAATGAAGAGGATAGAGGAATATAAAAAAAAGGTAGTGGCCCTTATCACCAACATTTCCCTAACCAGTAATGATGTAGTAGAACCCACTCCTTCCAAATTAAGTGATAAGGACAAAAATGGTAAGGAAGCTGAAGGAGTAATTGCTAAGATTCCCCACATTTTTCTTGGAAATTCTGTGAGTACTTGTCTAGATAAGATAGATCTATTTTTTCTTACCTTAATAGTTGGGGGGAATTTCATAAAGAATTGTATTATTGACTCTAGCACATCAAAAAATATCATGCCAGTTAAAATCATGGATGCCTTAGGGTTAAAAGTTGATAGCACTCATGGTAAGTGTTATGTCATGGATACCAGGGAAGTTCATGTGGTAGGTGTGATAAATGAGCTTCCATATAGGTTAGTAGCTTTCCCTAATAAGGATTTTAAAATGAGTGTGGTTGTAGTTGATATCCCACCTAATTATGGAATGCTTCTATCACGAAAATGGAGTGCATCTATGGGAGGTAGTATGCAGTGTGATGTCTTATGCCACATTTACTATTGATGGAAGGAATATCCAAGTAATGAGAGAATCTACGGTTCCACATATGTTGGAACATGTCCCTGAAGATGACACAATTATTTTCATAGACACTAACATTGGTGGATTCAAGGTAGAGGAAGTACCAAAGGAGATTGAAAGATGTCTTGTACCTATAGAAAATGAAGTTTCAAGGATGTCTGATAAAGGACTATGGAAAATGTACTTTGACGGTGTGAGCTCTAAAGATGGATCTAGTGCAGGGATTTTAATAGTATCACCAACTGGAAGTACTTATAAGTTTTCTCTTACACTATCTTTTGTTTGTACAAATAATGTAGGAAAATATGAAGCCTTGTTATTGGGATTGAGACTTGTTGAAAAACATGGAATCAAAAAACTAATGGTAATTGGTGATTTTGAGTTATTAATATCCCAAGTAAGAGATAAATATGCTTGCAAAAATAACAGACTCGGGCAATACCAGAATGTTGTTTGGGACTCCATTGAATAGTTTGATGCTTTTACAATAGACTGGATGGAGAGAGGACATAACAGAGTTGTTGATCTACTGGCTAAAATAGCATTAAGACCTGATGATATAACTTTCATAGGGATTTCAAAGGTTGAAATAAATACAAGGCCCTCTATCCTTGACAATGTGTACAATTGGCAAATTTTTAATGATGATGAGGATATTCTTAGATTCCTAAAATGTGTTGATAAGTATGAAGGCCGGGAGATTGATTTTAGTGGATTTATAGATAATACTGATTAAAAAGACACAATTTTCAAAAAAGAGGATATCCAATTAAAAACAAACAAAATCCCCAAAGGCCTTGTGGCACTTGAAAGGGTCTTTGATAATCAAGAAACCAGTAAGGCCAAAGCAACTTTTTCCCACTCAGAAGAGTTAGAAGAAGTGAACTTGGGAACTGAAAATTCCCTAAAGAAGGTTTATATAGGAAAAAGGATGAAACCAAATGTGAAAGCCATGCTAATTGCCTTGTTGAGAAATTATAGGCATGTCTTTGCTTATTCGTACAATGACTTGAAAGCTTGTGAAGATGAGTTGTTTCAACATGAAATCCCTTTGAAAGAGGATGAAAAACCCTTCAGACATAAGAAAAGACCAATTAATCCTATGATAGCTCCCAAGATGCAGGAAGAGTTGATAAAGTTAAGAGAGGTTGGTATTATAAAATGCATTAGGCATTCTTCATGGGTATCCAATTTAGTGCCAATGAGGAAAAAGAATGGGATATAAGACTGTGTGTTGATTTCAGGAACCTGAATGTATCCTCATTAAAGGATAATTATCCCTTATCAAACATGGAGGCCATGTTACAAAAGGTAATTGGTTGTGAGTTGTTGTCAATGATGGACAGTTTCTCAGAGTATAATCAAGTAAAAGTGAAGGATTCTGAGCAATACAAGACTGTATTTACTACCCTTTTGGGTACTTATGTGTATGTAAGGATGCCTTTTGGCTTAACAAATGCTGGTGCTACTTTTCAGAGGGCTATGGATGTAGCTTTATCAGATTTTATTGATCTATTTATGGTTGTATATCAAGATGACTTGACCACTTATTCTAAGAGAGAAGAGGATCATTGCATGCATGTAGAAAAGGTTTTTGTTAGGTCACTAGATTATGGAATATCTTTGAATCCAAAGAAATGTGCCTTTGGGGTCACCTAGGGAAAACTGCTAGGACATATTGTGTCTAAGGAAGGAGTAAGGATAGATCCTGAGAGAGTAGTAGCTATTGACCAGATTCCCCAGCCAAGAAATGTTAAGGATATCTAGTCATTTTTTGGGAAAATAATTTTTTTGAGAAGATTTGTAACCAACTTTGCAGAAATTACAAGAGCTATTTTGAAAATGTTGAAGAAGGGTGAAAAGGTACTTTAGAGTGAAGAGCCCAGTCAAGCTTTTAAGAAATAAAACAAGCTATTAAAGAGGCTCTAGTTTTGAAGTCTCCCGACTTCTCTAAACCAATGCACATTTTCTCTTTTGCTTCTTTTCATACTATTGCCGTTGTTTTACTATAGAAAAATGAGCAAGGTTTTGAACATCCAATTGCATTTTTTAGCAAATATCTACAAGCTGCAGAATTGAAATATGACACTACTGAGAAACAAGCCTATTCTTTGGTAAAAGTTGTAAAGAATTTCAGGACTTACCTACAAGGGGCTGTAGTTATTGCTTTTGTACCAAGTGCAGTTGTGAAGGACATTTTTACTCAGTAGGAGACAATAGGTAGAAGGTGTAGATGGATCAACAGGATCCAAGAATTAAATATTGAGGTTCACATCAAAAATTTAGTAAGAGGACAAGGCCTAGCCAAGTTGATGGCAGAGGCAAACTTAGAAGCCAATCAAGTAAATCACATTGAACTAATTGATCTGGCACCTCTCTGTGATGTGCAAACATGCAGATGGTATAGAAGAATTATCCAGTATTTGCAAACTTTGCAATGTCCTGCTGATATGGCTGACAATGAAAAAAGAACATTAAAATTACATGCTATCAATTATGTGATCATTGATAATGAGTTATGGTGGAGAATCTTGGACAGAGTACTTTTGAAATGTGTGGATGGAAAAAAAGCATTAGAGCTTATGCAAGAAATGCACAATGGGGTGTGTGGTGGTCATTAAATGGAAAAGACTACTGCACACAAGATTTTAAGAGTTGGATTCTGGTGGCCTACAGTTTTTAAAGATGCTCACAAATTTGTTAAAACTTGTGATGCCTGTCAATGATTCTTAGGAAAACTGAAGTTTTCAAGAACCCTGCCATTCAGACCTATGGTATTTGAAGCCCCTTTCCAGCAGTGGGGGATTGATTTCATTGGGGAGATACCAAAAAAATCTAGTGGAGGTCACTCATGGATTCTTGTTGCTACAGACTACTTTACAAAGTGCGTGTAAGCTATACCTACAAAGAAGGCAACAAGCAAGGTGGTAATTGATTTTCTATTGAATAATATTCTTTTCAAATTTGGAGTCCCTCAGAGGATTATCTCATACAATGTTATGTTTTTTAGATTAGATGAATTCAAGTACTTTTGTGAGAAACATGACATACAAGTCTCTTATTCTTCACCTTACCATCGCCAAGGAAATGGTCAAGTTGAGTCTAGTAATAAGAGCTTGATGAAGATAATCAAGAGAATTATGGAGAAGAACAAAAAGGCCTTGGATTCAAAATTAAAATTGGCACTCTGGGCAAATAGAGCGACTGTGAAAAAGGCCACTAGTTATTCACCTTTTGGTTTAGTGTATGGTTTGGAGGCAAGATTACCACAGAATAACCTGCTCAATATGTATAAGTTTGTGCAGGAATATGATGGAGAAATTTGTGATGACATGCAACATAGGATAAATAATTTGGTGCAGTTGGATGAATCTAGGAGGGATGCTCAAGATAAAAACTTGAAGATGCAATTGAGGGTTAAGCACTTATATGATAGAAAAGCTTCCCCCAGGAAATTTTAAGTTAACAACATGCTGTTAGCTTGTAATGCAAGAGTTCAGGATAAGGGAAAACATGGAAAATTTGAAGCATTATGGATTGGCCCTTACTTGATAGCGAACACTCATGAAGAAGATTCATATTTTCTTCAGAGCCTGACAGGTCAACTATTTGAATTTCCAGTACATGAACAATTCTTAAAGCCATACTCCTCCTAAGTATGTTATCTTCCATGTACATTTTTTTTGTATATAATGTATATAGGTGTGTTTGCTTTTTTTTTCTTTTGGGGCTTACTATCTCGTCTAGGTAGTTCCCTAGTTTGCATCCTTTGGTTTTAATCCACATTTTGGTCTACCTCAACTTGAGATTCTAGTGATGTCGCCATGCCTGTAGGAGGCATATGTCCCCAGTCAGAGCCATTGATGGAACCTTAGTTCTCATGTCCCATCTTAAACCCTTGTCGCATTTAGGAGGGTTTTTGAATCTTCTTCCTTAAATTCAATTGAGATTTCTATTTGGTTGTCGACTTCCTAGTGCCCACTGCCAATCACTATTTTAATACTTTATATTAGGTAGCCAGTTTCCTCATCACGAGTTCTGAAAAAACTAAGCTATGTTATGACTTTTGGGTTATTGAGCTTTTATTTTATCTATTGTATCATCCTAGGAAGTCCCCTCTATCATAACAACTTATTGAGCATGTGCATAAAAGTTTTCACTTAAGTTCAACCAACCTTATTTCTTTATCGCTCTCCACCAATCACTTTTGAGATATATGTTTTAAACTAGTGATGAGCGATGAGGTGATATCGCTTATTGCTAATTGTTCTTTGAGCTTAAGCTTATGATTAGCAATGAGCAAGGTTCTTATGGGATCACTTATCACTAATGTTTTTGAAGTTCTTATAGTTGTAAAAGCGATAAACAATGACTTCTCACTTTATGATACCAGTTTCATCGCTCATCACTAGTATGATGTAAAGGGATTGTTTACAATTAGCGATGAGCGAAATGATGAGTTCCCAATGGTATCACACATCGTAGATTTATTTTGAGCACTAATGTTATGATTAGCGATGAGCAATATGGTCCCTTATGAGGAATTTTCTCTCGCTAATTTGACTACATCCTATTTGTGATGTCTTTTGTATCATTGATTGTTATGTAGGTGTACATGTCAAACTATGGTGTTTGCATCTCTTGTCCCTGATGGGAATCAAGGTGAAAATTTGAATTAGAGAGGAGCAATGGGGATGAAGATGAGTAGGAAGATGACTATAGATCCAAGGGCCAAGATTTTGTCGCATAAGGTACTTGCATCATTGATAAAAATGGAAGAGAACAAGGTGAACTAGCGATTGGTGACAACTGCTACATGAAGAAGCAACATGTCAGAATCTTAAGGATTTATATAAAGCAAAAATAAAAGTAGCTAGGTGGACTGTCTACCATTGATACAGTTTTAAAGTTGAAGGATCAACGATCAAGGTTCAAAATTGAACAACTACTTGTCAATTTGCTTCGTGTGAGCTTACTATCAAATATTAATAGTGACATGCTCCCCTCTCAGCTATAACTGAAAGTAGATATCTGATTTATTGTGCATCCTAGTTCATTGGCTAGTCAAAGGAATACAAGAGGCCAAAGAATTTGTGTGGAAAATTCCAGAGATTATCTGCAACAAGGGTAGCACAACTTTTGTTCAAGTAAGCAAAATTGATACCTATTATTAATTAAGGTGGTAGGATGAACGCCCATGAAAGTTGATAAGAAAATTGATGGAAAATGCAATTTAGTCATTTCCTAGTACTCTCAATTTGATAATTGAGAATTGTCTAAATTGTGAGGAAAGTTGTCCTATTCAAAAGTAGAGTTTTATCATGTCATAATTGTGAAGGATTTTGTCTAGTTGTAAGAAATTGTAAACCCTAATCTCCATTCACATAATAAGCATGAGTGACCCAAAACCTAGTGATTCTAGTGTTAGACTTGAAAGGAAACCAAAACAAAAGAGGGTCAAAAGATGCAAAACTCAGCATGTTTCAGTTGAAGTCAAACCCAAATCGGTAGTTGTGTCTAACCCTTTGTCTGGTACTCCTGCGGCTTCCACAAGGTCTAGAAGTGCAAAGAAGGAAACATAAAATTTTATGCAAGAAACTTCTAGAGGTATCAAAGAGGGAGGGTCACAAATTGGCAAAAGGTCCACAAGACAAGTTGTTGTTACCACTAGGTTGATTGATGATGCTAGCAAGATTGGTGAGAAACCCCAACCCCAAAGTGGATGGAAATTGTTTAAGTATTCTTTTAATAGGTGAAATTCCATTAAGCTTGCATGCTTTTTGTGGGGGTTTAACCTAGGAAAGTTAGTAGTTCCAAATTTTTTTATGGAGGTTGATTTAATGATGGAGCTAGCAAGGCACTATGACCCTACTGACAGGAAAATCAAGAGTGAGGATGGTGATATAATTCTGGAGGTGACTAAGAACAAAATGTTGGAATTGTTTGGGTTGAATCCCAATTACAATGCAAATTTCAGGTATGTTGACTTATATTTTGAATATTAAGGAAGAAAATTTTCATATAGAGAAGCAATACTTTTGTGACATAGAAGGAACAAAAAAAAGTTCACTGTTCAAGATGCTGAGCCTTTTGACTGTGAAGAATTTGAAGACTATTTCAAGAACACTTATTATTTGCTGAACTAGGTGCTAGCTCAGGAATTTGAGGTTAGAATAGCCCCTGATTTGTTGGTGATGGTGGTATGTATACATGAAAATAATCAAAACACTGGTTTTGATTATGCTAACTTTGTTTCCCAACAAATGCATGAGGATTTTCTTAATTTGAAAAGGGAATCTCTCCCTCTATCTTTCCCTCATTATTCCTTACTGGTGCACATGCTCTTATGGGAAGGAGATTATGAGTGGAAAAGAAAATTGAATTTAGGGATTGTGAATAGTGAAAATGAGGCCATCCCTATGCAAATGTGGACATATATTTTGGATCAGGATTGCTCCAATTCTAACTACATTTTGTTTTCCAATGTTATAAGACATGGTATCTTAGAGTCATTGGGTGTGGCACCTAGATTATGACTTTCTCCAGAAATCAGGAATGTTATGCATCCAATGGATGTACCAAGGTCTACAGCTGCACATAATTGGGCTAACTGGTTCTTACATTCTAAGTATTCTTTGATCAGTGTTTATGGAGCTAAAGTGGTGCCCCATTGTTTACCCTTGTATGTCTCAAACAGGTTGGCTTTCATGGACCTCATGTGGCAAAAGGAAGTCATGGGTTTTGAAATGTTTAGAAAGGACAGAAAGGGCTCTATAGTATAACCCCAATGCTCTTTTTCTTATTTTAAGGTCATTTCCCTTGAAGGGTATGAAAAATTGGGAATTATGGTAAATAATCTCAGAATTCCTATAGATGGCATTAGAGTCTTTGATCCAAAAGGATTTGTGGCTAAAAAGAGAAGACAAAAGAACTTAGGAATCATACATCATAAATTTTTCTATAAGGATGATGTACTAAGGAACCTGACAAATGATGAGGCTATTATGGCTAGAAAAAGGGAATGGACAACTATGAAAAACCTTGAGGAGAAGATTATGAAAAAGAATGCCTTCTATATCACTCCATACAATGAAATTGCAAACCCCTTGGAGAAGGCCTTTTCTATGATAAGGGACTATCAGTCTAATCAATTGAAATTCAAAGTAAAGGAGGTTGTTGATAGAGCCTAGGTCCTCAGAGAGCAACAATGACAACAACAAGCCATGGATATCCCAAAAAATCTTTAAGATGTTCAGGAGGTTAGAGAGGAACAAGTGGCAGAACATGTGCCAGGAAATGAAGAAATTGAGCAGAAATTTCCCCTTCCCCATATTGAAGTGACTCATAGTTCAGATGTTCCTCCTAATAGGATTGTCTAGTGGCATTATGACAAAGAAAATGATGATGATCCTAGAATTAGGGAATGTGATGAGTTCTTGGTTGATGATAAATTTGTGCAGACTAAAGAGTTTCAGCAGTTTATGATCCAACAAAGGAGTAAGGAAATAAAAGAGAGACTAGAAACAACTCGAGTCAATGTTGAACCTTCTCATCTAGACACTACTAAATTTCACACCATTTTCTGATGGACGTCTATCATTGGTTCAACAAATCTTTTTTGGAAAAGCGAAAAAATGATGAAAACATTTTTGTCAAATTTTTTTGTCGCAAGTCTGATGACGAATTAAATGTTTAAATAATGGCGCGAATTCATCGATCATCTGCATCATAAAATGGCTCGGATGTTCGTCGGAATATCAATGAAATGGGTGTCGAAAGAACACCAGAAGTTTTTCACCATTTCGACAAAATGGGAAAGTATTTACGATGAATCCTTCGTCACAGCTAAGCAACTTCATTAGACCTTTTATGTGATTCGTTAGTGACATTCGTTGAAATTGTGATGAAATGGGCAAGGAGTTATGATGAAGCCTTTATCGTAGCTAAGCAACTTCGTTGGACCTTTATGTGATTCATCAGTGGAATTCATTGAAATTGTGATGAAATGTACAAGGAGTTATGATGAAGTATTCGTCACAACTATGGCAACTTCGTCGGACCTTTTCAGTGATTCGTCAGTTGTGTTTGTCAAAATTTCGATAAAACAATGCAATTTTTTAAAAAAAAATATTCGTTGAAATGTACCATTGGTGAGAGATCAATCAAGTCATGTCCCTTCATATTCAAATATCAGAAAATTATTTTATTTAGTCATTTTCCATGTTTATTAGACACCCACTGAGATGTCATGTAGTTTCGCCGATGCCTTGAGTCTCTTCAACAGTCAATATTACATATCACTTTGGTGTCACATAGTCTCATCAATGTTCTGAGTCTCACTGATAGCCAATAGATCATATGTCACTATGGTGTCATGCAATCATACCAATGTTCTAAGTCTCCCCAAGAATTATTCCTTCGGTCTTAAGTGTATTGTTATGATTCTCACCAATGATAACTTATTGATGTGACTTTGGGGGTCACTGGGACTTTCCTTCGACTACTTAATAGCTTACAATCAAACTTGAGCTTGAAATTACAAATCAAAATGTCATGCCAATTAATTTTACCATTGCTATTCCAAACCTTTAGCTTATGGCGGAATAAGTACCAAATTTCTTGAGCATAAAAACATTCAAAAAGAATATGTTTGATAGTTTCCCGAATCCTTCAAATACTGCGGATTTCAACACTTTCATGGTTAGATTTATAGGGATCTATCTTTTTCATTAATGAAGAGGTAGGTAAAGGAGAAATAATTATAATTGTAACACTATTCATAGTCCAGTAAATTATGTTTGTAATTTGTGTTCAATGGACCTCAGTTTTATCATTATACTACCCATCTAATACCATATTTTAATCTAGGGTTCAACTATCTCAGATCTAAAGAAGCACCTTCAATTAACCATTTAAAGTACTATAAAATAAGGTAATACTTTTACTTGAGAAAGATTGGGTATACTTGTAGGATTAAAGTTCTGCAATCATCAGGATTTATTGGCACATAGACACAACCTGCAACATATGAAGTAATGGATGACTACAAGTTAGTGAAATGGTCCTTAATATGTGAGTGGTTTGCAAATTGATTGGTAGAAAATAAGGTTACAAACATATCTACATGAAAAACTATGAGGACAATCTACTATAATCATCAAAATAGATGAAAAGTGCAAAGGAAAGAGCCAAGCTACATCTCTAGAGCCTAAAAAAAACAAATGCAAGAAACATAAAAAAAAAGAACAAACCAGTTTTTGGATGAATAAAAAATGGTGCCTTCAACAAGTGATTCATATGCTTTCACACCTAACACAGGACATTAAGAAGATTTTAGTCTTCCTCCGTGAAATTAACTACTTACAGAATAAACCTAGAAACCAATATTATATACCTCCATGTCTAGTCAAGGGTAGGTATAAGAGAAAAAAAATTCTTCAATGCAATGCTGAAAAATATTAATGTGTGTGTAGGTTTGTATTACTCAAAATACCATTTCACTGCCTAAGGAAAAATACCAAAGTGATGTTTTAAATTTCAATCTTCACATAGGCTCCCTTATTGCTACACATGCATATACAAGCATTATTCAAGCTCTAAACTATTCAAATATTAAGGATTTAATTAGCTATAAGATGGAATGTTGTTGTTTAGACATAATCCATCATCTTTTACATATCTTTATTCACTCCTAGCACTTCAGATAAATTTGTGTAAATGAGGCAGAAATGTGAATCTTTTATGACAAAGAAAATTCTTAAAAGGAGGGGAGATAGAAAGGGTAGGGGGCAAGAGAATGCTTGAATGTATAGCAAAGTATAACATTTTGATCATTATAACAATGAAACAAATCTTAAGTTTGAAGCATTAATATCATTTACAACATTTATGATCAAGAATGAATGTAAGTAAAGAAACTTTTGCATACCTACAGATGGTACAAAATTTCATGGTTAATTCGAAGCCTCCCATCAACAACAAGATCCAAATATCCATGTATATATCTCAATCGAGCCTCTAAACCCTTCAGAGCTGTCAATTTTTCCACTAACCTGTTATGCACAAAAGTCAAATTTTAGAGTTATGTCACCACTAAAAACAGAAGAAACAGAGCTTTGAAACCAAATCCACACACAACACAATGTGGTATTCATACAAAGCCATACAAACAAACTAAACTCGGAATATTGGAATGGAAACAACTTCAAATTATGATGCAAAGCATGGATTCAAGGTTTTAATCATTTTTCTGCCACCATAGTGAAAATTTAGCACGTTATTTCATCTTTGCATATTGGTTTGATGCTTCAAACAATGCATTTCTTATATTGAAAAGTGCATTACCTTATTGATCTTCTCTTTGTTTTGAGAATAGTTTAATATTCTCTATTTAACAGGGCCAACCACGTGACAGTGGAAGCTCATTTGGCCCCTCCCCCCCTTACATCACTCTCAATTCCCCATACCCAATCCTATAACATTAATCATTCATTCGTCCATTAATAACATATAACATTCATTCATTCATCCATTAATAACATATAAAATTCATTAATTAACATATTCACATTCATTCATTAACATATAATATTCATTCTTTTAGTTTTTACATATTATCAAAAATATGGTTGTCATGATATGATTACAATCACTCTTTTTTTTCTTTTTTAAAGCTACATAAAGCTAAAGTGGAGTATCGTTTTATAAATCAATATATGTCCCCCTTTAGTTGTTCTTCCCTCTTCTTGTGATCTTAATGTATGCCTAGTCGTCTGCTCATGACGTGGACGCCACTGCAAGGGTGGGTATGTTGCAATAAGAAATAAATGTTAGACTGATATGTTTTATTATTATTGTTACAAGTATTTCATTAATTAAAAGAACATTAGAGTGGTTCTCTTTACTTGATGGGTCCACATCATGTTCCTAAACTTTTGTTATAGACTCATGCTCAACATGTTGAACACCCTCTAAATCCTAATCTGTAGTTGAAACACGAAAGGTTACATTAATTAATACACCAATTGAAATTAAATATGTTTAAGAGAACATGAGGGTGGTCCTCTTTACCTGATGGAGCCACATCATGTTCCTGATATTCTCTAGCCTGATCATGTTCGACATGTTGATCATGCTCTACATGCTCTAATGTTGAAACATGAAAGGATACATGTATTAATACACCAATTGCAATTAAATGTGTTTAAAAGAAATTTAGAGTGGTCCTCTTTACCTGATGGGGCCAGATCATATTCCTAATCTTCTCTAGCCTGATCATGCTCAACATGTTGATCACGCTCTACATGCTCTAAAGTATTGGGATGCACACCATGACCTTCATCTGTAGGTTGTGCTCCACCCTCACTAGGCTGCATTCCAATGTCATGTGCAGTATTATCATTGCTTGAATGTTTAAAACAAATAGGCATGTAATTACTTTATGGTGGAAATTAATATTGAATAGATTGCAAAAGTATTCAATTTTAAATAAACTTTATTGAGTTTATTTACCTGCATGTTAGATGTAGTGGAAGGTTGTGTTTTCCCAGTAAAGACTCTTAGGCATTTAGCCATGGTTCCATAGCCTTGCTGGAAGGCAATCTTCAGGTCATCTTATGTGGGAACTTTGTTGAATTCATAGCCTTACATTTTTGCATAAGATCATTAATTTTGCTTCTATGGTGTGATAAAACCAAAATTGTTTTCAATTTATTATAATTTGGATGCAATATTTCATTTATTGATACTTACAATTCATGTCACGACTAATTTCATATAACCACCAGAGCCAAGTTTTTACTGCCCGTTCTTTTCTACTCTTGCCTTTGTTTCCTTTGATGTGTCGGGTAGCCTATGAAAAGTTTGAAATACGTTAGATTATGTAAAAAGAGTAATCAGTATATAATTACATTATTGATAGTATCGCATACATTCCTTGGCCCGGTGGTGTCTTTCCTTTTTTATTTTTAGCTTTCTCCTTTCCATCCAACACTAGGTCCATCCACTCCCTCTCTGGAAGCATGGGGGGATGCTCGTACTTTTTGTTCTTCTCTAAATGTGACCTATATTGGTCTCTCACATACTTTAGATAGGTACCAACTTTCTTAAGGACCTTGGTTTGGTTGAATGTTTTATCACCGAACAACACAACTAAATGGTTAATGAGCTCATCTTATAAATCTTGATTTTGGGCATTCCACCGTGTATGTATGGTGGGCCCAAAGAGCTCCAATGTAATATCACTTAGATGTTTATAAAAATCATCATTTCCTGCAAAATAATCATGGGATCTATTGGAACTATTAAAATCTGATGATTTTTTCCTATCTTTCATATCCCCCCTTAGTCTTCATGTGATGTTTACCTTTGGCACTTTTCCCTCATCTTCATGATGCTTTACCCACATTTTTCCCATATTTCCCCATGGCATTCATCCATGTCTACATTTTCCACCTTTTGGTCCAATTCGGCATGAGTCTGTTTGGGTCTCCCCGACCCATGTTGCTTATGTGTTAACATTCATTTGTTGCAGGTGTTTCGGCAAGACATGTTCTTTGTTACATTGACTGGCTTCTTCCTGTGGGTGGCTATCAACATGACATTCGTGCTTTTTCAACAACTGAAGGATGCATATCAGAGAGAGTCATAGCTATCGTTGTAAGGTCTTGGTGAGTGACATTCAGTCTCACTGACCTTACACATGGATTCTCTTTGAATAAACTTTCGGTGAGACTAAGGTGACTTCGGTATTAGTCTTAGCGAATACATATGGGTCTTACCAATGGAACGTAATGTGAGCCTTTTTCGGTATGAGTTTCACTTTCTCTTGGTGATCTATGGTGTTTGGGGTGCTTCGGTATAACATAATTCAATCTCTATGAGGTTTCCCTGACATTAGTTTGTCTCGGCGATATTACACACGAGAACTCTTTTGGTGAGAAAATCCGAATGTCTTGGCAAAAATGAATATAAAAAGATATTGCTCAGTGTAACTTTTTCTTTCGGTGTGTGGTTTTGTCGAGATGCCCGTGGTCTCACCAAATGGAAAGCGGAGGTCGCTTTGTCGGCATGAAAATGGGGGTGTCATGGTGACATTTGAGTAGATGGGTGCCTTCGGTGAAACATTGTATGATCTACATGAGGTCTCTCCAACATTATAAAGTTATGGTGACTGTCAATGGAATGAAATGTGCATGTCAGTATGAGATTTTCTTATGTCATGGTGACAGGTTTAACCACGGGGCTCTAGGCGAAACAGAGTGTAATCTATATGATATCTCCCCGACTCCAATGGGTCATGATGAATGCGAGCATAGTGAACACAGGATGATTAGCGATTGAATTTCCTTTGGCATAGTTAGTGATATGTCTCACTGATGAATGACAGAAATACAAATCTTGTGGTCGACATATAAATTGCTAAAATAACTGTTATTGGCCAACTTGATTGGAGCCCGAATTCTATGGAGGGTCGACATGTGATTTCAATATGATTTATTTTCTCATGCTGGGGTATAAAGGGCATATTGTAATTGTAAAAGGAGGAACTATTAGATTTTGGTATATAGCAAGTAGATACAGTAGAATAAAATTATCAGATCAGAGACTATTGTTGAATGATCTCAGAATGGAGGTATTTATGAGATTCAGTTGATGTGGCTGCGTTTCTCTGGTGTCAATTATTTGTTGAATCTAATGAAAGTATTGCTAATTTGTCTCCAAGATGGATTCTTTCTTACTATTTAAATTGATATAACAAGTTTATACTCAATTCATCAATACACATGTGTTGTATTTGTGTGATTAGTTGGCTAGTTCTTTCAAGCAAAGATTAAATCCTTTTAATTGATCACAATGGTCTGAGAGATTCATT
This sequence comes from Sequoia sempervirens, assembly GCA_007258455.2. Lineage (NCBI taxonomy): Eukaryota > Viridiplantae > Streptophyta > Pinopsida > Cupressales > Cupressaceae > Sequoia > Sequoia sempervirens. The sequence goes on from VDFB02072274.1 coordinate 26,246,245, forward strand.
TAGATTGTTTGAGTAGAGCTTAGTAATCATATTCTTTCATGTTTACATAAGTTGTGAACATAATATATGTTAGATAATATGAGTTTTCTTCAGAGAAGTGTTGTTCATCTTGATCTCATTTAACTTCGCATACCCAACAAAGCATTGGTCTCTGCATTTTATCATTTGATTTCCTTCTGCTTCTTTATATCTATTGATTAAGCATTTAGGGATTTAGATTTAGAATATTGTTCACTTCCATCTGCCATTGTAGAAAAATTGTTGCATGAAGGATAATCATAAGACTAGTATGCTCAATCCAAAAATGGTATACCCGCCTAGGTCTAGCAACACTTGAAGAGTAGAAGGTTGAATTCTTTTAACCTTGTCTGTTACCCTGAAACATATCAAGATATTGGCAGCCTCTTGTGGCTTTTAGCCTACATTTTTGAGAGCTAACAAATTGGTGACTTTGTTGGGGAACAATAAAAATCAAGGCCTTAATCATAGAGTTAGAAATCTTGCACAGACTCCACTGGGAATAGGAAACATCAAGTATTTTCTCATTTTTTTTGATAAAAGTGAGTGGCGACTTTGACAGAAATTTTGCAGTTGTTCATCATGAATGGAAGAAGATCTCAATACAGGGGAGGTCATTCTGGAGCTCCTACTGGTAGTAATAAATGGACACACAAAGATGACAAGACTGATAAGGGAAAAGGAATAAATGAGGATATGTGCATAAACAACAAAGGTAAAGCACCAAGAGAACATTGTGAAACATATAATGGCTATGATACATGGAGAGATGATTCAAGTGCAGAACTTTGTACCCCTGAGGATCGAAGAAATCCCTTCCCTTCTATTGATCCTAAGAAACAGGTTGAGTTTGAAGCTGCACTTGAAGCTGAACGAATTAGAATTCAACATGAGTATGATTAGAAGATGGAGAGTAACCAGAATCTATTTACTAATCATGAGCTTCATGAGGAAGTAAAAGCATAGTTTGAACTAAAAGAGAAGAAGATAAAGGAACTAGAGGCTAAATTATAGAAATCACAAATTACTGATCATACGGCTGGTGGCCCAAAGTATGTCCCACCTCACAAGAAGGGTGATTGTGGCGCAGGGCCCTCCAATCAACAAAAGTCTCCTCACAATCAGATAGAGAATCATTACAAGCAACCAAATCATCCACCTCACATTTCCACACAACATACAGGTATGTATCCACCTCTTGGTTAGCATTATATCCCACAACATAATGCACATCACAATAATCACATGCATTAGTATCAGCATCCACCTATTCCTCCCCTTCACCAGCATACAACCATGATCAGACAGTTTGATTTAGTTGGTTTTTAGTTATATCCTTACCCTATGGATGGTAGTTGGAGGAATATGGTGCCCAAATTTATAGGAAGTAATGCAATCATAGTTGAAGATCATCTAAGGAGTTTTAATGTTTTCATCCAAGACATAGATATGCCTTATGAAGATTTACACATGAAGTTGTTCATGATGTCACTTCTTGAAGATGCCAGGGATTGGTTCAATAGGCTACTAGCATTCTCAATTAATTCTCTCCAAGTATTTCAAGAAAAATTCTTAGAGCAATATGGGAATCAAAATTCTCCAGATGCAGCTCTTCATGAATTAATGAGAATTCAGAAAAATTAGAATGATTCAATTTATGATTTCAACCAAAAATTCAATAAGTTGCATACTAAAGTACCTCCAGGATCAAGGTTGCCAGATTCTATTGCATTGGGTGTTTATTTAAATGTATTTGATCCTAAGATAGGGTATGAACTAAGAAGTAGATCCCCAAGATATTTGGTTGAAGCACAAAAGATAGCACTGACAATTGAAAACAACAAGAAGTTTGTTAGTATAATCAGTAAAAGAGACAACCCGAGGCCTCCTCAACAAAGAAATAATTATCAGTACAGACAAGAGAATACATACAGAAATGAGAACAAAAATGAAAGGCCTAGGTTGCATGATATGCCTTACAATACAGACTAGAAAGATGGGAAACCTATAATAGCCAGGCCAAGAAACTAAGAGACTCCTGATCTATTGAGCAAAAAGGGAACTTATATGGTGAGTAATAATTACTTTTGTGAAGTTTGTAATCAGCCACATTCTCCAAACTATTGTGTTGTAGCTCAAAGGATTCAAGAAGAGGGAATGTTGATGGAGACTAATAGAGAAGATCACAAGGTTTATTTGACTTTAAATACTCTTTACCATGTTGAAGAAGGATACTCATCTTCATAGAATGAAGGCTACGATTATGATGTTTCAAATCAGAAATATAATGTCCATATGGCTTAATAGTAGGTCTTTTATAATTCTGATGAAGATTACACTAAGCCACATTTTGTTGAGCCGCCTACTCAATGCAATGTGAGGAGACTCACTAAAGAAGAAATGGAGAGAATAACTGGTGCTGTTGTTGAGGAAGCAAGGAGTAAATACTAGTTGAGAAACAAAAAAATAAATGAGATGGAAGGCGTGCCTAGGGGAATTTTTATGAAAGATCATAAGGCAACACAAGAAATTATGAAAAAGCCAGAAAATAAACAGCCTGGTAAAAGTGAAGAGAAGTCTATCCAAAAGGAAAAGGTGAAGGAATTACATAAAGAGATACAGATGATTGACTAGTCTAGTAAGAGGGAAAAGGAAGAAAACAAAGGGGAAACGCTAGAACTAAAGAAGGTTGTTAAGGTGGAGGGATCTTCTTTCGACTTCACACAGGCATTGTCCCAAGTAAAAATGTTTGTCCCACTACTTGAGATGATGAAAATTAAACAATATAGAGATACTATTGTTCAATTGATTACAAATGGGAATGAAAAAAATATGAATTCTAAAAGCAAAGTGGCTGTCAAAGTAGTCAATAGGCAGGAAAAGATAAACATCCCAGAAGTTTTCTTGGGTGATGTATTAACAACTCCCCCACAAGTGGATCCTTTTTTCACTACATTACTCATAAATAACAGACTGTTAAGGAATTGCATGATAGATTCTCGAGCTGCCATAAACATTATGCCAGTAGGAGTAATGAAATAACTGGGCATGTGGGTTGATACATATGAAGAGAAATGCTATGCAATGGATAACAGACTTGTTCCTATGGTAGGTATTATGAGAGATGTTGAAGTCAAATTGGCTACTTTTCCACAAGTGGCCTATAATATAGATATAACAGTAATTGATACTCCTCCTCAGTTTGGGATGCTTCTATCAAAATAGTGGACAGCAGCAGTTGGGGACAATGTTCAGTTTGATTTGTCTTATGCCACAATTCTAGTGAATGGTCAGGATGTCAAATTGTATAGGGAGCCAAGAATGAACTAGCTTGTTGACTGTGTGCCTCAAGATTAGATCAATTATTTTTGTGATGTTGATCTTGGAAGTTTTAAGATCGAATCAGCCCAACCAGAATTAACCAATAGTGATCCAATTGAAAAGTATCTGGCACAAAGCTACAATGAAGTATGTAAGATGTATTTTGATGGAGCATGTAGCCAAGAAGGTAATGGAGCTGGAATTGTGTTTGTTTCTCCTGAAGGTACTACTTTTAAATATTCATTCTTGTTTGCATTTGAATGTACAAACAATGTGGCAAAATATGAAGCTTTATTGACAGTTCTGAACATAGCTATGAAACACAAGATTAAGTTGCTAACTGTTTTTGGTGATTTTGAGTTGGTTGTTTCACAAATTAAATCCAAGTATGCAGCAAAGCATAAAATATTAAAGCAATATAGGAATGTTGTATGGGACACAATTGAGTTGTTTGATGCATTTTCAATTGAGTGGATTGACAGATCAAAGAACATAATGGCTGATTTTTTAACAAATGTGGCGTTCAAAAGAGATGATATTACATTGGTTGGGGTATCACAGATAGAGTTCAAGACAAGGCCTATTGTTCCTGATAACATTTATAGCTGGAAAGTTTTCAATGATGATATTGACTTGCTGAATTTTCTTCATTGTATAGATCAGTATGAGGCTCAGGAAATTGATTTCAATGCTTTTGTTGAAGAAGTTGATGGGAAGAAAATAGTGTTTGGAAAAGAAATATTGCAGCTCAAAATAAATAAGCTTCCTAAAGGCTTAGTGGCACTAGAAAGGGTGTATGACAGAAATGATCGATCCCTTATGAAGCAAACACCAGTCAAAAGGGAAGATGTTGAAGAGATTAACTTGGGGACTGAAATAGCACCAAAAAAGGTGTGCATTGGGAAGAAAATAAGCCCAGCAATTAGAAAAATGTTGATAGAGTTGCTGAGAAAGTATAAACATGTTTTTGTGTGGTCTTATGAAGATCTCAAAGCATATAGGGAAGATTTATTTCAGCGTGAAATACCATTGAAGCCAGACACCAAGCCTTTTAGATAGAAGCAAAGGCCTATAAATCCAACACTAGAGCCTAAGATGCAGGAAGAATTGACAAAGCTCAGAGATGGAGGAATTATTAAACCAATCAGGTACTCATCATGGGTCTCAAACTTGGTTCTTGTGAGGAAGAAAAATGGAGACATTAGATTGTGTGTGGACTTCAAAAATCTGAATATAGCATCTCTCAAAGATAATTAAAATCTACCCAATATGGAGGCTATATTATATAAAGTGACAGGGTGTGAATTGTTGTCCATGATGGATGGGTTTTCAGGGTATAACCAGGTTAAAGTCAAAGAATCTGAGCAATACAAGACAACATTTACGACTTCGTGGGGAACGTATGTATACATAAGAATGCCATTTGGTCTCACTAATGTTGGGGAAACTTTCTAAAGAGCTATGGACATGGCATTTGCAGATCTGATCAATGTTATCATGATAGTATACCAAGATGATCAGACTACTTATTCAAAGAGGGATGAAGATCATGTGTAACATCTGGAGAAGGTATTTATTAAAGCCCTTGAATATGGTGTTAGTTTAAATCCAAAGAAGTGTCATTTTGTAGTCATAGAGGGTAAGCTTTTAGGACATATTGTTTCAAAGGAGGGAATTAGAATAGATCCCGAGAGGGTTGAAGCTATTGATAAAATTCCTATTCCTAAAATTGTTAAGGCTATACAATCATTCTTTGGACAAATTAATTTTGTTAGAAGATTTATCTCTAATTTTACTGGGATCATTAAGCCCATATCGAAAATGTTGAAGAAGGGACAGAAAATGGAATGGACTACAGAGGCTTTAGATGCTTTTATATCCATTAAAAGGGCTATAGGCTCCTGTACTCAAGTCTCCGTATTTTGCAAAGCCTTTTCAGATTTTTTCATTTGCTTCAATGCATACTATTGCTGTTGTTATGTTACAAAAGAATAATGATGGTCATGAACAGCCTGTGTCTTTCTTTAGTAAATCATTACAGGGGTCTGAATTGAAGTATGACATAATGGAAAAATAGGCTTTTGCATTGGTAAAGGCCACAAAAGCATTCAGACCATATCTTGTTGGAGCAAAAGTGATTGCTTATGTCCCTCATGTTGTTGTTAAGGATATTCTAACACAGTCTGAAGTTATAGGGAAAAGATGCAGATGGATCAACAAGATTCAAGAGTTTGACATGGAAATATAGATCACTAAGCTAGTAAGAGGTCAAGGCTTGGCTAGGTTGATGGCAGAATCAAATATTGAAGCAAGTCAAGTCTGTAATATAGAAGAAGGAATTGCAATTGCAAGAATTGAGCATACCCCTTGGTATACTGATATCATGCATTATCTTAAATACATGAGGTGTCCAGATGGATTGAGTGACAGCCAAAAGAGAACTTTAAAGTTGTAGGCATCAAAGTATGTTTTCATGGATGGAGATCTGTTTTGGAAGAACAAGGATGGTATACTGTTATTATGTCTGGATGAGTCACAGGCTAAGCATGTCTTGAGAGAAATTCATGAAGGAGTTTGTGGAGGACATTATTCAACAAAGACAACTACACACAAAATTCTCAAGGCAGGTTATTATTGGCCAAAGGTTTTTAATGATTCTTTTACACATGTGAGAAAGTGTGAGGCTTGCCAGAAGTTTTCTGGAAAATTGAAGTATCAGGGTGCTTTGCCACTTCGACCCTTGCAAGCTGATGCCCCTTTTCATCAATGGGGAATTGATTTCATTAGAGAGATACAAGAAAAGTCAAGTGGAGGATACAAGTGGATATTAGTTTCCACTGACTATTTTACTAAGTGGGTAGAGGCAATCCCAACTAAGCAAGCTACAAGTTAGGTAGTGAATAATTTCTTGATGGACATCATTATCACCAGATTTGGTGCACCAGTGGGGTTGATCACAGATAATGGGATGTGTTTCAGGTCAGACAAATTCAAAAGCTTCTATGATAAGTATGGTATTACTATTTCTTATGTAGCTCCTTATCATCCACAAGCTAATGGACAAGCAGAGTCTAGCAATAAAAGTCTTTTGAAGATCATAAGGAGAATGCTAGGGTAGAACAAGAAGGCTTGGGATTCAAAATTGAAATTGGTTGTGTGGGTTGATAGGATCACTGTGAAAAAGGAAATTGGAAAATCCCCATTTGAATTGGTGTATGAAGCACAAGCCAGGATGCCTCTGCAGAATTTATTACTAGTCTACAGGTTTTTCCTGTAGGAGGATTTGGATGTCCCTAAACCCATGGAGGAAAGGATGGAGCAATTGGCTGAACTTGATGAAGTAAGGAAAGAGGCCCAAAGTCAAAACATGAAGTTACAGACATAGATGAAGTATCTATTTGATAAGAAGGCAAAGGATAGAAAATTTGAAGAGAATGATTTGGTACTAATGTGGAATGCAGGATGTCAGGAGAAAGGAAAGCATGGTAAATTTGAAGCCTTATGGTTGGGACCTTTTGTTATTATTGGAAAAAAGGGTGAAGACTCATACTATCTACAGAACATGGCTAGTGAAGATCAAGAATTGCCTATTCATGGGCAATTCTTGAAGCTTTTCTTCTCTCGAGCAACACAAAGGATTAAGGGTTGCCAGTGCATGGACAACTCTTGCTCATCCTCTTTAAAATTATTTTACATGCACAGTAGTTTAGGATTTTGTCCATCTCCATTTCACTTTCATTTTGCATTCATCCCCATTTTGCATTCATTTTCGTTGCCATTCATTCCTTTTCCTTTGTTGCTCTCTGGTTCATCTTTTTGTGTCTGGTTTGCTCACCCAAAGATTTGGATCCTTGCAATGATCTTACTATCATTCATCCCCAGATGGAGCCACTATTGGAAGTATTAAAATCTGATGATTTGTTCCTATCTTTCATATCCCCCCTTAGTCTTCATGTGATGTTTACGTTTGGCACTTTTACCTCATCTTCATGATGCTTTACCCACATTTTGCCCATATTTCCCCATGGAATTCATCCATGTCTATGTTTTCCACCTTTTGGTCCAATTCGGCATGAGTCTGTTTGGGTCTCCCCAACCCATGTTGCTTGTCTGTTAACATTCATTTGTTGCAGGTGTTTCGGCAAGACATGTTCTTTGTTATAGCGACCGGCTTCTTCCTGTGGGTGGCTATTGACATGACATTCGTGTTGTTCCGACAACTGAAGGATGCATATCAGGGAGAGTCATAGCTATCATTGTAAGGTCTTGGCGCATGACTTTCGGTCTCACCGACCTTACACATGGATTCTCTTCGAATAAAATTTCGGTGAGACTAAGGTGACTTTGGTATTAGTCTTAGCGAATACATATGGGTCTCACTAATGGAACGTAATGTGAGCCTTTGTTGATATGAGTTTCACTTTCTCTTGGTGATCTATGGTGTTCGGGGTGCTTCGGTATAACATAATTCAATCTCCGTGAGGTTTCCCCAACACTTGTTTTTCTCGGCGATATTACACACGAGAACTCTTTTGGTGAGAAAATCTAGATGTCTTGGCAAAAATGAATATAAAAAGATACTACTCAGTGTAACTTTTGCTTTAGATGTGTGGTCTTGGTGAGATGCCTGTGGTCTCGCCAAATGGAAAGTAGAGGTTGCTTTGTCGACATGAAAATGGGGGTGTCACGGCGACATTTGAGTAGATGGGTGCCTTTGGTGAAACATTGTATGATCTACATGAGGTCTCTCTGACATTATAAAGTTACAGCGACTGTCGATGGAACAAAATGTGCACATCGATATAATATTTTCTTATGTCACAGCGATAGGTTTAACCACGGGGCTCTTAGTGAAACAGAGTGTAATCTATACAATATCTCCCTGACTCTGATGGGTCACGGTGAATGCGAGCATAGTGAACACGAGATGATTAGTGATTGAATTTCCTTCGGCATAGTTAGTGATATGTCTCACTGACTGTCTCACTGATGAATGACAGAAATACAAATCTTGTGACCGACATATAAATTGCTAAAATAACCATTGCTGGCCGACTTGATTGGAGCCCGAATTCTGTGGAGGGCCGACATGTGATTTCAATCTGATTTATTTTCTCATGCTAGGGTATAAAGGGCATATTGTAATTGTAAAAGGAGGAACTATTAGATTTTGATACACAGCAAGTAGATACAGTAGAATAAAATTATCAAATCAGAGACTATTGTTGCATGATCTCATAATGGAGGTATTTATGAGATTCAGTTGATGTGGCTCCATTTCTCTGATGTCAATTATTTGTCTAATCTAATGAAAGTATTGCTAATTTGTCTACAAGATGGATTCTTTCTGACTATTTAAATTGATATAACAAGTTTACACTCAATTCATCATACACATTTGTTGTATTTGTGTGATTAGTTGACTAGTTCTTTCAAGCAAAGATTAAATCCTTTTAATTGATCACAGTGGTCTAAGAGATTCATTTGGATTGTTTGAGTAGAGCTTAGTAATCATATTCTTGCATGTTTACATAAGTTGTGAACATAATATATGTCAGATAATTTGATTTTTCTTCATAGAAGTGTTGTTCATCTTAATCTCATGTAACTCCGTATACCCAATAAGTCACTGGTCTCTACATTTTATCATTGATTTCTTTCTACTTCTTTATATCTATTGATTAAGCATTTAGGGATTTAGATTTAGAATATTGTTCACTTCCATCTGCCATTGTGGACAAATTGTTGCATGAAGGATAATCATAAGACTAGTCTACTCAATCCAAAAAAGGTATACCCGCCTAGGTCTAGCAGCACTTGAAGAGTAGAAGGTTGAATTCTTTTAACCTTGTCTGTTACCCTAAAACGTATCAAGAGATTGGCAGCCTCTTGTGGCTTTCAGCCTGTGTTTTTGAGAGCTAATAGGATCAATAGTCTAAAAAGAGTGATTAATAAGTAAATTTCAATTGGATTATATATAATAATAATTAAATCATTTTAAAGTACCTGGGACCTTCTCTATCTTTATGGGAATGAAATCCTCAGTCACAACAAGTGTGAACGGAAATGTTCCCATACTAGTAATATGGGAAGATCTAGGAAATGCTGCTAAAACATCAGCAGTACTAGTGGCCTCTGCATCCCTAGGTATATGCCCTGACGCATGTTCTAGTATGTGTTCGCTGGCAGAGGGTGCATTAACAGATGCCTACATGCTATGTTCTAGTATGTGTAGGAAGATCAAGATGGACACTTGTACCAACCCTTACTCCTTGGGTAGCACTTGCAGTACCCTGATCATGGCCGGGAGCATCATGAGGAGGCAAATAACCTTGTAAAAACAACACATTTTAGTTCGTGACATAAAAGAGTACAAAATATAAAACCATGAATGGACTTATGTTATAATTAAAGACCTTGTGATAGCTTACTTGCAAGTTTTGTAATCTCTTAGACAATATTTTAACCCTCTCTCTTATCTCATCTATTTGAGGCACTATGAATATCAACTTAACCATTTCTTCATTGCATTTTTTTTGGATCTTCTTTATCGTATCGAGAGGGTTTGCTGAATAAGCAATGTCATCATCACAAAATATTGACTGCACCTCACTATGGATGCTCTCCTCTACTGCTGGTGCCTTTTCCCGATCAGTCGACTACAACAAGAATATTAAAAACATTATCGAAATTAACCCAATAAACTTATGAAAAAACATAATAGTAAAAAATTTTGCTTGTATCTAATTTGTACAATTACAATGAGGTAAACCTGTCAGGTAGAAGTGCTTGAAGATACATCACGATCTGTGCTCTGGGCCAGAGCCTTCTCCATATGATAAATGTCCTGTTGTGACAAAAATTAAATATAAAAAAACATTACCGAAATGAAACCAATAGACTTACGAAAAAACATAAGAATAAAATGGTATATTGGAGTCATTAATTGGAGGTTGGGTAAAATGGTACATAGTACATACCACCCCCATACTAACTATGTTTGTAACTAAGCGATTCAAATTGTAATTAATTAGCAACTCTTCCCCTACAGTTATTGATTTTATCGCACATATGAACACACGGTTTCCCTCATGCACCTCGAATATACAATTGGGTTGGTTATTTTTTGACCCAGATCATGTACTATTTATAAACACTGCAATATTCCCTGATGCTTTTGGCCTTTTGTCAATGTACATAGCCACTCCTTTATTTTGATCCTTATATTTTAGTTGTATATAATTTTTTTAACAGTGCATACCTACACATACTTCGTGTATATTGAACCAGTTTCATCCAATCTTTGTAACTATAATAGGGTCTGGCAAACTCCATCAATTCAGTAACTTTTTCATAACAAACCTTTATGCATCCATGCAAAATAGGCCCAAGCCATGTAATGACAATGGTGCTATGTGATATATCCTCTCGTTGACATAAAAATTAGTGTTTATTGGAGGAAGTTCCTTGGGTACCCATTGTTTCCTTAGATGTTTGTACTTCAAGGGCACCTCAACGTCGCCTATGCTCTCATCATCATAAGAACATGACCCCCCTTCAACAACAAAAAATTCCATGCATTTACGGAATTCTCTTCTAATCTTTTGACCTCTAGTTGATCTCCCTCTTTTAGATCTCCCTCTTTTAGACATACTACATGTCTCGCTTTCATCTTCTCTTCCTGAATTTCCCTCGCTCGAGGAAGACAAATTTGAAAAATACCTATTTGGTGGTACCTGCACTCATAAGGATGTTGGATGAAGTTCTTTCATGGTGATGTGATCCAAAGGTGACATTATGATTAATCTATCATTTCATCGCTAGAATTTCATAGGTTATAAGGTAATCAAGTCTTGATAGATTGCAAGCTATTGTTACTACCATCCAAATGTGTCCATCACAAATCAAATCTACTTAACGTTTTAACTCCCAAACTTTGTAACAAGTGTTAAATGTGACTATGGTCCACCAGTTACACAACCAAGACCTCAAATGTATTCTCTAATTGTAATCAAAGGACATTTTCTCTTCATTCAAGTAAATAAACTTGAAGGGAAACACCACCAAGTGGTTTATTGGACACCTACATGACTAAAAATAGCAGAAAATTTACATTTAATTTCCATATGTCTAAGTGGTTAATGGGGAGGGAGTGTGTACTAGGCCTGGTTAAGTCATCATAAGTTTACGCTTTGGCAATAAATTTTTTTTAAAGTCATATTAAATCTTCCTATGTCTAATTGCTAGGAGATTTTTGGTATGTTTTAAGGTAGGATGATTGATGAAAGAGCCCAAAGACTATCCTTTCTCCATGGTATCTAGGTACACATAGCAGTGGTCTTCTCTTATACGGTTGGACATGATTTAAAGAACTTAGCTAGGAATTATTCATTTAATCAAAGGTTTTCTCACAATGCCATCATTGGAAAAGTATGATGAAATTCTTCTATTATGAAGAATTGGTCTATGTGCCTCTAGTAATCACTCTAAATGTTTGTAAGGATAAAATGACTAATTGCATCAGTTAGGAGAGAATCAACTTTGAGTTCTTCAAAGATTATATTCCTCTATTCATAATTTTTAAGGGTTGTGTGTGGAGGCGGTTATCACTACCAAGAAGGGAGGAAACCTTTCCTTGTATTCTTTTATAATTTTCATTATTCTTATTTATTTTACACTTACATTTGCAAATCCACATACATATGCATTTACTATTTTTATTTATTTCTCATGTAGTTTAATAGTTTGATTGATTTCATATTATATGTGTTGAAGACTTTAGAATTTCAATTACATTAATTTATGGATATGTTGTATCTATAACACTACAAAACCATATGCTCTTTTTGCATTTACACTTGCATTTTAGAAATACATTTATATATATAGATATAGATTTCTTTTAATGATATGTTGTATTTATTGTTCTAGGAGAGCATCTAGTAATTGCATTTACATTTACATTTAAAAATACATACATACATACATGCATATATATTCGTTGTTCAGAATGCTTCATTAGGTCTGCACATGGATAAATTATAAAATCATATCCCCCATACATGTTTTGTTGAAACCTACACTTGAAGCTCTCATTTCACATGCTTTTCTTCACAAAACTATTGAGGACAACAACTATACCTTATTTATTTCTCATGCTACGCCCTATTCAAGCATCCTACAATTACAACAATATCCATGGGGCCTCTTACACAAGCTACAAGTAATCACAAAAAGTTTAAGAGCCCTTTATATCATGTGTTTGGATCTACAAAACCCTCAAAAATAGGGTAACTTAGATTATGATTTGTTGGTGAGCTGTATAGACAAAATCATTAGCACTAGCTCATTCTTTGAATCTTTTGAAAGAGAAGTGATTCAGGTGGTAGTTAAGTACAAACCTTATAGTGTCAAGGTGAATGAGGTGATCAATTTGATTGGACAACTGATGAAGAGTAC
>VDFB02072274.1:26259142-26308451 GCA_007258455.2 Sequoia sempervirens
ATATTATATGTGTTGAAGACTTTAGAATTTCAATTACATTAATTTATGGATATGTTGTATCTATAACACTACAAAACCATATGCTCTTTGCATTTACACTTGCATTTAGAAATACACATTTATATACATAGAAATAGATTTATTTAATGATATGTTACATTTATTGTTCTAGGAGAGCATCTAGTAATTGCATTTACATTTACATTTAAAAATACATTTACATACATACATACATATATATATATATATATATGTACATGTGTGTGTGTGTGTATGTATATCATTAATATCTAGTGTTTAGAAACAACCCATTAGGTCTGCACATGGATAAAAATTCATAAAATCAGATCTCCCATACATGTTTTATTGAAACATAGGCTTGAACCTCTCATTTCACATGCTTTTCTTCACAAAACTCTTGAGGATAGCAGCTATACCTTATTTATTTCTCATCCTACGCCATATTCATGCATCCTACAATTACAACAGTATCCATGGGGCCTCTTACACAAGCTACAGTAATCACAAAAAGTGTAAAAGCCCCTTTATATCATTTTTGGACTACAAAACTCTCAAAACCAGGGTAACTGAGTTGTATGCAAAGAAATGAAGCTTTCTAACTCAAATCAATGCCTTAAGCCCTCAAATCAGATTCAAATAAAAGCTAACACATATCTTCATGACTTGGAATTGATTTCACATCAAAATATGGCTGCATGTGACTGTACAGTGCTGCATAACAGTAAAAATTTAGATTTTTTGAAGAAAAACACAGATTTTTGAATGTCAAGAGCTTGTATTTAAATCTTCAACCATCAACAACCATTACAATGATCACTTTATGCATTTTAAAGGCCTTTACATGTCAACCACTGAACAACCACCTCTACAACTAAGTTTTTAATCTTTTATGATCACATAAAACATAAAACACACTAATTTCAAGGTTGTTAAATTCACTATTGAAATGTTTTAATTTTTTTACCTTTCAAACATTAAAAAGTACAACATTAAATTAATTATGTAATGGCATAAAAATTATAAATATCATGAATTAATTATGTAACCACATAATTCAAATATAATTCTATCAAGAAATTAATATCAAATAGATAATATAATCGCATAACTTATACATTTCAATGTCATTGATCTTCTTCTTCATCCAACTCTTTGTCTGTATCATCTGATCTAGATTCAAAATTGTAAGGATTGCTCATATCATCATCATTGTCATTAATATCAGTTTTGATAATGTCATCATCCACACAGATATCACCTTCATGAACATTAACTCCTACATCATCATGATCTAGTTCCTCCTCTTCGACATCTTCGTGAGGGACATCATCAACTAACTGTTGGTCCTGGTCATCATCTACATCATCTTCTAGTTCTTTGGTATCTTCTTCTTCCACCACATTATACTTTACCAGCCTTCCTCTTGGATCATGTCTAACAACAAATGACCAACCCGGTTTACCTGGAACCTCTAAGTAAAATACTTGCTCACATTGACTTGGAAGAACATAGAGCTCATTTCCAACTTGCTCAATCAACCTTGTATTAACCATGGTAAATCCATTATCATGTTCAATAATAGTTCTCTCAAGATCATTTTCATTCAATCGTAGCCTGCACCATAGGATGACGAATAGAATTAATCTGAAGGACTTAAAGTCACACTCAAGTATATCATCCAAAATTCCATAGTATTGATTTTCTGAGACTTTTGGATGTATGTCGCTTCTAGATGAAACATTAGTCACCTGAAAGACTGCAGTTATACCAGAATCACAAGTTTTCTTCATGTCATCCAACATTTTGATTCAAAATTTATGACCATTGCACCACATAGCCTTGTGGTGTTTCACCTGCAATATGTCAAACATGTAAAAATTATTGCAATATCATCAGTTGATAAACATATTCATTCTTGGTCGAATGTATGCAAAGAAAACAATCTCAACATATATATACATCAATATAATTCAAAAATTAAATAATATGGGTGATTAATATATTTATACGTACCTATTTATCTCTTAAATCATATGCTAAATCAATTTCTCTTTGTGTAACATTGGAATCTCGATTATGATGAACTTCTTTAACCAATGAAGCCACACCTTCCCATGTTAATGAGCGACTAGATTGTTGGCATCGTTCAATCCATACCATCATCCAATCAAGATTGTTGGCGATGTACAAATGTAGTGCATCCCACTCTCGACCAACTGTATTAAAAAAACTTGAAATTCACAAACGGTGTATAATTAGTTAAATACCACAATATACGACCTTAATTTATAATTGATGTATATTGAAGATTAAAAATTAAATAAGTACAATATACATAAAAACCATATATAAAATGTATTCCAATTAATCCCCATGACCATCTTATAATTACCTCTCACTTTCATCAATCTACCTTTCCCCATCAGGTACTCACCTTCGAATTTGTTAATGGAGTTGGGATCCCAAATGCGATCTATATGGATCTTTGCTACAAAATTAGGAATATATACACTAATGTACACCATGGTCTGGTATACCATATACCCCTCCACCATAGAATCCTCAAGATGTGCTCTTTGTCTAACCAAAGCCTTCAAAAATTTCAAGTGCCTCTCAACCATCCACATTGACCTTGTGTGTACAGGTCCACACAATTCAATCTCCTCAACCTGGTGGATGAGGTAGTGTTCTTGTGCATTGAAAAATGTCAAAGGTAGACACTTTTGCATTTCACACATTAGACGAGGAATTTTTCTCTTCCAATAATTTATATCTTCTTTATGGATTTCTTTAGATGACAACCATCTACAAGTGATTCAAGGTACAAATATATTAACGATATTTAACAAAAATATATAGTATATTACATAACAAGTAAAAAAAATGGCAATTATAAGATGTATACAATGAATTGAAAAAATCTCGCTACTTACCTCATGTATTTTCCAAAAGTAGTAAACACAATACACTGAAAAGTACATGCATTATACAAGTGTATATAATATACTAGAATAATTACCTTAATGAAGGTATGCCAATCATGTATTTTCATCTTTGGCCCAAATTCACATTTCTTTGTCATTATATTGTTTATGTTCGCAGCAAATCCTGTGGGAAATTGAATTTTTCATATGACTTATTTTATAGCATTATTTTGCTGCTCTATTAATAACCAAGGAAGGGAACTTATATTAATTTGGTCTCCATTTCTATTTAATTGAATAACATTTTTCATTGCATGATTGGCTTCCTGAATGTCACTGCAAATTTTGAAAATTTTCTCTTTGTCATGCCTTCCATCCAATATTTTTCATAATATTTCTGTTATATTCTTTCTGATATGCATTGTATCAAACAAATGCAAAATTTGTATCTGCTCATAGTAGGGCAACCTACTAAATTTTCTGGGATAACTTTTCAGTCCCTGTGGAAGCCGACCATTAATGCCTTGACAACCTTCATGAAGCATATAAGTTAAACAAATTAACGATAATCATTGTCAATTACAACATGAGTAAACACAACACAATATAGAAATATAAATTCAAAATATATCATATATGATAGATAAACAATTTGATTGAATGTATAACTTTGAAAATTAATTCTATTATATTCCAACTTCCATAGGTGAGGTTTCATTCTTCATGGTTTTGATGTAGTCTCTTATTTCCCATTGAAAAGATGTTTTTCAATAGTTCGATACTTATGATTTCTATGCAGGAAGTGCCTATACTCATCAAACACCTGTTTTCCTAAACTTGTTGAATGATGAGATTTCATCTTTGGCCCACAAATTGGACATGCATATTTTCCCTTTGTTTGAAGACCTGCAAGATCATATATAGTTGGATTAAATATGTCAATTTTTATAATTATATATAATGAATAGATTATTTTAAAAACATGCATGATATCTACTTCATCAAATTAAATATTGTTAAAGTGTAGTCGAACATTATAACATACCACAAAAACGTGTTAGCCCTGGGGCATCATGAATTGTCCATACAAGCATTGCATGGAATTGAAATTGTCTTTGTCATATTGGTCTAGAGACATCATACATAGTGACACCATTCCATAACTTTAGTAACTTGTCGATAAGAGGCTCGATATATACTTTCATATCTCTAACTAGGTACTTACCTAGTTGAATGAACATAAACATTACATAATTATTATAACCATTTTTTTGCAATATATATAAATTAATGTACATGACTATTGAATGAAAAGAATATAAGTCATTATGCAACAAATAAAACAAATGAGATGCTACTTCGTTAAAGAAAATTGATGTAAACAAATACCTAGAACAATCATTGACAACATTATGTGCTCCCTCTTTATTGACATCCATGGAGGAATGTTATTGTTGATAACAAAAATAGGCCACACTAAGTAAATAGATCTCAGCTCTCCAAATGGATTGACACCGTCTGCTCCCAATGAAATCCTTAGATTACGAGGTTCTTCTTTAAAGTGTGGCCATTTTTCCTCCATGTCCCTAAATGCAGAACCATCTGTGGGAATTCGAAGAATGTCATCTCCACTTCTATTATGTGCATGGTAATCCATAAATTGCACTAAGCTTTCACACCTAAATAATCGTTGCATACATGGAATAATGAGAATATAACGAAGAACCTTGTGAGGAACCTTTTTTGTTAGTTTCTCTATTCGATATCTACTGATATAACATTCTGGGCATTCTATTGCAAATTCCTGTTGTTTATGATATATAATATGATCATTGGGACATGCATTTATTGCTTGATACTCCATTCTAATATCTTTCATAATGGCAGATAAATCTCGGTATGAGTGAGGTAAAATATTTGATGGTGGTAACAAAAATTCACCAATCAATCTACAACAAAAAATAATTTGTTAATATAAAAAATATTAATGGTACATATTTCATCCTTTATTTACTAGTGATAAACTAACAACAATTAAAATAGATGAAAAAAGATGACATAAATGACATACCTTAACATCCATGAGATTCCTATGTTTGATAAACCATTCATAACCTTCAAGTTCAATAGCAACAATACAACAAAGAGAAGAATTGTTTGGGAGCCTTCATAAAGGGGATCGTATGCCTTCTCAAGTACATGTAAATCATGAACACCATCAAAGTCATCCTGATCATCATGATCGGCTTTGCCACTAAATGTGTCATGGATCAATGTATTTGTACCATCATCTTCAACTATGTTTTCTAGTGCATGATCATCTTCTTCCATAGGATCATTAATTTCATCTTCGATATTCATAGCTCCATGTTCGTCCACTTGCAAAACCACATTCTTCGAGCCGTGATAATCTATATCATCTACCCTAGGGTGCCCCACCTTTATAATAATGATAGACACAAATAAACCATGATCATGATCAAGTGATTATGTATATATATATATATATATATAATGTTAAAATGATATAAACATTTACAAATTCAATCAATATAAACACATATAATGAACAACTTACCAATGGACGATAATTGTGCCCCCCTTCAACATGACCATGCTGCCTACAATGTTTCTTAGCTATTGTGATTAAAGGTCGTCTCGTCTTTAAGCTCTTGCAATTATTGCAAGGACAATAACATTTCCTGTCACCCTTTCTTTTCAATATAGCCCACAATCTATCAAGTGTCTCTTTATTTTGTTCTGGACTAATATTATCTGACACGATTTTTCTGTACCAAGCTTAAATATTTAGATCTTCAAAAAATATCAAACTCACACTCCAATAATTTTTATTTATAGATAGGTAACAAAATCTAATAATTCTGATATTTTACACCAAAACAATATGGCATGCAACCACCCCTGCAAAAGAGAAGATAGTCTAAAGTTAATGACCCCAAAAAACATTTTAAAATGCTAATTCCAAAACTTATTAAATTCTGATTTTACTATGATTTCCAACCGTTAAAACTCTTAAAATCAAAATATTGAACTTGATCACAAACTTCCTACAATGATTGAGGTAGCAAGCTAGTAAGAGTAAGTGGCCCATTCCTAAGGAGCAACAAGTCAGAATCATCATTGCTAATGTCAATACGGATTTATCCTTTTAGTTAGATATGCAATGTGTCACTTCTTATGATGAGCTTATCCCTAGGGCCCTCAACATTGAGAGAGTCTTAATCGCACAAGGAATCACATACTAGTAGAATTTGGAAAATAAATGACTAGGTGACTAAAAATTTTAGTCACAACAACTCAAAATGACTAAATTTTGCTCATTTTTTGCAACTCAACTATAAATGAGTAAATAAATTACTAGTTTGGTCGTTGATTAAAAATTATTTAGTCACACAAATAAAAATGACTAAATAGTTAGTCATTTATTTATTCAAAATCCATTTGAATAAATCATTTAAGGAATTAAGAATATAGCCCTCCAAAATACTCTAAAACTTTAATAAACATACCCTAAAACTTTTGTCAAAATCTTATTTTCAGGCATAGCCCGCCAGAATGGAGTTTTCATTTTAATAAACATACTCTAAAACCTTCGTCAAAACATTATTTTTAAGCATAGACCACCAAAATGGAGAATCATTTCCATAAAGAATGATAGAGAACAGTGAAGATATGTGCATGAAAGGAGGCATAGGATTCATTGCTACTTATCTCATTCCTGCTCTGCTCAACAAATCTTACATTGTTCCCCCTACTATTTGTAATCTAGGTATTTACTTGACATATATTTGCATAATCTCAAATTCCTTCAGAGGCTTTTGAAATATCAATGTATCCTATATAGGGTTTAGAATGATTTTTTTAAATTAAAAAAATAAATAAATGATGTATTTCCCTATAATTAGATAATGTGCAGATCTCATAAATCTGCCCTAGCACACTATCCTCTTTGGCACTGTATTCATTACTTCAGCTACTAGGGTTTTGCATGTGACATATTTTATATCTTCATGACCGTGGCTTTTAAATAGATCTCAGTATTTTCTTTAATCCTTTTCATGGTAACCCTTGAGTTCCATAATACACCTTCAATCTCTTATAAGAATGGTGTCTTAAGCTAGACTACATAGTATGCATATAAAGCAAGTCCTTCATACCTGCCATTGTTCCAAACCACCACTCACTGCCTTGCTTAAAATGTTTCCTCCATAAGCATAATAGCATGTTTTAAAATCATGGTTTCCAGTGATTGACCATTAAGGTCACCACTTTCATCATGAAGATACAATGAGATTTTTGTCTTCAAACTCAAGGCATTATGCAAGATAACATTGTGAATTGTTTATTGTGTACAATTTGATTTTATTGCACATTTACTATTTTGCTAACTTCCTTTAAGACTGGGTATTGCACCCTTAGCTACAATCTCAAACAGCTCACTCACTATCACTTGAAGATTCCTTTCATGAGCATCCTTCTATAAAATCAAACTATGCCCTATAGACTGCCTACTTACTATAGGGGACTCATTGTTTCATGGTATTGTAGTTCTTAAGATCCTTCAACCTTATTGACACTACTTCACAGTCCACAAGGTATTATTCACTATTCTCCCATCTTTGATGAGTCTCATGACACTGCTCAAACATGCAATCCACTACCTCCATTATACATTAATGGCTAAGAAGAAACATTGAACCTATGATTACTACTATTACTTCATTTGGACAGTCATTCCCTGATTGCATTTTCCTTGTCTAACACTACCAAAAGCATTTGAAAAACCCTTAAGGTTAGCAAGGGGGTAAGAAAACTTCACTGTTAAAATCTCCACTTTACTATGCAAGGTTTTAACTTTATTATCTTATCACTGCTCGGCCTCTTTTTGACTATCACATCTCAAGTGACTGTCATTCTTCTTACCATAGATTGCATTTTAAAATGTCACTAAGCTACATAGTGTGCTTGTTATTGGCTACAATCTTTAGATTGCAAGATTTTGTTATTACCTACAATGTCTCAATCTTTCTGGTATTGCAACCTCACTAATTTGCTATAGTTATTGTTTATGTTTCTACGGAGGCCTAGGGTTTGTACCCTAATCATGCTCTTACCAATGTGTCTGTTGGTATTAAAAAACAACCTTAAATATTGGGTCAAAAAATTAGTTGTCTTGGAAAAGTTGTGGTATGATCTTGGATTGTATCCTAGAGTGTGTGGGAAGCTTTTGTTTGATCATTAAGGTATGTAAACCTAATCAGGGAACTATATCCTATATATCATGGGTCTTGCTTTAATACTTTCCATATTGGTTATTAGCAGATCACATTATTATAGTTTGCGGTAGCCCAAGATTGCATTCAAGTATGTAACAAACTTGGTTTGTAGTTTAAGCTATACACTTTTAAGTAACATTCATAAGGTTTAAAAAATCTTGATCACTCTCTAGAATAGCCCATTAAACATGGGTTGTGCTTGAATTCACCACATAATTGATATAACACAACCACTCTGCATATGAACCAGAGTTATAGACTCTTTATTGTAGCAAGAGGTAATCACTCTTCGATCATGCTATAATTACATCTTAACCTATTAAGCTTGAGACAACCTGAATGTGCCCAATGATGATTGACACCTACATTATACAACCTGAATTAACTACATTATATGAGTTCCTCCATTTCTATCACAACATAGCCACATTAAACTTGGGTCACACATGAATGCATCCTATATTTGTTATAGCACAATTGTGCCACATGACCAATAGAGTTATGGATCATATAATTACAGTCACAAGAATCTATTCCTTGGTTGTGATCTTATGGTGATTCCACACAACAAAATCTGGACATGAAATTTTCAAAACCCTAAACCTCTCAAAATGAAATCCGATAAGATGTTACTTTAGAATATGATTTTCAAACTTGGAACTACAAATCTGACTTCACAAGTAAATTCTGCAAAAAGACAATGACTACCCTCAACCTGGCAATATCTTCTTGATTTTTTTCTAATTTTTCCAAAGAAAATTTTCCTTAGTTCTCCACAAACTGTCTCAAGTAGAGCAAAACACTATCGCAATAAATTAGGCATGAAATCACTTTTCTTTATGTCGGACACAATTTGATTTTTTTCTATTTTTCATGTTTGTCAAATTTTCAATGAAACTAATAGTCGACATTTCGACAAAACCCAAGTTCGTCAAAATTTTGACGAATTTTAGGGATAAACTTTCAAAAAATTGAAAATTACACATAAAATTTTACAAGCACCCGACGATACATCAAATTATACATATTTCGTCATATTTTGCAATAAAATGAGTTAGTGGAATCATTACTCCTACTGAAGCTTATAGAATTGTTAAATATAGTGGAATAATGCTATTACCAGGATGTACTATCATAGCTGCCATAGCCTATGATGCAATTAGAAGAGATCCCTAAGCTTTGATATCTGAAGATTAGTTTGAGAATAAAGTATTTGGTTCTGGGTATAGTCCAAAGCTGTATACCCTTGTAATTTGGTCTGTGGCACCTAATACTAACAAACATGAGGTTGCTAGGCCTATTGAAGAAGTCATGGGTTCACTAGTGGTCAAAAGAGCTACTGACATAACTTTGATCCAGATAGTTGAATTAACTGCACATGTTGCAATGCTTAGTGTGGACATTGCACATATTTCATAAAAGAAATATGAATCTTTGGTCAAGGAATATAATAAGGCTTTAAATGAATTGAGTTGAATGATAGCTACCATTCAAGCTACCCAAAAGATAGTGACTCGGCCTTCTCTCTCTTCCTCATTTGATATGTCTACACAAGATAGAGAAACTTTGGTCCTCATAATTGATGATTTAAGGGGAAAGTTAACTGTTGAAGTGCAAAATGTCAAGCAGGCCAAACTAGAGATAGTCAGGGTGGCCAATGAAATTTTTAGAGATGTGCTTAAGAACAGAGTAACTAAGTTTGTCCATAAGGCTAATGAAGTATGGGTCAAGTATAAAACATTCATGAGGAAAATACCAAGTATCTGCAAGTACAGGAAGCCTTTAGGAATGAGTGGAATAACTGGATTGCTAGAGTAAGTGCTCTGAAAGAGATGACGCCAAAAATAAAGGAGGATCTCAAGGCACCCACAAATATTCCTAACATCTTGAAGACTATTGACTCAATAAATGAGGTAACCACTTTCCATGGAAAATTGGAATGCAGCTTCAAAGCAAGTTGAAAATATTCAAGGAAATGGAGAACCGTGGCATGCCTCAAATATTGAATTTCAAGGGTAAATTACATCTGTTTGACACCTGAAAGGAGGATTTGGGAGGATTGCTTGATGTTACTATGATGCATTTTTCTACCACTGATTACCTCTTGCTCAATTCAGACATTGATATGATGGTAGAGATTGAGTAAAAAATGGATATATTTGTTAAGGAAGCCAGAATCTTAATTGATGCAAGGTACTCCCAATATACTACTAAGGTGTAGGATTTATTGAATGTTAAATGGCCCACTGAGGAGGAGTACAATGTTTGGTTGGAGAAGTGTATAGAGTGAATAAGGAGAATAATAGACAGGAGAAGAATAATACATAGCCTAAAAACAATACAGATTAGGCTTTTGATATAACATGGTAAAATATTATTCTCTCCTGAATGCTCAAAGTGATTAGCACATGGTGATAATGTGGATTAAATGGTTTTTGAACTTTTTCTATTTTCTTTGCCTTGCTTTGTAAGTTTTGTTGTTTTTATTTCCTTAAAGTTGGCATTTGGAACACATGGAGAATATCTTGTGATTGTTGTAACAAACTAATGATGTCTTTTATGGTGGGACCTATTTTCCATGAAGATTTGAGGATATTTTTGCCTCATGTTTAATTGCTTCACCTAAAGACTCAAGTGTAACCATGAAGGAAATATTGCTACAAGAGGTCCTATTAGATCATGACATGTGTGCTATCTGGTCTGAGGCTTGTTTTTCTCCTTCATCTCTATAAGAAGGAATTCAAGACCAGAAGCATGAGAGTCAGGAAATTTTGAGTTGATACTATTAGTGTTGTCAAGAAAATACGAACCAGGTTTTAGGGTCTTTGTTTTAAGTTCATTCGGGTGTTCATACTTATGCATGTAAGACTAATAATGGTATAGCATTTTATAATTCAGATTAATATTGAGTTTCATGGTTATTTTCTCTCCTTGTATGTGTGTTATGAGTTATGATTGAAAGTAATCAAGGATTTCTTTTATTTGTCTCTATCATTATCTAATGGATGTTCAGTTTCATGTTTGCCTATCGATTCAATGAATTTTTGTAAATGCTTATATGAGAGTGATGACTTATAATTACTATGTACTGGGTTATTTGTAAGTGATAATCCTAAAAGTCATAGAGAAATATTGTAATGCAAGATTTCTTGGGATTATATGTGTTATTATTTGAATTGTTATCAGTTTATGTCAAAGGATATTGACTCTATGCTCTAGATAAAGACATTGGTTCATGTTGGATATTAGTGTTACATTTACTATATTGATTCACTTCTTACTCAATCTTTTGACCATAAAATTTCAAAAGGAACACTATTGTTACTTGTTCTTTTAGGTGTCTTTTCTCTCATAATCAACTCATATAACATTAAAATAATAAGCTTCCAACTTATTTAATGTTACTATTAAGTGGTATCATGAGAGATATCTATTATTGACAATGTATTTGGTTACAATTGTAAAAAAAAATTAGGTGTACATTGTGGGATCACCCTCCCAAGTTTCACAGAGCCCAAAGAGTAGGAATAGAAGTTTAGCAACCTCTATTCATTTTTTGGCCAATCCCTTTAGTATTACTGATAATTGGAAATGGAAAAATCCATAGGTATTTCTAGAGATCAGTTTGGTTCTTAAAAAATAACCAGCACACCTTCTTCCAAAAGGAAATGACAATG
Organism: Sequoia sempervirens; assembly: GCA_007258455.2. NCBI lineage: Eukaryota > Viridiplantae > Streptophyta > Pinopsida > Cupressales > Cupressaceae > Sequoia > Sequoia sempervirens. The sequence goes on from VDFB02072274.1 coordinate 26,271,062, forward strand.
AATGTGAAAACCTTATTGAAAATGGTTAAATGTATTTTCTCACACATTTGTCTCTAAAATTTGTGCCTTGAAATTATTTCTTTAACCCCTTTGCTCCTTCCCAAGCCATATGAAATCAATTTTGGTACATGGAAGGATATATTACATTCATTTTCATAATGAAAATATCAGCTGATAAGATAGAGGACTACACTCTTCTCAATCAAAATCATCTTTTCCAAATTAATGATATAGCTAATTCAATTACCACATGACCTGGGTGCAAACTGTTTTATAGCTAAAATTTTTCTTCATATTTCCCTGTATAGATGAAATGATAGCTAGATAATCTTTTTTAAATCACTTGGTGATTGTATGCATTCGCACACATAAAATCTATGCCAATCTTTACAATAATAAAGAGACTGTACCTGCAAAAAGAAACAAACTTATTAGTTTTAAAAACTTGGCAACCCTCTGTTGCCATTTGCATGACATGTTGTTGTGAGTGCTCTTGTTTGCAGCCCAATTTACTCAACCCTTTAAGTTTGAGTCTCATCCTCTTATCGTTAACTAACCATTGCATGACTTTTCTTAATGGTAGCTTGTTCTTTTGGTCCTTTGCTTATGCTTGCTTGATGATGATCTGTAGTGCACCTTAGCATTTCCCTAGATTTACAACTGAGCCCCAATCCTTAGTTATCTCTTTATTATTTTTCAAATTGGTGACTTATAGTTAAAAATTTCCCTCCTCGACCACTAAATCTTCCAACTGAGGATATTCTCTGCCAAGGTCATGAACACCTAAAAATTCAAACTCCTGCCCATCACAACCCATATTCGCAATGTTTTCAGCCAACTTATTTCCCTCCCTATATGTGTGAGTAATTTGAACTTCTTGGAATGAATCCATCATCAACCAAACTTTCTTAAGTATATAAATTAATCTCCAATTATGAATCTTTTTTCTTTACAAGCATTAATGATTAATAGAGAGTCTCCTTCAATGTGTAACTTGCATATATCAATACTTATTGCTAACTACAGTCCTTGAAGCAATGATTTTTCTTCTACAATGTTGTTAGTATCATTAGGCAATTGTACTACTTTAGCTACTAACAAAGAGCCTTTCCAATCCTGAATAGACATCCCTACACCCAACAAGCCTAGATTCCCTCTTGATGAACCATCAAAATTGAGTTTTGAAAATCCTTTGATGGGGGCTGCCAACGTATTTTATTTCTATCAATCTTTAGATGTGATGGTAAATATTGAGCACCTTTAAATGGAAATGATATATGCTCCTAGTTCTAAAGTAGTAGTCATCCCAAGCATTATATAATGAGGAAACATTTTTGTGACTTTTTATTTATGAATAGGCACTACTCTATATTAATTATAAAGATTAAAATATATATTCACAAAAAAAGGTGGGTGGTAAAAAGGAAAACCCGAAGATTCATATGGGTCATGCCCAAAATTCCAAAGAATTACTAGTCATATGGACCTAGCCTAGAAGTCCATGATTATTGTTGGCGTCCTCTAATGGTTCAATAACTAAGCCCTTAGAGCTGTGACTTAGAGATTAGACATCTACACTAAGCAGTCATCTTACTCATCATGAAGGTGCATTTCATTGTCAACCCAAGGATGCAAACTTGAAATGGGTCAACACTATATGTGCACTAGAACTCCATTGCAGTCATCCTCAAACTAGAAAAAGAAACAGTATTGAAAATAAAATGTTGGAAAGAAATTAACATAAGCATTGAGCATGAATCAACAACTACACTGAGCATCAACATTTGGACTTGAAGTGGATGACAAAAATGGAAATCTCAACAAACAGACAAGAAACTACTCTGTCTACCTTGGCTATAAGAACAATCACAAAATAGATTTCCAGTGGTTGTAGGAACATACAACTGCTAAAACTGAAACTAATTACTAAATAGAAGAGTAACTTTTAAACTAAATGGGTGGAATTCTCACCATGTGGGCGCCCTTGAGTGAGTCTTCCTTAAGCTAACACAGATTCAACAAATCATAAAATCATTTTATTCCTTGAAAGCATGATTACAACATATCAACAATATGACTGTATTACTTAAACTAGAAATGCAAGTACAATCTTAGAACATCCAACCTTATGAAAAGGGGCATTTGACCATTATTTATAGAGGGAAAAGCTTCTAATTAACCCTAACTAACTAGGTAGTCGACTCCAAAAAAATAGGAGGATGCCATTTATTGAAAGAATAGAAAAGAGAGGGGGGGAGTTATGCATGCACCAGATTTGGTCAAAGCAGACTTGCCCCAACAAGAATCCAGCATAGCACACTCCCTATATTTTCTCAACTAGCAAACACAATCATTTAAAAGGTAGTCACAATATTTTATTCGAGCCAAGAATTTCCCTCCATTGGAAGTTTCCCTCCATTGAGAGTTTTCCCTCCTTTAGCCTCTTAATGACCATCTTTTTGACTTCCTTAGCAACTGACCAGTTGGCAGGAGTTTCTTCCACTTTGCAAGCTTCGTTTACATCAACATCTTAATGTGAACCTACACATGATGTCATTAGCATGCACAAAAAATTGCATATCCATAATTACCTTAAAGTAGCATCCATTCAACCACATGTAAAATTAACATAGATAATCCACATAGCATGTTAATGTCATCAAAAGTCACAAAGATAAGTTTATGCCCAAGGTTTATGGATTTAAGAAAAAAACATGAAGAATATCAATAACCAGGTGCCAAAGTCTATAGTATCAACAACAAATATATGATAAACCCTATCAAAATTGAGCCATTAATTGGACTCATCATCTCCCCCCAACCTAATGTTCTATTGGTTCTCTAGTAGAGTGAGCTCTATTCCTTTGTCTAGTCAAAGCTCTAAAATCACCAACTGCCAATTGTTCCAGATTAGTCTCTGCAATCTAAATTGGAATCCCAGTAGAATCCTTGCTTGTTTTCCAATCTGCTCCACCTTGGCCGTTCTGTAGCTATGTCATACTAATAATATTTGTAATCTGGTATTGGCCACAACAAAGTAGGTGGCCAAAATGTCAATGAAAGCCAATACTGTTGCCTCATCCTTCTAGTTTGTATGTATCTAAGACATCGTGTACATGTTGCAGCATAATTTTGCAAGGAATGGGGTTCAACTTGTTTCAACTAATTTTTCAAACTATTCCATCTCTGTGATAGGTACCCCATTATTGTTTTCCTTGTAGTATCAGCTACTTGCTCGTATTCCTAATACGCTTCTTCCCTAATAGGAATGATTCTATTTTTGTAGCTTGGGTGATAAATATTTTTTTTCCATGTATAATAAATTTTTGAAGGGTTACTGGATTCAGCTCTGAGAGACAAGGGGGTATGAAGTTCTCTTTCCCTGTAAGTTCTAAATTGTTGCCTCTAGCTGATTTCATTCTAGATCCATGACATGAATGCCCTCAAATGGATATCTCCAATGTATAGTAATGGGCTCCAATCATGATCATTAGGCACAACATAATTATGCAAGTATAATGCACACATCAAATTTTTAACTTCGAGAGGAGAAGACTAGTAGGCTTGGAAAAATTCATGTGGAGTTTCAATAGTAGGTCCTGAGCCTAAAATAACCCTTGACAACTTGAAGGAAATATGTCGCTCCTTCAAATGTAGTGCATATACTCTTGGAGGAGTTCTGCATTCCATCACTGGTGTCACCAGATCCACCACATTATCTACCTTATCCTTCAATGCAACAATCTTTGCATTCTTTTCTTCAATTTCTGCATTTTTCTTTTTAACTTCTTCCTGTCGCTTGCATCTTTCCTTTTTCCACTCCTCTTTCCTTTTCATTTCACTCCATAAGTTCAGGGCTACAATATTCCATGAAAAAGTGGGAGGTTTATGTTTTCCTGCTAAGATCTTTCCTCGCACCTATTCTTGCTATTCAAATAACACCAATTGCAATGATTCTTGTTGTTCATCTTTCTCTAGTTGCAGTGGTTCTTGATTTTCAACCTACTCTGAAATAGCAACAAGCTTTGCTAGTCTTATGTTTGCTTGTTCCTCAAAATTTTCTTTCACTTCAACATTTATCTGCCCCATAGGGGATTTTGTCTCCTTCCTAGGTGTTCTTTTGAGCCTAGGGCTTCTTTTTGGAGGCATATCAGTAGCTAGCTCAGTTGGTTTTGATTTCTTCAGAGGGATTTTATGTTTTTCTTCGACTGCAGGAAGACCAACTTGTCATCAGCTTTTCACTTCCTAGGGTTTAGTGTTACTTTTTTTGGCACTGGCTTCTTGGCCTTCCCTTTTCTACTTTCTTCCTTTCTCATTTGTGCTTCCTCTTTCCTAAGGGCAGCCCTAGTACAAATTGGGGTTTCAGGAAGAACATTGACATTAGGGTCTGAGGATGAACTTTCTTCATCTGAATACTTTGATTCAGAGGAACCAATTTCTATTGTTGATTCGGTTGCAGGAGGGTTTGAGCTAGAGGTTGAAGCTCCAAAAGTGGTGTTAGCAACCCTCTCACCCCTACTAACCCTACGAGCTTGAGGCTGACCTCTAGGACACACATTTTCTAGTTTGAACTGATCAATGTTTATAAATTCTTCCCATGTCATACCAGACACTTCTTGTAAATATTTTTCTACTAACAATTTTATCAAATAGTGGTGAGAAACAAAATTGTCCCTACCTTTTTGTGTTTTAGCTGCCATGACTGCAAGGAGGTTGTACAACACATTGGGCACATTCATCCTTCTTCCATGTCTCATATGGTTCAAGAGCTTAAAATGCACAAATGGAGTCATAATTGGCGGCCTTCATAGGTAATGTATTTGACAATGTAGACAACAACTTGATTCCACTTTTTTGAAAGAGAAGTTATCCTTGTTCCTTGCTTATCTACAACAAGTAGAGGATCACTAGGTTAAGTGAATTCTTCCCTAGCTGACCTCGCATCCCTGGAAATAGGGTATGGCTCTCCTTCAGCAAACAAACCCATTACCTCTACAATTCTCTCCTCAGTGGCTATCACTTCTAGCCCTTTTACCATTGCCTTACCGTCAAAAAGTGTCTGTGAAAATTCTAGAGCAATGTCCTCATTAAAACTGTCTAGTTTCAAAAAATAGTCCAACCATCCACAATTCTTGAATTTTCCCAGAGAGAGCACATCCTATAGTATCACATCATGAACTGTAGGTTCATTTCTAATCAGTTGACCTCCCATTGTTTCTACCCACAATTAAGCAAACACTTCTGCAAAATTTTCTTTCCTGCAATCCTTCTCTGAAAACCCAATTTCTTCTTCTTCCTACAACTCTTCTGTAGTGCTAACGCCAATGTCATGTAACTATTTAATTTACCTTTTTGGTGATGTTTAAGATTATGACTAAGGAAGTAAAGAAACATAAATGAGGGGTATCATCAAGAAAAATGGCAGCAATTCAGTGTCATATCACACATGCAAGCCGTCATTTCAACTATATTGTTTCAAATTGGCTCATTTCAAATTTGCTGACATGTATGACACATGGACATATGGGTTCACACTCCCCCAACCTAAATTAGAGCACCTGTCCACATAGGTTGGGTGGTAATTATGATGTGACATGGTAGAGTACAAATATATTCTATGTGAAATATCAACATTAATATACAGTAATTAAATAAATGCACTTAAGATAATTAAGATATAACAGATTGTTACACATGTACCTAAAAATTTGGAGTCTCATTGAAAAAAAAGTGGAAGGAAGTATGGGTTACTTTAAAAGTATAGTTGAGCAATTAAATAAAGTAGTGATGGAATGAAGTGATGGTGAAGTGAAGTGATGGTGGAATTATGGAAGAGAAAGAAAAGATGGAGATGGATGGGCTGATGGATTTATTAATGAAGAAGTGGATTGGACCACAAAAGTGGAAATGTTTATTATGATGTGATTGCATGCATACCTTGACTAGTCAGAAGGAGGGACACTAGGTCCACCTCCTTTGGCTATAGGAAGTTCGGAGGTTTGGTGTTGAAAAAATTGTTGCATGAATTCATGTTTGGAAGTTGGTTTATGATATAACCTAAGACAGTGACCATTGACCAAGAGCTTGAATCTGATCGGGTCAATGGTTGTGAGTTGAACAACACCATTGGAGAAGACTTCTACAACTTTGTATGGTCCCAACCATCTGGTCTGTAGCTTGCTTGCATTACCTTGATATCTAGAATCATAAAGGAGTTCCCAGTCACCTAGTTGAAACTTATTTTCCTTTATGTATTTGTCATGCCATTTGACCCTCTGAATTTTCACTATCTCAGTATGATGAAAGGATGAATTCCTCATCTTATCCAAGGCATCTAGTTACATAATTTTGTCCTTTTGTGCCTCTGATATGTGTATCCCAAGATCCAGTGTAGTTCTAAGAGTTTTATGCTCAAACTCTATAGACATCATGGTTGTTTTCTCATGTAGTAATTCAAAAGGAGTGAAACCAGTGGTTTTCTTCCAAGTAGTTCTATAAGCCCAAATAGCTTCTAGAAACCTATTTTCCCAATCTTTTATGTGAATAGCCATTGTTTTGGTCAAAATAGCCTCTATTTCCATATTTGTCACCTCAACCTGGCCATTGGCCTGAGGGTGATAGGGGGTAGATTTCCTATTCCTTACATTATATTCATTGACTAGTGCTATGACAAGATTTGATGTAAATTGAGCCCCTTGATCTATCACTATCTCTCTTGGAACCACATAACATGTGAAGATTTCTTCATAGAGGAATTTTGCAACTTTATTATCTCTGATATGTTTCATAGCTTTAACCTCAACCCACTTGGTCACATAGTCAGTGCAAACTAAGATGTGGGATTTTCCATTTGATGGTGGATCAATGGGTCCTACAAAATAAATTCCCCATTTATCAAATGGTGTGATGACTACCTGGGGGTATAGAGGAATCTCATCAGATTTAGTTGGTCGGCCCATCCTCTGAATTCTATCATACTTCCTAGTATACTTGACTGCATCCTTATGAAGTGTGGGCCAGTAATATCCTATATTAAGAATATTCATTGTTGTCCTCTTAGCTACAAAGTGCCCTCCACAGGGTTCATTGTGACATGCATGTAGTATATCATATGTTTCATCTTCCCTTACACATCTCCTCATTACATGATTTGGTCTAGTGTAGAATAAACATCCTGCAATCCATGAGAAAGGAATTTTTTTCTCAATAAGCACCCTTCTCTCTTTTGGAGAGAAATGAGGGGGAACTCTCCCTGTAACTAGATAATTGGTTATATCATCATACCAAGGTGTGTGCACATTGACGGAAAAAAAATGTTCATCAGGGAAGGAGTCATCAATGACTTGAGTTTCCTCTGATGTAGTCAATCTCGAGAGAAAGTCTGCCACAACATTTTCCTTTCTTGGTTTGTCAACAATGGTGATGTCAAATTCTTGCATCAACAATAACCACCTGGCTAGCCTTCCTAAAATCAAGGGTTGTTCATGAGGTATCTTATGGCTACATGGTCTATATGGATAAAGATCTGATATCATGTTATGTAATGCCTAAACTTATTGAGAGCATAGATGACTACCAACATTTCCTTCTTTGTCACTGTGTAGTTAAACTCAGCTCCTTGTAGGTTTTTGCTAAAAAAGTAGATTGCATTCTCAATTTCTCCCTCTTTTTATCCCAAGACAGCCCCTATAGCATAATTAGATGCATCTGTGTGAATATGAAAAGGGACTTCCCAATTTCCAATTAGGGCCTTTGAGTACATGAGCATGGATTAAGGTTACTTTCAAATCAGAGAATGCTTTATCACACTCCTTTATCCACTGGAACTCAACATATTTAGTGAGAAGATTGTACAGTGGTGCTTCCATTGTGCTGAAAATATTTTATGAAGCACTTATAGTATCCTGCATGTCCCAGGAAACTTCTAACATCTTTTTTCTTGGCAGGAATGGGAAGATTGGTAATCACCTCAATCTTGGTTGCGTCCACTTGAATTCCTTTATGAGAGATGTAGTGGCAAAGGACTACTCCTTCCTACATCATCATGAAGCATTTCTCACTATTTAAGGACAAATTATGGTCTTCACATCTTTGCAAAACTTTTCTTAGATTTTCTAATGCTTCTACAAAATTAGTACCATAAGTAGTAAAATCATCTATGTAGATCTACATGCAATCATGTGAGATATCTGAAAATATACTAATGAATGCTCTTTGAAAGGTTGTAGGTGCATTACATAAACAAAATGGAAGTAATGAATAGGCATAAGTCGCCCAAGGATAGGTAAAAGTTGTCTTCTCTTGATCCTCATATGCAATCTGTATCTTATTATAACCACTAAATCCATCTAGGAAAGAAAAATGTTGCTTACCTATAAGTGAATCTAATACTTGATCTATGAAAGGAAGGGGAAAATGATCCTTTTTGGTGGCAGAGTTTAGTTCTCTATAGTCAACACAAAATTTCCATTTACCTCCCTTTCTAGGCACAATTACCAATGGGGACACCCATTGGTTGTTTGAGATAGGGTAAATAAATCCTGCATCCAATAATTTTTGTAATTCCCCTTTTACAATCTCCCTCAATGCAGAGTTGATTCTTCTTTGTGGTTGCCTTACTGGTGTGTAGTCATCTCTAATATATATCCTATGAGTACAAAACTTGGGGTCCAATCCTTTCATGTCATGGTAATCTCATGAAAATGCATGTTGATGGGTCTTCACTAGGTTTGTCAGGGAAAATTGCTGATCTTGACTCAACTTGTTGTTAATATTCAAATGTTTCCCTTCTGACACTTGCACTTATGTGGTTAACTCAATCATGGTTATTTCACTAATTCTTGGCATTTTTAACTCATGTGGAAACAATGTATGAAGCATATTTGTTGCTGCAAGAAGTTCAGTTGCAGGAGGAGCAGATAGAAGTGTCTTCACTAGACATGTAGAACCAGATTCATGAGTGGAAGATTCTTCTTGCACCTCACAATGGTTCTAAATTATATAGGATAATACTTCATCTTCTTCCTAGAGCTGCATAAAAGGACTTATGTCTATCATCATGAGTTGTGCCATTGAATTGACTTCCTCGGCCTCTTCTCCAACATATGGCCATATGGGGTTATCCATATCATGGGATGGTTGAGAAAGAGGATAGAGAACAAGCTTTTGGGTGCTTCTCCCATCAGAAATAGTCATGTCCCTTGACTGACATCCAATGTAAGCATCTATTGTGGCTAACCACGGCCTACCTAGAATAATGGGATACCCTCCTAGCGTAACTTTAGGGGAGAGGATCATGAAATCTATTGGGTACTCCCAAGAGTCTAGAGTTACAACAAGGTCTTCTACTATACCATCTGGTTTGATAGTGGAACTATCAGCAAACTGTGGGACAGTAGGAGTAAGTCCCATGTTTGCAACATTTAGTTGTTGCAGGATGTCCTTATTCATCACATTTTTTGTTGCTCCTAATTCAATTAGAGCATTCTTTATTTGGATTCCATTTATAATAACTCCTACCATAGGACTACTTGGGTTAGTGTATTTAGGAACAGTAACTTTCGCAAGCATGATATCTGCCAATTGTCCCGCCACATGACTAGTAGTGGGGCCTTTATTTTTCCTTCATGGATTTTTGAGACCTGCTTCCTTGATTGCCTTGCTATATATGGGGACATCTTTTATGGCCTAGAAGAAAGGTTCTTAACACATGTGTTTCAACTGATCCAGAATATCAAAGGTTGTTTCTTCCTTCTCGTATTTTTGTTTAACTTCTAACCTTTGAGGAAATGGTGGGTATTGATCAGACTATTGAACTGATTCAGGATTTTTATGTGCACTTGACTAAATAGGGACATTTTGATGCTCCTACTCTTCCACAAGAAGCTCAGTGATTATATGAGCAGAAGAGGCTGGAAAAGTGGTTTCTGAACGTACATGAATATCACTCACACTCACAACATATGTAGGGAATTGATTAGGATCTGGAAATTGGACTGGCTGTTGTTGTGGTTTGTTGTTTGGGTTAGGTGTGGGTTGAGTTGGTAACTGAGTAGGTCTAGGTGTGCTAGAACTTGAGCTAGCAAGAGGAGGCATTATGGCAGGCTATTGGGGCTATGGAGGTGGCTGCATATAACTAGTTGTCTGGTTTGGCCATTGTTGTCCTCCCCTCCATTGGGATGTCTACTACCAGTTTCCTAGAGGTGGTTGCCAATTCCCTTGGCACTAGTACACAAACAGCAATATATGACTAAATAAACTACTAAAAATTGCATATAAATGACTAATTTTAGTCACATGACTATTAGTGGTTTATTTGTAGTCATTTATAACACCAACAAATTTATGACTAAACTATTTTAGTCATTTATTTAGTTATATATTTAGTCATTAATTTTAGTCACATGACTATTTTAGTGGTTTATTTTTTGTCATTTATAACACCACCAAATTTATGACTAAACTATTTTAGTCATTGATTTTTAGTCACTGATTTGGTCATTAATTTGGTCATTGATTTGGTCATTGATTTAGTCATTGATTTAGTTGTTAATTTAGTCATTTATTTAGTCATGGTAGTGATTTATTTAGTAATATATTTAGTCATTAATTTAGTGATATATTTAGTCATTAATTTAGTCATTGATTGTTATTAACTGGTCATTTATTTAGTCATGGTAGTCATTTATTTTGTCTTATATTATGTTATTACTTTACTCATATATTCAGTCATTAATTTAATCATATAATTAGTCATAACTTTAGTCATATATTTAGTCATTACAAATCAAATCTAACTTAATTAATTCTCACAAATTTATGCATATAAACTTCAAGTATCATAGATATTCAAATATTAAAAAACACAATGAAATGAAGACTAAAATGCTTGAACAAATATGATTGATCAAACACAAACACAAACAGATTACAAATCAAGAGGAGCCACAACACAGTATTTATAAGTGGAGAAAAAACCACTCTAAAAATTTACTTCATTAAGCCTCATTAGTAAATCAAAATCTCATTGGTTACATTCAATGTCTCAGTGACACTATACAACTTACAAGAACTATATAAAATAATACTCCTATTTTCATATACTTATACTATTTTCCCCTTCCTTAATAGCAGTCCTTTTGGAAAGGTAGTGACCTCCTATAGGGGCTTGGCCCATTTAATCCTCTTGCAAATCCATAGCTTCCCCATCGCTATTGGTTTCGGCTCCTCCAAACTCTTCCTCGCTGGTATTCAACTTTCACTTCTCCAATTTGGAGTTGCAGCCTAAAAATAAAGTTTCAAAATGTGCACATCAAAAACTCAGAAAAGTCAAATAATACAAAGGGTAAAATTCAAACATTTTAATTTCCTTTTCCAACTATGGCACCCTAAACTTAGGTGCTAGATATAATGTTTCCTAGTTATCTCTTACAATTTTTTAAAAGATGAATTCATGCAAGACAACAAGCAAATAAACAATATTCAATTAGTGATATACAACTGCATTATTCCTAAACAACTGATCAATAGCTTGATTATTGATTCTAAATTTGTAATTAATACGCTTGAAAGTGTCCTTTCCTGTGTGTGTATTGGAGCTTTGGATGAGGATATGAACATCCATCAAAAGAATATTTGGAAGTAGATTTTTATCAGATATTGTAGTTGCAAGTTCCACTAATTATAATAAAGATAAATAGTTTTACCTTTCTGCATCAACTAATGCAATTCTGATAACTTTTAGAGGATCGACAATGCTAGCCTTTATCATATCAACATACTCACCAGCAAGTTGCAACACAACATTAAACTTATTAATTAGACTCAAAATCTAGGAAAGAAAAAGAAACTTCAAACATTATCAATTTAGTAAAAAAACATCAATTTCAAAGACAAAGTAGCCAATGCTTCACTCTCTACATCCTCTGCCACAATCAAAAGAGGCCTTTGTTTCTATGATAAATGCAACAAGAAATTATATTATTTTTCAAAACTTATCACTATGTACTTATGAACTCAAGATCATTCAAATTGTCAAACTAATCAACATGACTACCTAATTTCTTTCTATCACATACACTTTGGGTATACAAGATCATTGAGAATCCCAATTATTGAACTATGAAATTCAACAATGCAACGAAATTATATCTTAAGTAAAATGTAAATCAAATCAACATTACATGTCTCAGCTAATCAATTGATCTCAAATTGTATATAAACCTTTGTCATATAGCTTAAGGACATCTACAATAGATATGCGCAAAATGAATTTTGTGGAAAGGCTTTAAAAAATTTCAAGTGAATACAATTCGCAGGTGTAAAGACAAATTCGACAACCTTTGCCAACATTCTCCCTTCCTGTGCCAAAATAGGAGCTTTGAAACAAGATATGAACATTCATCAATGCATAGACAATACACAACAATATCCCTATAAGAAATGTGGTCTATGGATTGCAATATTGCAGGATATGCACAAAATAGATTTGTTGAAAAGGCTTTAGAAACTTTCAAGCAAATGCAAGTGGCAGGTTTAAAGCCAGATTCCACAACCTTTGCTAGCATACTCCCTACTTGTAATAAAATGGGAGCTTTGGGCAGGGTATGTACATCCATCAAAGCATAAAAGAAAGTGGATTTTTGTTAGATATTATGAAATTATGGTGGACCGTTAAATATTTATTGAATTGTAAATTCTCTTCCCATAAAGACACATGAAATAAAAGGGTGGAATCCAAACTAAGGCTATGACCATGTGACAATTACCATTTGAGGAGGGTAAATGTGGAAGGTTTGACTATCATGTAATTACATCCATAAATGTCAGTCTCATTAAGGAATATTGGATCTGGGTATCATACCCTTTAGTGCTTAAGAATCTACAGCTATACTAGCTTTAAACTATCTTCAGTCATATATTTTCACGTATGGAAAACCAATCATGAACTTTTTACTATCTAGATTACATGTACTTCATTTTTTTTCTCAGAGATATACTTATAAATGTTATCATGTTTTGTATATCTCAACAACTATAATGAAACTTAAAATATTGCATAACCATATAAAAACATCACCTACATTGGCCGTAGCAAAGCCCACAAATAAGCATCTACCTACCATTTAAAAAATGAAAATGAGAATATTCCCAAATGTAATGGTACTGATTCTAATTTCAAATTTGAACAGTTGCACCATTGTAATATTAATCTAAATATTAACTTACAATCATTCTGTAGAAGTCCCCATCAACCTGCTTTGGTTGACATGTATGCAAAATGTGGAAACATAGAGAAAGCATGTAAAGTTTTTGATAGAATGCCTTGAAGAGATGTCATCTCTTGGAATGCAATTATTGTTGGATAAAAGCAACAAAACATATACACATAAACAAATGAAAAATAGAAAAATTGAACTATTTTAATGCCTAAAGTGATCAATATTACATACCAAAAATGTTTCTCAAACTATGCAATATTCTAGGAGCAAATATACAATTTCCAAGCAAAATAGGATATACCAAATACAAATGTTGAAAACATGTGATTGTAAATTTGCAATTATGAATATAAAAGCACACCGACTGGTAGGACATACCCCTATAGGCTCTTAAGTTCCTAACTAATAAAATGTATCTAATATTGTATTATATTGAAAGTATATTGCATTGCTTTCCTTGTTGGTGAAAACCATCCATTATAAGTGTAATTGAAAACCTTCTTTGCTTCCCAAGATCCTCATTTCTAGGACATGGGGACATGGTTTTGATGAAAGCAAAAAAATTCCCAATTTTCAGGGACATGAGAGTAGCTATTAAAATAAATTAACCAAACTAAAAGCAGCTGAATTTTTTAAAAATAAATACAATATATTGAATTCACTAAATTAACAGGGGGAGGATTATCATACGATATACTAAATTTACTGAATTAACAGGGGGAGAATTTACAATGATAATTCTCCCCTTGTTAATTGAATATGATATACTAAATTTTTTCCTTCAAATTGAGCAGGTTGTCCAATCCTGAAAATGAGGATTTCCCTTGCATGTCTCCAACTCCATATCAAAAACATCACCTATACCCCTGGGACATGTCCCCATGGAACACTGACTTTTAAGTTTTTTTATGATTATAGTTTAAAGAAGCAAAAAGAAACTAAAATTTTAAAAAATAAATATAACATACTGAACTTACAATGATAATCTTACCCTTGTTAGCTTTTCAAGGGTTTTTAGCATTTTTTCCTTAAAAGTTGCCTTTTTCTATTTTTATGCTCCAAATGAAGCAAGCTCTCCAGTCCTAAAAAATCAGATTTCCCTTCCAAGTCCATGGTAGAGACATCGCCTAAACCCCTGGGACATGTCCCAATAGAACACTGATTTTAACTTTTTGCATGATTATAATGACTAGATTAATGTTTGTAATGTACATAATCAAAAAAATAAACTTGAAATTAATAGTGTTTGTCTCACATTTTCAAAAAAAAATGATTGAACATAATGTAATCCCACCATAACCCAAAGTAAATTAGTATGAGAACAAGTGTAGAGGATAATAGTATAGGTAAGCCATTTTTCAAAATAGAGTCTAGGTGAATATTTATCAAAAGATGCAGTATAAAACTATTGTTTCTCCATGTTTAGGAAAAGGGGGGAATATGGGGACATGGGGACAAGAAGTGGAGGACAACAAATAATTTCCCAAATTTTTGGGGTGGCAAGGAGAGTGAGGGGGAAAAATTATTAAAATAACCTAAACAAACTAAAAGCAACTTATAAAAATCATATACAATGTGTTGCATTTGCAATGACATTCCTCCCCATTTTAGGTTTTTAGAAAATTTTAACATTTTCTTCCTTAAACACTCACCTTTTTTTCATTTTTATTCACCAAATGTAGCATGATGTCCAGTCATAAGGAAAGGGAGTGTTCTCTACAAGTCCCAAGGTTTGAGTATATCACCTAGACCCCCTAAGGTCATGTCGCAATCAAAATCTATATAAAACCATCCATAAATGTTATACTCTAAGGCATATTAAACATCCCTTGTTGAAGCCGACAATGAGATTCATTTTCTATTTACCTTATATATTGTTCAAGAAGCTTCACATGCCCTATACCCTTCTAGATTTGAACTCATACCTCCTTTATGGAGTATACACAAATTCACAATCAGTTTATCAAGCCCCACTCACACTAGAGAAATGATGGTTTGAATACTGGTACAAGGATAGGTATGCCATTCAAATTGGTGCATATGACTAAATAAAATAGGGAGTATGGCTATATTTTACATAAACATAATCACGAGTGGGTGTGGATATAGAGAGATGGTCCATATTTGTTTCTACCTTATAGCTCCACACAAAAGGACTTGTGCTATATCATGCAACTCTACATCTCACATACAACATACTTCAACCATTATAAGTTGTCATGCACAATCCATGCCATATTGGACTTGTCATGTCATGTTATGCCATGCTTCCATAATCCATGCCACATCAACACGCCTGCCCAAGCAACCCCTATGTGGAATACCCACCAAACATTCAGGAAGTGACTTGTCAGTCATTACATAGATCTCAACAAATTTGTAATCACCATTCCTGTAGTGTAACAATAAACAATCTTTAACATACATAGAGTAGGATAGAGGATAAATAATAGGTTGAGCCAAAATAAGAGATATATAAAACTAGCAATTGTCATGAATTTAGAGTATACGTGTAGCTAGGAGATACACAAATTAATACCAAAAAACTCTTATTTCACAATTTAGTAGGAAAATAAAAAAAACCTGAATTTTCTTTACTTTCATTTTCTCTTCATGCTCTTTTTCAAGTGTTTGGTCAATGGGTGTGAGCTCTTCTGTAATCTAAGAAAAAAACCAACTAGTGCATGGGTAAACCAGAACAAGAAGAAAAAGAATTCATATGAAACTCTATGTTTTCACTCACATAACAGTCATTTAATCTACAATCTATCTCCATCAAAAAATACCAAAAAAATACATAAATTTATTTTTCATGGAATTGTACTTGAACCCAACTCTCTAGACATACCTTTTGTACATTATGTATTTCATCATAGTGCCTTTTCAAATTTCTAGTCATCTTGCAATCCAATGTACCTAAGTTATCCAACTTGCAATCAGCTGAAAATGGGACCTCAGGAATTAATGTTCCCATAGCAGCCACCAGGGAAAGCCTTCTTCCAACTTCTAGTTGGACTCCATGCCCATCTTCTAAAACTAGATCCATGATCCTTGTAAATGGAGCCCATTCATCAAGTCTCTTGTTTTCTAAATCAATAGTCCACAAACAATATAGTTTTAGCATTACCACCATACTTTGAGAACCTAGATTATCACCACCATATTCAATCTATCTCAAATGGAAAGCAAAATATAAAACATTAATAAGCTCTTTGAATAATCATAAAATCATGTAAAATACAAATTATTGTAGCTAATTGACAAGGCTTCCTATATTCTGGCATATGCCTTGTTGAATCCAGAAATCTTTCTAGCTCTATATTGTTGGAATATTGTCATTGATGTCAAAGGGTAATTCAGTGGTGAGAATAAATTTAATATGAAAAAGGGATGCAAAAACAAGGTTGTGTTGCAAATTAATTGTGACAGGTTGCTAATGAAATCAAGGAGGTTATTTAAATTGTGAAAATATTTTATTTTTAAGTGTTACAGTTGTGATAGATTGTCAACAGAATTAAGGAGGTTATTTAAACCTTCAAAATTTCCTATTATATTCAAGTGTTGCAGTTGTGAGAGGTTGAAAATGGAATTGGGGAGGTTATTTAAACCTCTGCAACTTTCTATTTTCAAGTGTTACAGATGTGATAGGTTTCCAATGGAATCAGGAAGGTTATTTAAACCTCTACAGTCTTCTATGTTCAAGTGTTGCAGTTGTGGCAGGTTGCCAATGGAATCGGGAAAGTTATTCAAACCTCTACAATATTCTATGTTCAAGTGTTGCAGCTGTGATAGGTTGCCAATAGAATCAGGGGGGTTATTTAAACTTTACACATTTCTATGTTCAAGTGCTACAGCTGTGACAGGTTGCCAATGGAATGAGGGAGGTTATTTAAATCTATACACCCTACCATGTTCAAGTGTTGTAGTTGTGACAGGTTGCCAATGGAATCAGGAAGGTTATTTAAACGTTCACACCCTTCTATGTTCAAGGTTGCAACTATGACAAGTTGCCAATGGAATCAAGGAGGTTATTTAAACCATGACAATATTTTAGTTTTGAATGTTGCAGCTGCAATAGATTGTCAATAGAATCAAGGAGTTTATTTAAACCTTTGAAACTTCCTATTATGTTCAAGTGCTACATTTGTGATAGGTTGACAATGGAATCAGGAAGGTGATTTAAACCTCTACAACTTACTATTTTCAAGTACTGCAGACGTGACACATCGAGTGGAATAAGGAAGGTTATTTAAACCTCTACAATCTTCTATGATCAAGTGTTGCAACTGCGACAGGTTGCCAATAGAATCAAGGAGGTTATTTAAACTTTTACACCCTTCTATGCTCAAGTGTTGCAGCGGTGAAAGCTTGCCAGTGGAATAAGGGAGCTTATTTAAACATCCACACTCTATTATATTCAAGTGTTGCAGCTATGACAGGTTGTCAATGGAGTCAATTTCAGATTGGGTTCTAGGTGGCAAATTGGGAGCCTTGGAATAGGGTATGGACATCCATCAAAGTATAAAGGATAGAGGAATTTTGTTAGATATTGTAGTTACAACTGATCCTATAGACATGAATGCTAAATGTGGGATCATAAACAAGGCACTTGAAGTATTCAAAAAAATGCCTCAAAGAAATGTGGTCTCATGGACTGCAATAATTGCAGGATATACACAAATAGTGCAGGGGCACCCTTGCAACATTATGTCTCCATTTTGGAAATTCTTGAAAATTCTTAAATTTGGCATCTTTACTTTGTAATAGGGTGGAAAAGAGTCATTTTGTACCTCTTTAGGTTATTATAAAGTTTATTAGGTCCAAAAAGTGCAAAAATGTAAAAAGATGTAAAGTTGTCAACAAATATTGACAAAATTGCACAATTATGTAAAAGTTGCATATAGAAGTTGAAGGGTCATAGGTGGTTCTAGGCATTAGGAAGTAGTTAGAAGTTTGAAAGATAGTTGAAATTCCTTTATAAAGGCTTTGTAAATCATTTTCAATTCACGGGTGATTGTATAGAAGGTTTTGATCAATGAAATAACACAGTTTTATGCATTTTCTACATAATTCTTATGTTTTATGTCATTGTACGGTTGTGTACGGATAGATAATAAAATTTAAGTGGTTGTAAGTAATAATCCCTTCAATCACCTTCCTGATGAAGTGAATTTCATGCAATTTGGTTCCTTTTTGAGTAATTTATTGTGAATTCTAAGAAAACTATTGAAAACCCTAATTAGGGTAAACAAAAGTATAAAGAATTATGGTTTTTCCATTGTATATGATGAGATCCTTATATTTTTGGTGAATTGAATCCATATTAAATATATTTTAATATTCTTAAGGTTTCATACCATGGGGTTAGGATTCATGTGTAAAAGATTGAAGTTTTTGACTATAATTTTGTGTATAGTTAGAAGAAAACAGGGTAGTTAAGCTAGGGTTTGAAAAAATACATAAGGGTGTGAACTTTTGATGCATTATTAAGCACATGTCCATTAACAAATTTTCCAACCATTGGATCAAAGGATCTATGTCTAGGGATAGGATATTCAAAAACCCTTGTTTGGCATGAAGGCCTAATTAGACCTAATACAAACTAGAATAGTTAGTTTTGAGACCCTTGGCCCAAAGGACCTAATGTCCAATTTGAGATATGTTCTAAACTAGCTTAATGGGAGTTTAACGATGTGATTTTTTTTGGGTTACAATGAATGGTTTGTGAGAAAATATCTGATAGAGGCGTTTGCAAACCTACTAGCATAGGGGTCAGGTTATGAAGAAATGACCAATAATTGGAGGGATGGACCATAATGGAAGTTTGCATGGGTTAAGTTTATGTCCTTAAAGGGTGAAAAGGACTGTTATGGCTTTGTCTAGGTTCCTGGAAGATGAAAATATTATTTGATGCTACATTGAGGCCATGTGTATAATGGAGTCCTTTATGAACTTGCAAACTTGAGATTATTTGAAAGGGAAAACTTTGCCATTGTTGTTTTTTATTGAATTGAAGATGTTTAAGGTGTCTTGAGGATTCTATTGAAGTTTGGAACTCTAATTGAAAGATTGAATGCTTGGGTGAAGGTTTTGTAAAGAAAATGTAGCTTTGAATGAGATGGCTAACAAAGGAGGTTCTGATTTTTGTCAAGTGAAGATTAAGGTGTTTTCTTCCTCTAGATCTGCATCAACAAATTAGATTTGTTGAAAAAGCTTTAGAAACTTTCAAGAAAATTCAATTTGTAGGTTTAAAGCTAGACTCTGTAACCTTTTGCCAGCATCCTCTCTGCCTATTCCAAAATGGAAGATTTGGATTAGGGTAGGGACATCCATCAAAGCATAATAGAAGGGGGATTTTCATCTGATATTATAGTTGGAAATGCTTTGGTTGACACGTATGCAAAATGTGGAAGCATAGAGAAAGCATACAAAGTTTTTGATAGAATGCCTCGAAGAGATGTCATCTCTTGGACTGCAATTATTGTTGGATATGCACAAAATGGATTTGTTGAAAATGCTTTAGAAACTTTCAAGCAAATGCAATTGGCAGGTATAAATCCAAATTCCACAACCTTTGCCAACATATTTCCTACCTGTGCCAAAATGGGGGCTTTGGAACAGGGTATGAACATCCATAAAAGCATAAATAATAAAGGAATTTTGTCAGATGTTGTAGTTGCAACTACCCTCATAGACATGTATGCAAAATGTGGAAGCATAGACAAGGCATGTGAACTATTTGACATAATACCTGAAAGAGATGCCATCTCATGGAATAGGATGATTGCGGGATATGTACAAAATGGATTTGTTGAAAAGACTTTAGAAACTTTCAAGCAAATGAAATTAACAGGTGTGAAGCCAAATTCCACAACCTATGCCATCATCCTCCCTGCCTGTGCCAAAATGGGAGCTTTGGAGCAGGGTATGAACATCCATTAGAGCATAATGGATGGGGGATTTTTATTAGATATTATGGTTGGAAATTCTCTGTTAGACATGTATGCAAAATGTGGAAACATACACAAGGCATTGGAACTATTTGATGGAATGCCTCAAAGATATTTCATCTCATGGAATGCAATAATTGCAGGATATGCACAAAATGGATTTTGCAAGGATGCTCTCAAAATATTTGAATTAATAAAGCACTCTGAAACATATCCCAACATTGTAAGCTTTGTTTGTATTCTTTGTGCATGTAGCCATGGAGGTTTAGTGGATGAGGGTTGTGCATACTTCAATCACATGAGTGATGCAAGGGAGGATGGATTTCACCTATAACAACACAATTCAAGTTAGTGGAAACAACAATCAAATCCACAACTCCTTCCCTTGACTCCTTCTCGATACAACTTTGCCTTTTGCTTGTAGGTCAGCAGACCTCTATTTTACAACTTTTCTCACAATCTCTTTAACAACTATAGAGACTCTTCATAGATTTGAATACCCCTTTTGAACCTCTCTAACATATCTCAAAACCAATATATGTTCCTCTTTAACAATCCACTCAAATCCTTGTAGCCACACTATCCTAAAGGGTCAAATAGGCCAATTTTTCAAAGTAACTACTCTTAAAACTTACAAGAAGCTCAAGATAACTACTCAGACCTCTAAGATATTCTACCAATAGCCATTTTCAATAATTTTTATGGTCCCAAACTTTCATTCTTTCGTTGTCCCAAGAAACCCTTGTTTTCACCATTTTTAGGGAGGATTTATTCAAAGTCAAGGTTCCACAACTCATACAACCTTAAAAATGCCTCCAACACATCTTTTTATGTCTTATTAACTCAAATTACACTCAAATAGCCATTACTTGCACCCTTCTATCCAAATCTTACTCAAAACCTCACATTTCATGCACTAAATCATTGTTTTTCTTCAAGACAGTTAATTAAATCCCCACAAAAATCTTCATAGAATCCCCTAAAACTAACCTACCCTCCTAATAAACCTATGGGGGGCCCATTCCACTTAGCAATAGGAGTAACAGAAGGTGGAATGGGATTTTATTCCATTAAAGAGACTTCAAACCCTTCACTAACGCCTACAGGCCTATCAAAAGAAGTTTGTCAATAAATCAACTATAGCTTGATGTACTTCTCTCCAAAAGGAACGAAAACCAAGATTTAACCTGTATTCAACTAATTCCAAGGTTCTTTTAATAGGATGTGACTATACAACCTCATCCAATGACCTGTAATTTCATATTTATGAGCAAAATATAGAATTTTGAAGCAAATAGGGGTTTATTTTTATTGAAACTTCTTCACAAAATGTTTAACAACCATACCAAACAATGGGTTACATGCCTTTATACATTTCCTTCATGAAAATCCCTCCAAAAATTGACCAACTTCTTTTCAACTACCCCATGACTCTTGAGTTCCTAGAACTTTGCATATTTTGCAATTACAAGATTGACAACTTTGTCAACTTTAACAAATTTGCATTTTTGAACCCATAAACATTCTAAACACCACTAGAGTGACTTCAAAACATTATTTCATGGTCAATCATGACCTTATTCACCTTGACCTACAACTTGACTCACTAAAACCCATAATAAACCCTATTTACATATCTTGCTCTTTTGAGCATTTTTTACAACATTTCAACATTGTTTCACAAAACGATCTCTAATTACATGCAAATGGCTAATGAGGCCTTATTGACACCCACCATTAAATTAATAATAACACCTAAACCAACCTATGACTCACCATTATTGACCAAATTCAAATGAACCTAAATAGGTTCTCTTGCACCAATGAGTAAGCCGTATTGCATTACACCTACAATTGATCATTACATGTGCATGGTTGACCTTCTTGCCCATGTTGGCTATCTTGAGGACACTCTAAAATATATCATTAAGATGCTAGTTAAACCTATGGTGGTTGTGTGGATGTGTTTTCTTGTTGCCTATAGGTTACATATGAATATAGGCTTAGGTTACATATGAATAGTTTTCTTCCCTCAGTTAATTTTTTATGGAGATTATATCTTCAAGCCAATTGTTTTTCATCTTCTTTCCCATAAGAGTACAACAAGAACTATTGTGTAAAATGAAAATTTTGAGAAGAATAAAAATTGAGATTTTGGCATGGGAGAATATGATTTAAAAGAATTAATATGTGCCTTTTAATAACAAATCATGAGTTCTTGTACACAAATACATCCCAAGTGAGTGTATCCATGGTTATCATTAAGGGTGGTACGAGTTGACCCAAATGGAGCGTAGAGGTCAAGGCACATCTATTCTTTTGCTTATAAGGTGATCTATTTGCTCAGATCCTATGTTGATATTCTAGGTTTTGATGGGGCTACAACCATAGTTTGGGCACTAGTAAGGGTTTCTAGATGTTGTTCTACCAGTGATGCTCTGAACAATCATGGTTAACCTACATATATGCTTACTATATATCGTAGGAAATCTCTTGTAATGAAGTTGGTCCACATTATTATGAATTTTATAATATACTTTGCAACAATTTCTCTAATAGTTATAGGATCCTTGTGTCATGATTTCCTAGATTGAAGAATCAACTATGAATATTGATGAGAAGTGTTAATGTTAGCGAGGTAAAATATTGGATATAGCTGGCACCCTCATTTGCTATTGATTTAAGACCTATGGAAAAAGATGGGTGATCATGCATCATGTAGATACTATTAATATAACATGTCAAAATACGAATGGTCTCACTATGTTAGGGAGGATATCAATGCATATAAGGTGTTTGTAACAAACCTACAAGAGGATCAAAGTTTGTACTACTATTTATATAATGCACAAATACTTGGTGATTAGTGTCTAATCCCTAAATCATCCACTCAATGGAATTTTGATTATTGTTGTTCCAATGGATTTGGATAGGATTAAGGGTTTCAAAGTGGAAGGCTTCTCCTACCTAGAATCGTAGAGTGAAAAGTGGAGAAATGTGCAAGGCATAGTTAATATTATGGGTGTGAGACTATGGTACATTTGAGTAGCCATATGGTATGTCCCTAGAGGAATTGTTTGTCATATGAAAATTGTGTAGATGAATATCGATAATTTAACAAACCCTTAGTGCATAATAAGCATTCACACACACTAATCACACAAGTCTTAACATTTTTTTCCTCTACTAAGGTTTTATCATTTTTGTCCTCTATGATAATAGTGGTTTAGAAAAAAACAATCAATAACTAAAGACTATCTTCATTGTTGTCTATGTTCTTCGTTATAAATATCTTCTTTTATTGGGGAGGTGATACATTGGCCTCATCACTTAGGATAATCCATTGTCAAAAAAATTAGATCAAACAACTATGTGAAAAGATGAAACAAACATTTTGTCTTACTGCAATAAAAAATGTTTTGTCCCCCAACTTAGAGAAAAATATCAGCAAGAATGCCTGCATACAAAATTCAAAATGGTGATATAAATTCAAACCCTATCCAAATCATATATCAAAATAAATCATAAGTATGGCTGGTGATGAAATATATTTTAATCTAGACCAAAGCCATCATCTCTCCTAATCTTCACTACAACAACAGTCTCCTCTATTTCACCTTTCTATATGACATCGTACAATCCTTCCCCTACTTTCAAATGCTCTAAGAAGTTGCCAATGGCATATTTGATGTCGTTGAGAGAGTATTTTTTGTAAAGAATATTAGTCGAGGAAGAGGGCGAGGTTTCAATCCATGGTCTCGAATCCAAGTAGTCTTGAAGCTTTATAATTGCATCATCCTTTTCTAACATGAGTTGATCGTTTATCTCTTTCAGCTACTCGATCTCTGCAAGTGCTTTAAGGGAGTCAATCTCATGAAAAAAAAAATGAAAACCCTCCTCCATTTCACTTTTGGCACTCATATTTTCTTTTTTATTTTTATTTCCCCCCATTTATTTAGGTTTCTTTATTTCATTTTATATCTTTAGTTCTTGTAGTCTTTTTATGGCTTTAGGTTGCTTTCTTAATTTCTTAATTTCTTTATTTCTTGTAAGGTTTCTCATTTCATATTTTATTTTATTTTTAATCATGTTTGGTCTTTCCTAATTTCATTATTTCTTTCTTTCTTGGATTGACCCTCTCTTTATTTCATTAAGCTTTCTTAATCTCATTAATTTTATTGTATTTTTAATCATTTTTGTTCTTTCTTTAATTTATTTATTATTTTGGTTCTTGTATTCATTTCATATCTTTAGGTTTTATTGTTTTATATTTTTAATTATTTTATAAATTTCTTCAATTTTATGGGTCTTGTTTTAAAAAAAAATTCTTATATTGCAAATTTTATTCAATATATTAGTCACTATTGTGTTAATAATTAATTTTATTATATTATGGCAATCATTCTTTATTTTATTTTTGTTTCCGTCTCTTTATATAAGGTTCCTTTCTTTTTAGTTCGTTTGTTGTTCTGGTGTAGTCTATTTTTTTGTATTTACATTAGTAGATTTAATTATTTTAGTTTTCTTGTTTATTAATTTTTTTATCATTTTTTAGGTCATCTCTAAGTCTTTTCCCTTTAGTCCTCTCACCCCCTCACCTATTTATCACTCCTAGTCTGCTACTTCTTTCTATCTTTCTACTATTTTGTTGCATTCTTTTTCCTAATGATGGATCATGGAGTTTGATATGAAATGTTGATTCATTTACTCACACAGTTTCAATCTAGAAATATGAACAAACCCATATTTTATTTTTTATTTGTGTGAAAGTGTCTACAAGATAGCCCTCAAAATGCAGTTGGATTATTTAAATCATATTTTATTAGCAAAATTGACCACAATTTCTCTTTGATACATTTGACATGCTAACACAGTAGGAAAATCAAACTGGCTTCAAATCATAGTTAAAAACATTAACAATTCATTAACATAAAGAGTAATAAAAGTTAAAGAATGTAAATGTTTATAATTTTTTTTATAAAATATGTGAAGGCCTTAAGACTGCACCGAGAGGCAATGCCTTCCACGCAATAGGTATTTTTGGTGCACCAAGCAACCTAGGTGGCCAAATGGCCCGCTTAAGTAGGGGTCCCATGAGGGGGGCTTAAGCTCTATGAATTATGATCAAATTTAAAATAAAAAAGAATAGAGGAGTAATAGTCATTTATTTAGTCATTAATTTAGCCATATATTTAGTCATTTATTCAATCATTTTTATTTGTCTGATATTAGTCATTTTTATTTTTCTGATATTAGTCATTTATTTAGTCATTTAATTGTGATTTTACCCAATGACCAAATTAGTCACTTATAGATGACCAAATTAGTCATTTATTTGCAATATTCTACTAGTGTTAGTCACATGACTAAAAGTTTTAGTCACATGACTAAATTTTTTAGTCACATAGTCATTTATTTGCCAATATTCTACTAGTCTAGGCTTGCTTCCACTAAGGTGGAGAGGTTTGGTAATTGGGCCATGTATTTGGAGGGTTGTTCCAAGGCTGAGGTGGATATCCTCCATAGTTGGATGGGTATGGGGGTTTCCATTGATTACTAGATGCATAGGAATTGAAATAAGGCCCAGTAAAAGATAATGGATTTGGTGGCATACCTTGTCTTGGAGCCCATGGTCTTCTTTGTGCAATGTAGAAAACATGATCATCATCAACCTGAACTAGCCTGAATTCTAGTGGAATCTACTTGCTATTAATGTTGGCTACCATTTTGCATCTATAGTCCTTTTTTCTACAATGAGGACAATATTCTACCAACATTTCCTCTGCCTCCTCTTGTTTCTTCTTTTCTTGAAGAGTGTCTAGCTGAGTAGCCATATTGTTTATGATGTATTGCTTGAAATCTTCCAACAAGTGATTAATCTCCATTCTTGAGACTCAATTGGTGGAGGATTTATCCATAGAGTATTGGTAACCTCTTCCTTTCTTTGAGGCTGCCCTGGAATAGTTCTTACATATCTTCTTAATATCATTCCAGAGAACTTGGGTGATATCTCCTACTCCCATCAAGTCCAAAGCATCAGTGCAACTTTCATTGATCCCTCTAAGGAAGAGAAAATTTTGAGACTCTTCATTGAGTGTATGATGTGGAGATTTCTACAGGAAAAACAAAAACCTTGAAATATAGTCCTCCAAACTCTCATCTTCCTTCTACTGCATCCTAAAAATATCATCTCCTCTTATATCACTCCCCCTACAATATTCTTTGTACTTCTCAAGAAACTTTGATTTCATATCATCCCAAGTATCTATAGTATTCCTACCTAAGCTCATAAACCATATTAATGCAACTTCTTTCAAGGTGGTAGGAAACAATTTAAGCCTATGAGCATCAGTAGTATAGTCATAACTTTTGTAGAGGATGTCAAACTCAAACAAGAAAGTGTCAGGGTCTTCTATGACAAGCCCATAGAACTTAGGAAGAACTGAAGTAGGGATGTTCTTGAGATTATCAAATTCATTCTGATGAATGATAGGAAATGAAAAATATGGTTGGTTGGGTCTATTTCAATTTGCATCAACCATACCTACTTGATGGAGTTCCAAAGCAAATGGATTCTCAATCAGGTTTTGGGCAGCTTAGTCTTTAGAGGAAGTTTCAAAATTGGTCAAATTGGGAAATGCATCAGCAAAAGGATGTACCTCTTCTTCCTATTTGTCTCTTGGCAGATTTTGAAACTCAACTAGCTAGTTATCAAGATTAGGGTCATTAGGAAGGAATCTCCCGTAAGCATCTCTTCTCCTACCTCTATGCATGCGGTATTAACTCAGTATCATCCAACTCACACAAAGCATTGGTGAAAGAATAGCATATCATTAATTTTTTCTAAATGGAGGGCATGCAAAGAACAAACTTTAGAGATACTAAAGAAGAAACTATAAATGACTCCAAAAAACTTCCTAGTTTGACACCATCCCCGACAACGATGCCAAAAATGTTGGCCTCCTCTAATAGTTCAATAACTAAGCCCTTAGAGCTGTGACTTAGAGATTAGACATCTACGCTAAGCATTCATCTTACTCATCATGAAGGTGCATTTCATTGTCAACCCAGGGATGTAAACTTGAAATGGGTCAACACTCTATGTGCACTAGGACTCCACTATAGTCATACTTAAACTAGAAAAGAAACAGTACTAAAAATAAAATGTTGGAAAGAAATTAACATAAGTATTGAGCATGAATCAACAACTACACTGAGCATCAACAACTAGACTAGAAATGGATGACATAAATAGAAATCTCAGCAAATAGACAGGAAACTACTATGTCTGCCTTGGCTGCAGGAACAGTCACAGAACAGAGTTCCAGTGGCTGTAGGTACAGACAACTACTGAAACCAAAACTAATTACTGAACAGAAGAATACATTTTAAACTAAATGGGTGGAATTCTCACCAAGTGGTCCCCCTTGAGTGAGTCTTCCTTAAGCTAACTCAAATGCAGTAAATCGAAATATCATTTTATTCCTTGGAAACATGATTACAACATATCAACAATATGACTGTATTACTTAAACTGGAAATGCAAGTACAATCTTAGAACATCCAACCTTATGAAAAGGGGCATCTGACCATTATTTATAAAGGGAAAATCTTCTAATTAACCCTAACTAACTAGGCAGATGACTCCAACAAAATAGGAGGATGCCATTTATTGAAAGCATAGAAAAGAGAGGGAGGAAGTTATGCATGCACCAAATTTTGTCAAAGAAAACTTTCCCCAATGAGAATCCAGCACAACACTCCCTAGATTTTCTCAACTAAAAAACATGGTTGTTTAAAAGGTAGTTACAATCTTTCATTTGAGCTAGAAATTTCCCTCCATTGGAAGTTTCCCTCCATCAAGAGTTTTCCCTACTTTGGCCTCTTAATGACCATCTTTTTGACTTCCTTAGCAACCGACCAGCTGGTAGGATTTTCTTCCACTTTGCAAGCTTCGTTTACATCAACATCTTAATTTGAACCTGCATGATGTCATTAGCACACACAAACAATTGCATATCCATAATTACCTTAAAGTAACATCCATTCAACCACATGTAAAATTAACACAAATAATCCACATAGCATGTTAATGTCATCAAAATTCACAAAGATAAGTTTATGCCCAATGTCTATGGATTTAAGGAAATAACATGGAGAATGTCAATAACCAAGTGCCAAATTCTATAGTATCAACATCAAATATATGATAAACCCTATCAAAATTGAGTCATTAATTGAACTCATCAATTACAAACATAACAAAAGGCCATTAAGTGGCCAAAGCAGTACCAACAGAGCCAGGAGGGTCTTTGTCATCTATTTTCTTCCCCATACATCAGTGAGGTCTGAAGTGAAATCAGGAGGAGGACCCCATCCATTGTCAGCTTATTTTCCTTTATCTTATTTTTCCTCACGCTGGGACGAGATTACAAGTGCTAGACATGAAAAACATTTTCCAGAGTCTAGTCAACTAGAGCCGCTACTAGGAGTATTATCAGAGGGCCACCTAGAACCACCACCACTGCTCCCCACTGCTCCTCCAGAGGGCCACCCCTGGCCAACTCGTGGAGGAGGAGAAAGAGACCACCGAGGAGTGCAGGAACCATGCCGAAGAGGAGGCTGAGAGCAAGGGTGAGTAGAGCCACTCCACTATCGGCCCCGAGAGGGAAACCAGCCATGAGAGGAAGTGGGAGAAGTGGGCACCCGAGCCACTATACATAGGGAATTTCCCCAATGATCCAAAAGCACCTAAAGGTGAGCCACTTCAAGTGCAACTTTTTTGCTTGAACTTGAATCTGCAAAAGCACGTTAGAGAAAATAATAGCTTTAGAATATAAAGAAACATTTTTATCCATTTTCCTATGAACAAATATGTAGGCATTTCTATCTTTCTAGATATTGAAGAGGATTTCCACCCTGAAAGTGTGCCAAAGCTGGGTATATTTAGCAGGAAGCCTGTGTAAATCTCCCAGCAGAACCATATTCTAAGAGAAGGGCTCTGGTCTGAAAGGCCAAAAGAAGTCATGAATCCAATTCCAAAACTGTTGATCTTTGGTACAAAACTAGAAGAGATGCTTAAAAGACTCGGCTTTCCCACTAAAAGGGCACCGAGGGTCTTGGACCCAAAGTGAACAAGACAAGACCCCATAGGCAAGCCTTGGAAAATAATACACCAAGCAAAGTGGGCAAGTTTCAGTTGAACACTTGCAGACCAAGTGGTAGAGAATATTTTTCATTATACATGAGTAGAGGATTGAAGAAGCCACCTCTAGTTCAGACTTTCAATCATTGGAAAATATGGTGAAAGCCACATATAACCAAGCCTAGGCTTGTATTTCTTGAAATGGGTGTCTAGGTACCACTTCCATTCCTTCCACCAGGGCTTGGACCATGAATTCCCACCTTATGAAGCATATTTGTAGGAATAGCATTCACCAAACCATCATAAGTATCACAGTCCTGGTTTTGAAGACTGTAGAGAGCACAAAAATCTTCCCACGACATAATGTGCATTATGGGTTTGTGAAACACATGTTGCAAAGTTTGAATGTGTTTCTTATGGAACCTTAGTGCCTTAAGCTAAGGTGATTTTTCCAGCGGCTAACCATTATTGGCAAAGAGGGGTGACCACCAAACCTTCTATTGATTAAGCGAAATCCTATCATGAAAACTAGAGTTGGCCCAATGGAGCCAAGGCTTAACCACTTCCTAGGCTCTCCAAATGTTCTTGGCCATGAAATTTCCCACAATTTGGAATGGTTCCTTCATAACCAGAAGGGTCTAAAATCCAATCCCCTTCCAAGCGGGTCTGTGAACAGGAAAGTTGGATTGGATGCAATGCCTGAGGAGAAGTTTCCAGGCTTCATCTCCAGTAAGGGCTCTAATTATCCATTTCACACACAAGGTAGTACCTTATCGTTGAGTGGAGAGAAAACCAAGCCCTCCAGAGTCTCTGGGTAGGTAGTAAAACTCCTAGGAAATGCGATGAAACCCTATATGGGACTCCGCAGAGGCCCAAAGAAAGTCCCATAGTAGCTTTTCAAGCTTGGCATAGGCGGATTTCGAAGGATCCCAACAAGAGGAGTAATAAACATGTGTGGCAGCCAAGATCTTAGAGCACACTTGGAATTTCCCTACTAGGGAAAGAGGCTTGGTAATCCAATAGGCCAACTTTTTCTCAATCCTAGAGAGAACAGTTTGCCACATCTCAGTTGGAGAAGCCTGGAAAGCGAAGGGAATTCCCAAAAATCAAAATATTTCCCCTAGCCCAATCAATTTCCAACCGTACTACTGAAACCAGTGAGGAGTGGGCGGAATAGACTACCTGTAGCATAGATTTTTATGCCATTGAATGGCAAAGCCAAACACAAGACAAAAACTATTAAGACATTCAAGAGCTACCTTAATATTATTCTCTTCCTCTAGAAGGGTGAGGTAAGATTCATCAGCAAAATGGCCATTAACAAGTTGATCCTGGGAGATAGGCAGGGAATTCCTCTAACACATTGTTGAGAAACCGCATTAGCTAGTAGATAGCCAAATCCTTTGGCAGCAAGCACATAAAGAGAAGGAGCAAGTGGGCAACCTTTCTGAATGGAGCAGAATAAAAAAAGACAAAATATTGGTGGTCATTGATGGTGATACAAGTAGAGGCATCTGAGAAAATAATTTGGACAACCTAAATGAAGTTAGGCCCAAACCCTAAGGATTTCAATATGGCAAGAATAAAAGGCCACTCAATGGAGTCATAGGCTTTAGCAAAATCAATTTTGAGAAAAATGGCTTCCTGGTCTGAATGCCTAGCCCACTCCATACCTTCCCACAGAACAATAATTTTATCTAGAATAAATTTGGATTTAATAAAGCTAGTTTTCTCTGGGTGCACAATCTAAGGAAAAAGATGGCGGATCTTCATAGCCAAGGCTTTAGCTATGATTTTGAAAGATACATTGAGGAGTGTGATAGGCTGCCAGTTGTAGATATCCTCGGGATCTCCAGGATTAGGTATGAATTTAATATTTCCTTTATTAATTATATTACCTATGGTTTTGGAATGAAAAGCCTTGAGATAGACTTTATGTAAGTCTTTCCCAACACAGTCCCAAAGGGCCTTGTAAAATTCACATGGGAAACCATCAACACTCGGGGCCTTTTCATCGTCCATGGTATGAATGGCTACCTTCAAGTCTTCAATAGTGAGAAATTTCTCTCAAAAAACTTTTTGGGTTGAAGATAGCCTATTTGGCAGAACAACAAGACAATCCTGAAGGGCTTGTTGCTGCTCTGGCATGTACTCCTAAGAAGTGAAAACTTGTTCATAATACCTAATAAAGGCTTGGAGAATGTTAGGTAACTCAGAAAGCACTCGGGTTCCTTCTTTAATTTTTTCGATGCGAAGAGAAGAGTGCCTGGCACGTAGGGCCAAAAAAATCTCCTTGGAGGCACGGTCACCAATTTTTAACCAGTGTATCTAGCTTTGATTTGAGCACCTATGGCAGCATAATTGTCTACAACTAGCTTTTTGTGTCTTAATTCTGCCACCCTAACTTGTAATGATGGGGAGAAAGGGTTATCCCCTAGAGCCTCAGTAGCTGAGTGCAGGTCAACTGTGGTAGCCTCATAAGACTGCCGATGAAAATGGTCAACTGGAGCCCATAAATGCGGATAAATCTTGTCATGTGACTGATAGAATCATTCCACCAATTAATCTAGTATGTATTATGAGGTGGCCTACACTCCAAATTCTAGACCCTACAAATGTGGGCCAATGTGGGCTAATGACAAAGCATAGACATGTTAAAAAAAATAGCGTCTTGTAGGCTCAAGGTTGTCTTGTCTCCCATTCAATACAAAAATAAATGGGGAAATGATCTGACAAAGTCACATCAACTAGCAGCTTAACCGGAAGCGAAGAGCTATCAAAAGAGAATAAAGATATAGTCGAGATCATGGCACGATCAAGGCACTTAAATATCCTGTCAGAGCCAGCCCGATAATTACACCAAGTGTGCCAAAGGGAATGAGAATGGTGGCAGCCAATATTAGGATCAAAGAACCCCAATTTATTATACATGTAAAACCATGCCTCTCATTTTTCGGTTGCCAATCTAAATGGAAAAATTCCATCTTTATCATATGCCAATTCAACCATATTGAAATCCCCACACAATAGCAAAGTAGCAACTGGCAATGAATCAACAATCCAATGTCAAAGCAAAGAGTGTTCCACAACATCATTAGAAGCATAAACATTAATAATCCCAAATGAGTGATTATCAATGTTAAGGAGGATCCAGATGAGTCGATGTGTGGGGTTAGACCCGTGGTCAACCACACAAGTGTGCCACCATGGGGACAGAAGGGTGATAGCTCTACCACATCCAGCTTCATGATTAGTACAAAACATTTGATTAGCTGGCCAAATAGAATGACAAACTGACACAAGCAAAAAATCAGAGATTTTAACTTCTTGGAGAGAAAGCACTTCAATACCAGTATACTTCTACAAAGTATCCCTAACAGATACTTCCTGGAGAGGTCTTCCAGACCTTGAACATTCCATGAGAGGAAATTCATGAGTGAAACTCCTCCATATCATCAGAGTTTGGCTCCTCATTTAGAGTAGAGAAGCGATTCTGCAAAAAATTTGGCCTAACTAACCCAATTTGAATATCCAAAGAAGAAAATATTTGTTTCTCCTGCACATATTCTCCTTCTTCTAAACGTGGAGAAGGATTGTGAGACTTCCGTTGAGCTCCCACCACAAGAGGAGAAGCATTTTGTTGTGCTATCATTACGGTAGCAGGCTGAGGCGTAGCCTTCGGCCTGGGTTGCACCAAAATATTGCCAGACCCTATCGGGGCCTCTTTCCCCTTCGTCGAAGGGTTTGAAACACCTTTAGCTAGCTCAAGGACTTTGGAAACCGTCCCAGAGCCATTGGAATTGTGTTTATGGTTCGTAACCATGGTCCATTTCTCATCAAGTTTGGAAACAAAATTATCCACCTAACGGGGCTTTTCAGACTCTCGTGATGGGGAAGGAGTATGAGGCACTGCCAAAGGGCAGTCCTTGATCTTGTGGTTTGTAGACTAACATCTATAACACGTGTTCAGTAGATTAAAATAAGTGACCTTCTGGGTGGAGAGATCCATTTTGAATATCAATGGAGTCCTTCAAATCTTGTGAAAGGTCCACTTCAACACAAACTCGTTTCTGGGGTCGGTCCTGGAGAAACCTATCTAGCTCAATACAAATGACCTTCCCCAGAGAGGACGCAACATGACTCAGAAAAGGAACACAAGGCAAAGGAAAACATGGAAACTCAATCCAGACTAGGACCCACAACTTGGTGTCATTCGAGACAGTAAAGTCTTGGGTCCACGACTGGAAAACCAACAGAGAAGACTTGACATACTAGGGACCATGATTCAGGATTACTTGAATATGACTGACCTTTGCAAAGCGAAAAAGGAAAATACCCTTGGTTAAATTTTGGACCATGTCAAGATGGACCCCATGAGGGACCTAGGCCTTGTGGACCCATTCTTTAAGCACACTTTTAGGGGGAGTCCTCCCAATGTAAAATACCCAACAAGAGTATGTTGCTCAAGGCATTGACAAGTAGAATCAAAATCAGGCAAAGGTAAAACCACATTAGCTGGGGAGTCAAAAGACTTATCTCATGAGACACTTTCAAAACAAATTTTTGGGGTTATTTGTTCAGAGGAGGAGCCATTGAGTAGAGTCATCGAACCACCAACACTAGCAAGAATTATTGGGTTAGAGCCAGTTGAAGGCATATTAAAACAAAAAAATCCACAATAAATACATTCATACACACAGGAAAAGAGAAGAATCCTACACCAATGGCATGGTGTAATGCAAGAGGGTCCAAGGATGACTGTAGACACAAGAAAACCCTAGCAGAGCTCATACACCCAACTTCCCATCCTCAAATCAAAAAAATCATTTTTGTGACTTTGAACATATGTATTGACTACCTCTAAAATGGATTTCTCAAATTTGCACTTAATTTGTTGCACTATCTCAATTTTCTTTCTAAAAATCAGTTTGTTCCTTTTCCACAACAGATTCCAAATTACAATTGTTAGGGCCACTCTCCATATACATGCAAAAATAAATGACTTATATAAAATTGGCCAAGGAGTAAACAAATCCCATAATGAAGTAGACAATGGAAACAATACATACGATTTGGATTTAATAAACTCCCAACATTCTTGAGCCACCTCATAGCCCACAAACAATTGATCTACTGACTCATATACCTCTTGACACAACACACATTTGAAAGGCTCCACAAATCCCAATTTACTTAATTGATCACTTGTCAAAATTCTTTTCCTTAAAGAAAGCCATGCAAAACTGCCCACCTTAGGAAGTGTCATTGAATTCCAACAGAAGGAATATTCTCTATGAGACTGACTTTGAAGTGCATTTGCAATGATTGATTTGTAACCTTTCTTCACTATGTAGTTTCCATCTTTAGAAGGTGCCCATACTTCCCTATTTGAGCCAGCTGATAAAAACACACAGTTATCCTGTAGAACTTTCCGCAATACAAACTTCTAACTCAGAGATATTGGTGAGTTGGAAAAATCCTTCTATATAACTCTCCCTATTATTGGCTCTATACTATTACATAATCTTTTAATTTAGTGCCCCACATGTCTAATAGAATTTTTTCTACTGGTTGTAGATCTTGGGTTGAAATTAGAGGGGGAAAACCATTACATGAGTCCTTCCAAACCTGCACACTTTCCCCATTGCTAACTTCCCATGACAAAAAAAGTGTAATGACCTCTCTGCATGCTACAATAAAATTCCACATAATCAGACCACTTGGAGAGTTTGAAATGGTAAATATTATGGTTGGGTTTCCATTATCCAAATTTTTTCTTTGCATTAGACTACACCATCTCAAATTTGGCTATTGATACATCCACCATATCAACTTTTCTCTAGGAGCCATGTTCCTTGCAGATAAATTATGCATACCCACTCCACCACTATTTTTATTCATGCACATATTATCTAAAGATACCAAGGGAACCTTCCTTTTCTCATCCATGTTTCCCTTCCACAAGAAGTTCTTAATTGTCTTTTCAATTTGATGAACAATGCATTTTAGCGCCTTCAAAACATCCATATAATAATTTGGAATGGCTGCTAGAACTAACTGAATGATCAAGATACGACTAGATAAAGACAACCATCTAGCCTTCTAGGAGATAATTTTAGATTTTATTCTATCTAAAACTTTATGCCAATACTAAATTTTATCTACCCCCATGAAGAAATGAATTCCTAAATATGCACATGGAAGCTCAACTTTTTGAAAACCTAGCATGTCTACTAGCTTCTTTGAAATAGATGCCTTTGTATTGAAAATGTATATCTTGGATTTATGAGCATTTATTTTTTGACCTGAAGTAGATGAATATTTTCAAGAACCTGATTGACTTGTGCAACTTCTAGCAGAGAAGACTTCCCAAATAAGAGGGTATCGTCTGCAAATAATGAATGTGTTACTACTATATTTTATTTGGAATAGAAACACCTTGCCACAACCCTTGACAATGCACCTTTTTTATCATTCTGCTTAGTGCCTCTGCCATTATTATAAATAGAACTGGGGACAGAGGATCTCCCTATCTCACACCTTGAGTGAAGCTAAAGAACCCAACTGGGAATCCATTCAAAATTGCTGAGAACTTTGCCCTTGTCAAACATGATCTAATCCATTTACACCACTTCAAAGAGAAACCAAAATTTTGGAGAACCTGAATCAAAAAATCTCAATCTACTATATCATATGCCTTCATCATATCCAGTTTGATTATGAATGAAGACTTATTAATTTTAATGGAATGCAACACTTCATGGGCTATTAGTTCTCCTTTTGGAGTCTCTCTCCTAGGCACAAAACCCCCTTGTTCATGAGATATTACTTTTGATATATGGGGATGGATTCTGAGATAAATAGCCTTGGTGAAAATCTTATATATGGTATTGCATAAAGATATGGTCCTAAACTTTGCAAAAGTTTTTGGATCTTTTACTTTCAGAATAACTAAAATATGAGTTGTATTAAACTGCTTAAGCATTGATCTTGTTCTCCTAGATTCCTCTAGTGCCAATAGAATATCAATACCAATAAACTCCCAACATCATTGGAAAAACAAGGCTATGAATCCATTTGGTCCTGGTGCCTTATCATGTGATAAGGAGAATACCACCTTCTTGACCTCCTCAAGTAATCATTCTCTTCTTTCTCAATTAATTTAGGAATATTTTCTAACATCTCCTCCCCATTCTTAACTAAATTTGTTGATTTATTTCTTGGTGTTGATAAAAGTTGTGAGAAAAATTTGACACCTTCCTCATGAATTTATTCTTCCTTTGTTAACACCTACTTTGTAATTGCAAACTGTATGGAGAAAACAATGTTTAATGACTTCTTTATTTGCGCTGAAGCGTGATTTTTTTTTGTATTTTTGTCCCCTTATTTTAACACCAATTCTCTGGATTTATCCTACAAATATACTTCCTCTCTTGCCACCAACTCTCCCCACTCTACTGGAAATACTTTTTGTTGTTAAAAAATTATTGCATCTAAACTATTCACTATTATATGCTCATTAATTTTTGAAAGTTGTTTGAAGACTCTTTCCTTTTCCTAAAAAAATTTCTTGAAGACATGCTTATTCCAATATGTAATTTGTGATTTAACATGACTTAATTTTCTGCTTAGTTGAAATATTCATGAACCTCTTACAAAGGGTGCACTTACCCACCATTGGCATAACATAGCCAAAAAATGAGGATGCCTAAACCACATTTTTTGAAACTTGAAAGAATATTTGACTTTAGTAGCTAAGCTATTCCCTTCTATTTCTAGAGAGATAGAAAAATGATGCGAACCTATAAAAGGCGGAATCTATGAATTGAAAACCTTCTTATGAACAAACCAATTTGGGGAGGCTAAGAACTTGTCTAGATGTTCTGCAATTTGTAAGAATCCTTTTCTAAAGTTTGTCCATGTAAACTTACTGTTTCCTGGAAAAATGTCCATTAAAGCATTATCTTTAATAAACAATGCAAAATATTCCATTACTTTAGGAGGTGGCAGTATTCCACCTTTTTCTCTCTTGTAAATTTGTAGTGACATTAAAATTTCCCGCTAATATGAATTTC
>VDFB02072274.1:26308551-26361963 GCA_007258455.2 Sequoia sempervirens
CCAAATTTATGACTAAACTATTTTAGTCATTGATTTTTAGTCACTGATTTGGTCATTAATTTGGTCATTGATTTGGTCATTGATTTAGTCATTGATTTAGTTGTTAATTTAGTCATTTATTTAGTCATGGTAGTGATTTATTTAGTAATATATTTAGTCATTAATTTAGTGATATATTTAGTCATTAATTTAGTCATTGATTGTTATTAACTGGTCATTTATTTAGTCATGGTAGTCATTTATTTTGTCTTATATTATGTTATTACTTTACTCATATATTCAGTCATTAATTTAATCATATAATTAGTCATAACTTTAGTCATATATTTAGTCATTACAAATCAAATCTAACTTAATTAATTCTCACAAATTTATGCATATAAACTTCAAGTATCATAGATATTCAAATATTAAAAAACACAATGAAATGAAGACTAAAATGCTTGAACAAATATGATTGATCAAACACAAACACAAACAGATTACAAATCAAGAGGAGCCACAACACAGTATTTATAAGTGGAGAAAAAACCACTCTAAAAATTTACTTCATTAAGCCTCATTAGTAAATCAAAATCTCATTGGTTACATTCAATGTCTCAGTGACACTATACAACTTACAAGAACTATATAAAATAATACTCCTATTTTCATATACTTATACTATTTTCCCCTTCCTTAATAGCAGTCCTTTTGGAAAGGTAGTGACCTCCTATAGGGGCTTGGCCCATTTAATCCTCTTGCAAATCCATAGCTTCCCCATCGCTATTGGTTTCGGCTCCTCCAAACTCTTCCTCGCTGGTATTCAACTTTCACTTCTCCAATTTGGAGTTGCAGCCTAAAAATAAAGTTTCAAAATGTGCACATCAAAAACTCAGAAAAGTCAAATAATACAAAGGGTAAAATTCAAACATTTTAATTTCCTTTTCCAACTATGGCACCCTAAACTTAGGTGCTAGATATAATGTTTCCTAGTTATCTCTTACAATTTTTTAAAAGATGAATTCATGCAAGACAACAAGCAAATAAACAATATTCAATTAGTGATATACAACTGCATTATTCCTAAACAACTGATCAATAGCTTGATTATTGATTCTAAATTTGTAATTAATACGCTTGAAAGTGTCCTTTCCTGTGTGTGTATTGGAGCTTTGGATGAGGATATGAACATCCATCAAAAGAATATTTGGAAGTAGATTTTTATCAGATATTGTAGTTGCAAGTTCCACTAATTATAATAAAGATAAATAGTTTTACCTTTCTGCATCAACTAATGCAATTCTGATAACTTTTAGAGGATCGACAATGCTAGCCTTTATCATATCAACATACTCACCAGCAAGTTGCAACACAACATTAAACTTATTAATTAGACTCAAAATCTAGGAAAGAAAAAGAAACTTCAAACATTATCAATTTAGTAAAAAAACATCAATTTCAAAGACAAAGTAGCCAATGCTTCACTCTCTACATCCTCTGCCACAATCAAAAGAGGCCTTTGTTTCTATGATAAATGCAACAAGAAATTATATTATTTGTCAAAACTTATCACTATGTACTTATGAACTCAAGATCATTCAAATTGTCAAACTAATCAACATGACTACCTAATTTCTTTCTATCACATACACTTTGGGTATACAAGATCATTGAGAATCCCAATTATTGAACTATGAAATTCAACAATGCAACGAAATTATATCTTAAGTAAAATGTAAATCAAATCAACATTACATGTCTCAGCTAATCAATTGATCTCAAATTGTATATAAACCTTTGTCATATAGCTTAAGGACATCTACAATAGATATGCGCAAAATGAATTTTGTGGAAAGGCTTTAAAAAATTTCAAGTGAATACAATTCGCAGGTGTAAAGACAAATTCGACAACCTTTGCCAACATTCTCCCTTCCTGTGCCAAAATAGGAGCTTTGAAACAAGATATGAACATTCATCAATGCATAGACAATACACAACAATATCCCTATAAGAAATGTGGTCTATGGATTGCAATATTGCAGGATATGCACAAAATAGATTTGTTGAAAAGGCTTTAGAAACTTTCAAGCAAATGCAAGTGGCAGGTTTAAAGCCAGATTCCACAACCTTTGCTAGCATACTCCCTACTTGTAATAAAATGGGAGCTTTGGGCAGGGTATGTACATCCATCAAAGCATAAAAGAAAGTGGATTTTTGTTAGATATTATGAAATTATGGTGGACCGTTAAATATTTATTGAATTGTAAATTCTCTTCCCATAAAGACACATGAAATAAAAGGGTGGAATCCAAACTAAGGCTATGACCATGTGACAATTACCATTTGAGGAGGGTAAATGTGGAAGGTTTGACTATCATGTAATTACATCCATAAATGTCAGTCTCATTAAGGAATATTGGATCTGGGTATCATACCCTTTAGTGCTTAAGAATCTACAGCTATACTAGCTTTAAACTATCTTCAGTCATATATTTTCACGTATGGAAAACCAATCATGAACTTTTTACTATCTAGATTACATGTACTTCATTTTTTTTCTCAGAGATATACTTATAAATGTTATCATGTTTTGTATATCTCAACAACTATAATGAAACTTAAAATATTGCATAACCATATAAAAACATCACCTACATTGGCCGTAGCAAAGCCCACAAATAAGCATCTACCTACCATTTAAAAAATGAAAATGAGAATATTCCCAAATGTAATGGTACTGATTCTAATTTCAAATTTGAACAGTTGCACCATTGTAATATTAATCTAAATATTAACTTACAATCATTCTGTAGAAGTCCCCATCAACCTGCTTTGGTTGACATGTATGCAAAATGTGGAAACATAGAGAAAGCATGTAAAGTTTTTGATAGAATGCCTTGAAGAGATGTCATCTCTTGGAATGCAATTATTGTTGGATAAAAGCAACAAAACATATACACATAAACAAATGAAAAATAGAAAAATTGAACTATTTTAATGCCTAAAGTGATCAATATTACATACCAAAAATGTTTCTCAAACTATGCAATATTCTAGGAGCAAATATACAATTTCCAAGCAAAATAGGATATACCAAATACAAATGTTGAAAACATGTGATTGTAAATTTGCAATTATGAATATAAAAGCACACCGACTGGTAGGACATACCCCTATAGGCTCTTAAGTTCCTAACTAATAAAATGTATCTAATATTGTATTATATTGAAAGTATATTGCATTGCTTTCCTTGTTGGTGAAAACCATCCATTATAAGTGTAATTGAAAACCTTCTTTGCTTCCCAAGATCCTCATTTCTAGGACATGGGGACATGGTTTTGATGAAAGCAAAAAAATTCCCAATTTTCAGGGACATGAGAGTAGCTATTAAAATAAATTAACCAAACTAAAAGCAGCTGAATTTTTTAAAAATAAATACAATATATTGAATTCACTAAATTAACAGGGGGAGGATTATCATACGATATACTAAATTTACTGAATTAACAGGGGGAGAATTTACAATGATAATTCTCCCCTTGTTAATTGAATATGATATACTAAATTTTTTCCTTCAAATTGAGCAGGTTGTCCAATCCTGAAAATGAGGATTTCCCTTGCATGTCTCCAACTCCATATCAAAAACATCACCTATACCCCTGGGACATGTCCCCATGGAACACTGACTTTTAAGTTTTTTTATGATTATAGTTTAAAGAAGCAAAAAGAAACTAAAATTTTAAAAAATAAATATAACATACTGAACTTACAATGATAATCTTACCCTTGTTAGCTTTTCAAGGGTTTTTAGCATTTTTTCCTTAAAAGTTGCCTTTTTCTATTTTTATGCTCCAAATGAAGCAAGCTCTCCAGTCCTAAAAAATCAGATTTCCCTTCCAAGTCCATGGTAGAGACATCGCCTAAACCCCTGGGACATGTCCCAATAGAACACTGATTTTAACTTTTTGCATGATTATAATGACTAGATTAATGTTTGTAATGTACATAATCAAAAAAATAAACTTGAAATTAATAGTGTTTGTCTCACATTTTCAAAAAAAAATGATTGAACATAATGTAATCCCACCATAACCCAAAGTAAATTAGTATGAGAACAAGTGTAGAGGATAATAGTATAGGTAAGCCATTTTTCAAAATAGAGTCTAGGTGAATATTTATCAAAAGATGCAGTATAAAACTATTGTTTCTCCATGTTTAGGAAAAGGGGGGAATATGGGGACATGGGGACAAGAAGTGGAGGACAACAAATAATTTCCCAAATTTTTGGGGTGGCAAGGAGAGTGAGGGGGAAAAATTATTAAAATAACCTAAACAAACTAAAAGCAACTTATAAAAATCATATACAATGTGTTGCATTTGCAATGACATTCCTCCCCATTTTAGGTTTTTAGAAAATTTTAACATTTTCTTCCTTAAACACTCACCTTTTTTTCATTTTTATTCACCAAATGTAGCATGATGTCCAGTCATAAGGAAAGGGAGTGTTCTCTACAAGTCCCAAGGTTTGAGTATATCACCTAGACCCCCTAAGGTCATGTCGCAATCAAAATCTATATAAAACCATCCATAAATGTTATACTCTAAGGCATATTAAACATCCCTTGTTGAAGCCGACAATGAGATTCATTTTCTATTTACCTTATATATTGTTCAAGAAGCTTCACATGCCCTATACCCTTCTAGATTTGAACTCATACCTCCTTTATGGAGTATACACAAATTCACAATCAGTTTATCAAGCCCCACTCACACTAGAGAAATGATGGTTTGAATACTGGTACAAGGATAGGTATGCCATTCAAATTGGTGCATATGACTAAATAAAATAGGGAGTATGGCTATATTTTACATAAACATAATCACGAGTGGGTGTGGATATAGAGAGATGGTCCATATTTGTTTCTACCTTATAGCTCCACACAAAAGGACTTGTGCTATATCATGCAACTCTACATCTCACATACAACATACTTCAACCATTATAAGTTGTCATGCACAATCCATGCCATATTGGACTTGTCATGTCATGTTATGCCATGCTTCCATAATCCATGCCACATCAACACGCCTGCCCAAGCAACCCCTATGTGGAATACCCACCAAACATTCAGGAAGTGACTTGTCAGTCATTACATAGATCTCAACAAATTTGTAATCACCATTCCTGTAGTGTAACAATAAACAATCTTTAACATACATAGAGTAGGATAGAGGATAAATAATAGGTTGAGCCAAAATAAGAGATATATAAAACTAGCAATTGTCATGAATTTAGAGTATACGTGTAGCTAGGAGATACACAAATTAATACCAAAAAACTCTTATTTCACAATTTAGTAGGAAAATAAAAAAAACCTGAATTTTCTTTACTTTCATTTTCTCTTCATGCTCTTTTTCAAGTGTTTGGTCAATGGGTGTGAGCTCTTCTGTAATCTAAGAAAAAAACCAACTAGTGCATGGGTAAACCAGAACAAGAAGAAAAAGAATTCATATGAAACTCTATGTTTTCACTCACATAACAGTCATTTAATCTACAATCTATCTCCATCAAAAAATACCAAAAAAATACATAAATTTATTTTTCATGGAATTGTACTTGAACCCAACTCTCTAGACATACCTTTTGTACATTATGTATTTCATCATAGTGCCTTTTCAAATTTCTAGTCATCTTGCAATCCAATGTACCTAAGTTATCCAACTTGCAATCAGCTGAAAATGGGACCTCAGGAATTAATGTTCCCATAGCAGCCACCAGGGAAAGCC
The DNA here is from genome assembly GCA_007258455.2 of Sequoia sempervirens. Classification (NCBI taxonomy): domain Eukaryota; kingdom Viridiplantae; phylum Streptophyta; class Pinopsida; order Cupressales; family Cupressaceae; genus Sequoia; species Sequoia sempervirens. The sequence continues at coordinate 26,314,321 of VDFB02072274.1, forward strand.
TTCTTCCAACTTCTAGTTGGACTCCATGCCCATCTTCTAAAACTAGATCCATGATCCTTGTAAATGGAGCCCATTCATCAAGTCTCTTGTTTTCTAAATCAATAGTCCACAAACAATATAGTTTTAGCATTACCACCATACTTTGAGAACCTAGATTATCACCACCATATTCAATCTATCTCAAATGGAAAGCAAAATATAAAACATTAATAAGCTCTTTGAATAATCATAAAATCATGTAAAATACAAATTATTGTAGCTAATTGACAAGGCTTCCTATATTCTGGCATATGCCTTGTTGAATCCAGAAATCTTTCTAGCTCTATATTGTTGGAATATTGTCATTGATGTCAAAGGGTAATTCAGTGGTGAGAATAAATTTAATATGAAAAAGGGATGCAAAAACAAGGTTGTGTTGCAAATTAATTGTGACAGGTTGCTAATGAAATCAAGGAGGTTATTTAAATTGTGAAAATATTTTATTTTTAAGTGTTACAGTTGTGATAGATTGTCAACAGAATTAAGGAGGTTATTTAAACCTTCAAAATTTCCTATTATATTCAAGTGTTGCAGTTGTGAGAGGTTGAAAATGGAATTGGGGAGGTTATTTAAACCTCTGCAACTTTCTATTTTCAAGTGTTACAGATGTGATAGGTTTCCAATGGAATCAGGAAGGTTATTTAAACCTCTACAGTCTTCTATGTTCAAGTGTTGCAGTTGTGGCAGGTTGCCAATGGAATCGGGAAAGTTATTCAAACCTCTACAATATTCTATGTTCAAGTGTTGCAGCTGTGATAGGTTGCCAATAGAATCAGGGGGGTTATTTAAACTTTACACATTTCTATGTTCAAGTGCTACAGCTGTGACAGGTTGCCAATGGAATGAGGGAGGTTATTTAAATCTATACACCCTACCATGTTCAAGTGTTGTAGTTGTGACAGGTTGCCAATGGAATCAGGAAGGTTATTTAAACGTTCACACCCTTCTATGTTCAAGGTTGCAACTATGACAAGTTGCCAATGGAATCAAGGAGGTTATTTAAACCATGACAATATTTTAGTTTTGAATGTTGCAGCTGCAATAGATTGTCAATAGAATCAAGGAGTTTATTTAAACCTTTGAAACTTCCTATTATGTTCAAGTGCTACATTTGTGATAGGTTGACAATGGAATCAGGAAGGTGATTTAAACCTCTACAACTTACTATTTTCAAGTACTGCAGACGTGACACATCGAGTGGAATAAGGAAGGTTATTTAAACCTCTACAATCTTCTATGATCAAGTGTTGCAACTGCGACAGGTTGCCAATAGAATCAAGGAGGTTATTTAAACTTTTACACCCTTCTATGCTCAAGTGTTGCAGCGGTGAAAGCTTGCCAGTGGAATAAGGGAGCTTATTTAAACATCCACACTCTATTATATTCAAGTGTTGCAGCTATGACAGGTTGTCAATGGAGTCAATTTCAGATTGGGTTCTAGGTGGCAAATTGGGAGCCTTGGAATAGGGTATGGACATCCATCAAAGTATAAAGGATAGAGGAATTTTGTTAGATATTGTAGTTACAACTGATCCTATAGACATGAATGCTAAATGTGGGATCATAAACAAGGCACTTGAAGTATTCAAAAAAATGCCTCAAAGAAATGTGGTCTCATGGACTGCAATAATTGCAGGATATACACAAATAGTGCAGGGGCACCCTTGCAACATTATGTCTCCATTTTGGAAATTCTTGAAAATTCTTAAATTTGGCATCTTTACTTTGTAATAGGGTGGAAAAGAGTCATTTTGTACCTCTTTAGGTTATTATAAAGTTTATTAGGTCCAAAAAGTGCAAAAATGTAAAAAGATGTAAAGTTGTCAACAAATATTGACAAAATTGCACAATTATGTAAAAGTTGCATATAGAAGTTGAAGGGTCATAGGTGGTTCTAGGCATTAGGAAGTAGTTAGAAGTTTGAAAGATAGTTGAAATTCCTTTATAAAGGCTTTGTAAATCATTTTCAATTCACGGGTGATTGTATAGAAGGTTTTGATCAATGAAATAACACAGTTTTATGCATTTTCTACATAATTCTTATGTTTTATGTCATTGTACGGTTGTGTACGGATAGATAATAAAATTTAAGTGGTTGTAAGTAATAATCCCTTCAATCACCTTCCTGATGAAGTGAATTTCATGCAATTTGGTTCCTTTTTGAGTAATTTATTGTGAATTCTAAGAAAACTATTGAAAACCCTAATTAGGGTAAACAAAAGTATAAAGAATTATGGTTTTTCCATTGTATATGATGAGATCCTTATATTTTTGGTGAATTGAATCCATATTAAATATATTTTAATATTCTTAAGGTTTCATACCATGGGGTTAGGATTCATGTGTAAAAGATTGAAGTTTTTGACTATAATTTTGTGTATAGTTAGAAGAAAACAGGGTAGTTAAGCTAGGGTTTGAAAAAATACATAAGGGTGTGAACTTTTGATGCATTATTAAGCACATGTCCATTAACAAATTTTCCAACCATTGGATCAAAGGATCTATGTCTAGGGATAGGATATTCAAAAACCCTTGTTTGGCATGAAGGCCTAATTAGACCTAATACAAACTAGAATAGTTAGTTTTGAGACCCTTGGCCCAAAGGACCTAATGTCCAATTTGAGATATGTTCTAAACTAGCTTAATGGGAGTTTAACGATGTGATTTTTTTTGGGTTACAATGAATGGTTTGTGAGAAAATATCTGATAGAGGCGTTTGCAAACCTACTAGCATAGGGGTCAGGTTATGAAGAAATGACCAATAATTGGAGGGATGGACCATAATGGAAGTTTGCATGGGTTAAGTTTATGTCCTTAAAGGGTGAAAAGGACTGTTATGGCTTTGTCTAGGTTCCTGGAAGATGAAAATATTATTTGATGCTACATTGAGGCCATGTGTATAATGGAGTCCTTTATGAACTTGCAAACTTGAGATTATTTGAAAGGGAAAACTTTGCCATTGTTGTTTTTTATTGAATTGAAGATGTTTAAGGTGTCTTGAGGATTCTATTGAAGTTTGGAACTCTAATTGAAAGATTGAATGCTTGGGTGAAGGTTTTGTAAAGAAAATGTAGCTTTGAATGAGATGGCTAACAAAGGAGGTTCTGATTTTTGTCAAGTGAAGATTAAGGTGTTTTCTTCCTCTAGATCTGCATCAACAAATTAGATTTGTTGAAAAAGCTTTAGAAACTTTCAAGAAAATTCAATTTGTAGGTTTAAAGCTAGACTCTGTAACCTTTTGCCAGCATCCTCTCTGCCTATTCCAAAATGGAAGATTTGGATTAGGGTAGGGACATCCATCAAAGCATAATAGAAGGGGGATTTTCATCTGATATTATAGTTGGAAATGCTTTGGTTGACACGTATGCAAAATGTGGAAGCATAGAGAAAGCATACAAAGTTTTTGATAGAATGCCTCGAAGAGATGTCATCTCTTGGACTGCAATTATTGTTGGATATGCACAAAATGGATTTGTTGAAAATGCTTTAGAAACTTTCAAGCAAATGCAATTGGCAGGTATAAATCCAAATTCCACAACCTTTGCCAACATATTTCCTACCTGTGCCAAAATGGGGGCTTTGGAACAGGGTATGAACATCCATAAAAGCATAAATAATAAAGGAATTTTGTCAGATGTTGTAGTTGCAACTACCCTCATAGACATGTATGCAAAATGTGGAAGCATAGACAAGGCATGTGAACTATTTGACATAATACCTGAAAGAGATGCCATCTCATGGAATAGGATGATTGCGGGATATGTACAAAATGGATTTGTTGAAAAGACTTTAGAAACTTTCAAGCAAATGAAATTAACAGGTGTGAAGCCAAATTCCACAACCTATGCCATCATCCTCCCTGCCTGTGCCAAAATGGGAGCTTTGGAGCAGGGTATGAACATCCATTAGAGCATAATGGATGGGGGATTTTTATTAGATATTATGGTTGGAAATTCTCTGTTAGACATGTATGCAAAATGTGGAAACATACACAAGGCATTGGAACTATTTGATGGAATGCCTCAAAGATATTTCATCTCATGGAATGCAATAATTGCAGGATATGCACAAAATGGATTTTGCAAGGATGCTCTCAAAATATTTGAATTAATAAAGCACTCTGAAACATATCCCAACATTGTAAGCTTTGTTTGTATTCTTTGTGCATGTAGCCATGGAGGTTTAGTGGATGAGGGTTGTGCATACTTCAATCACATGAGTGATGCAAGGGAGGATGGATTTCACCTATAACAACACAATTCAAGTTAGTGGAAACAACAATCAAATCCACAACTCCTTCCCTTGACTCCTTCTCGATACAACTTTGCCTTTTGCTTGTAGGTCAGCAGACCTCTATTTTACAACTTTTCTCACAATCTCTTTAACAACTATAGAGACTCTTCATAGATTTGAATACCCCTTTTGAACCTCTCTAACATATCTCAAAACCAATATATGTTCCTCTTTAACAATCCACTCAAATCCTTGTAGCCACACTATCCTAAAGGGTCAAATAGGCCAATTTTTCAAAGTAACTACTCTTAAAACTTACAAGAAGCTCAAGATAACTACTCAGACCTCTAAGATATTCTACCAATAGCCATTTTCAATAATTTTTATGGTCCCAAACTTTCATTCTTTCGTTGTCCCAAGAAACCCTTGTTTTCACCATTTTTAGGGAGGATTTATTCAAAGTCAAGGTTCCACAACTCATACAACCTTAAAAATGCCTCCAACACATCTTTTTATGTCTTATTAACTCAAATTACACTCAAATAGCCATTACTTGCACCCTTCTATCCAAATCTTACTCAAAACCTCACATTTCATGCACTAAATCATTGTTTTTCTTCAAGACAGTTAATTAAATCCCCACAAAAATCTTCATAGAATCCCCTAAAACTAACCTACCCTCCTAATAAACCTATGGGGGGCCCATTCCACTTAGCAATAGGAGTAACAGAAGGTGGAATGGGATTTTATTCCATTAAAGAGACTTCAAACCCTTCACTAACGCCTACAGGCCTATCAAAAGAAGTTTGTCAATAAATCAACTATAGCTTGATGTACTTCTCTCCAAAAGGAACGAAAACCAAGATTTAACCTGTATTCAACTAATTCCAAGGTTCTTTTAATAGGATGTGACTATACAACCTCATCCAATGACCTGTAATTTCATATTTATGAGCAAAATATAGAATTTTGAAGCAAATAGGGGTTTATTTTTATTGAAACTTCTTCACAAAATGTTTAACAACCATACCAAACAATGGGTTACATGCCTTTATACATTTCCTTCATGAAAATCCCTCCAAAAATTGACCAACTTCTTTTCAACTACCCCATGACTCTTGAGTTCCTAGAACTTTGCATATTTTGCAATTACAAGATTGACAACTTTGTCAACTTTAACAAATTTGCATTTTTGAACCCATAAACATTCTAAACACCACTAGAGTGACTTCAAAACATTATTTCATGGTCAATCATGACCTTATTCACCTTGACCTACAACTTGACTCACTAAAACCCATAATAAACCCTATTTACATATCTTGCTCTTTTGAGCATTTTTTACAACATTTCAACATTGTTTCACAAAACGATCTCTAATTACATGCAAATGGCTAATGAGGCCTTATTGACACCCACCATTAAATTAATAATAACACCTAAACCAACCTATGACTCACCATTATTGACCAAATTCAAATGAACCTAAATAGGTTCTCTTGCACCAATGAGTAAGCCGTATTGCATTACACCTACAATTGATCATTACATGTGCATGGTTGACCTTCTTGCCCATGTTGGCTATCTTGAGGACACTCTAAAATATATCATTAAGATGCTAGTTAAACCTATGGTGGTTGTGTGGATGTGTTTTCTTGTTGCCTATAGGTTACATATGAATATAGGCTTAGGTTACATATGAATAGTTTTCTTCCCTCAGTTAATTTTTTATGGAGATTATATCTTCAAGCCAATTGTTTTTCATCTTCTTTCCCATAAGAGTACAACAAGAACTATTGTGTAAAATGAAAATTTTGAGAAGAATAAAAATTGAGATTTTGGCATGGGAGAATATGATTTAAAAGAATTAATATGTGCCTTTTAATAACAAATCATGAGTTCTTGTACACAAATACATCCCAAGTGAGTGTATCCATGGTTATCATTAAGGGTGGTACGAGTTGACCCAAATGGAGCGTAGAGGTCAAGGCACATCTATTCTTTTGCTTATAAGGTGATCTATTTGCTCAGATCCTATGTTGATATTCTAGGTTTTGATGGGGCTACAACCATAGTTTGGGCACTAGTAAGGGTTTCTAGATGTTGTTCTACCAGTGATGCTCTGAACAATCATGGTTAACCTACATATATGCTTACTATATATCGTAGGAAATCTCTTGTAATGAAGTTGGTCCACATTATTATGAATTTTATAATATACTTTGCAACAATTTCTCTAATAGTTATAGGATCCTTGTGTCATGATTTCCTAGATTGAAGAATCAACTATGAATATTGATGAGAAGTGTTAATGTTAGCGAGGTAAAATATTGGATATAGCTGGCACCCTCATTTGCTATTGATTTAAGACCTATGGAAAAAGATGGGTGATCATGCATCATGTAGATACTATTAATATAACATGTCAAAATACGAATGGTCTCACTATGTTAGGGAGGATATCAATGCATATAAGGTGTTTGTAACAAACCTACAAGAGGATCAAAGTTTGTACTACTATTTATATAATGCACAAATACTTGGTGATTAGTGTCTAATCCCTAAATCATCCACTCAATGGAATTTTGATTATTGTTGTTCCAATGGATTTGGATAGGATTAAGGGTTTCAAAGTGGAAGGCTTCTCCTACCTAGAATCGTAGAGTGAAAAGTGGAGAAATGTGCAAGGCATAGTTAATATTATGGGTGTGAGACTATGGTACATTTGAGTAGCCATATGGTATGTCCCTAGAGGAATTGTTTGTCATATGAAAATTGTGTAGATGAATATCGATAATTTAACAAACCCTTAGTGCATAATAAGCATTCACACACACTAATCACACAAGTCTTAACATTTTTTTCCTCTACTAAGGTTTTATCATTTTTGTCCTCTATGATAATAGTGGTTTAGAAAAAAACAATCAATAACTAAAGACTATCTTCATTGTTGTCTATGTTCTTCGTTATAAATATCTTCTTTTATTGGGGAGGTGATACATTGGCCTCATCACTTAGGATAATCCATTGTCAAAAAAATTAGATCAAACAACTATGTGAAAAGATGAAACAAACATTTTGTCTTACTGCAATAAAAAATGTTTTGTCCCCCAACTTAGAGAAAAATATCAGCAAGAATGCCTGCATACAAAATTCAAAATGGTGATATAAATTCAAACCCTATCCAAATCATATATCAAAATAAATCATAAGTATGGCTGGTGATGAAATATATTTTAATCTAGACCAAAGCCATCATCTCTCCTAATCTTCACTACAACAACAGTCTCCTCTATTTCACCTTTCTATATGACATCGTACAATCCTTCCCCTACTTTCAAATGCTCTAAGAAGTTGCCAATGGCATATTTGATGTCGTTGAGAGAGTATTTTTTGTAAAGAATATTAGTCGAGGAAGAGGGCGAGGTTTCAATCCATGGTCTCGAATCCAAGTAGTCTTGAAGCTTTATAATTGCATCATCCTTTTCTAACATGAGTTGATCGTTTATCTCTTTCAGCTACTCGATCTCTGCAAGTGCTTTAAGGGAGTCAATCTCATGAAAAAAAAAATGAAAACCCTCCTCCATTTCACTTTTGGCACTCATATTTTCTTTTTTATTTTTATTTCCCCCCATTTATTTAGGTTTCTTTATTTCATTTTATATCTTTAGTTCTTGTAGTCTTTTTATGGCTTTAGGTTGCTTTCTTAATTTCTTAATTTCTTTATTTCTTGTAAGGTTTCTCATTTCATATTTTATTTTATTTTTAATCATGTTTGGTCTTTCCTAATTTCATTATTTCTTTCTTTCTTGGATTGACCCTCTCTTTATTTTATTAAGCTTTCTTAATCTCATTAATTTTATTGTATTTTTTATCATTTTTGTTCTTTCCTTAATTTCTTTATTATTTTGGTTCTTGTATTCATTTCATATCTTTAGATTTTATTGTTTTATATTTTTAATTATTTTATAAAAAATTTCAATTTTATGGGTCTTGTTTTTAAAAAAATTTCTTATATTGCAAATTTTATTCAATATATTAGTCACTATTGTGTTAATAATTAATTTTATTATATTATTTCAATCATTCTTTATTTTAATTTTGTTTCCATCTCTTTATATAAGGTTTCTTTCTTTTTAGTTCATTTGTTGTTCTAGTGTAGTCTATTTTTTTGTATTTACATTAGGAGATTTAATTATTTTAGTTTTCTTGTTTATTAATTTTTTTTATCATTTTTCAGGTCATCTCTAAGTCTTTTCCCTTTAGTCCTCTCACCCCCTCACCTATTTATCACTCCTTTTCTGCTACTTCTATCTTTCTACTATTTTGTTGCATTATTTTTCCTAATCATGGATCATGGAGTTTGATTTGAAATTTTGATTCATTTACTCACACAGTTTCAATCCAGAAATATGAACAAACCCATTTTTTATTTTTTATTTGTGTGAAAGTGTCTACAAGATAGCCCTCAAAATGCAATTGGATTGTTTAAGTCATATTTTATTAGTGAAATTGACCACAATTTCTCTTTGATACATTTGACATGCTAACACAATAGGAAAATCAAACTGGCTTCAAATTATAGTTAAAAACATTAACAATTCATTAACATAAAGAGTAATAAAAGTTAAAGAATGTAAATGTTTATAATTTTTTTTATAAAATATGTGAAGGCCTTAAGACTGCATCGAGAGGCAATGCCTTCCACACAATAGGTATTTTTGGTGCACCAAGCAACCTAGGTGGCCAAATGGCCTGCTTAAGTAGGGGTCCCATGAGGGGGGCTTAAGCTCTATGAATTATGATCAAATTTTTAAAAAAAAAAGAATAGAAGAGTAATAGTCATTTATTTAGTCATTAATTTAGCCATATATTTAGTCATTTATTCAGTCATTTTTATTTGTCTAATATTAGTCATTTTTATTTGTTTGATATTAGTCATTTATTTAATGATTTAATTGTGGTTTTACCTGATGACCAAATTAGTCACTTATAGATGACCAAAGTAGTCATTTATTTGCAATATTCTACTAGTGTTAGTCATGTGACTAAAATTTTTAGTCACATAGTCATTTATTTTCCAATATTCTACTAGTGTGGGCTTGCTACCACTAAGGTGGAGAGGTTTGGTAACTGGGCCAAGTATTTGGAGGGTTGTTCCAAGGCTGAGGTGGATATCCTCCATAGTTGGATGGGTATGGTGGTTTCCATTGATTACTAGATGCATAAGAATTGAAATAAGGCCCAATAAAAGATAATGGATTTGGTGGCATACCTTGTCTTGGAGCCCATGGTCTTCTTTGTGCAATGTAGAAAACCTAATCATCATCAACCTGAACTGGCCTAAATTCTGGTGGAATCTACTTGCTATCAATGTTGGCTACCATTTTGCATCTATAGTCCTTTTGTCTGCAATGAGGACAATATTCTACCAACATTGCCTCTGCCTCCTCTTGTTTCTTCTTTTCTTGAAGAGTGTCTAGTTGAGTAGCCATATTGTTTATGATGTCTTGCTTGAAATCTTCCAACAAGTGAGTAATATCCATCCTTGAGACTCCATTGGTGGAGGATTTACCCATAGAGTATTGGTAACCTCTTCCTTTCTTTGAGGCTACCCTAGAATAGTTCTTACATATCTTCTTAATATCATCCTAGGGAACTTGGGTGATATCTCCTCCTCCCATCAAGTCCAAAGCATCAGTGCAACTTTCATTGATCCCTCTAAGGAAGAGAAACTTTTGAGACTCTTCATTGAGTGTATGATGTGGAGATTTCTATAGGAAAAACAAAAACCTTGAAATATAGTCCTCCAAACTCTCATCTTCCTTCTATTGCATCCTAAAAATATCATATCCTCTTATATTACTGCACCTACAATATTCTTTGTACTTCTCAAGAAAAAAAAATTCATATCATCCCAAGTATCTACAGTATTCCTACCTAAGCTCATAAACCATATTAATGTAGCTTCTTTCAAGGTGGTAGGAAAGAATTTAAGCCTATGAGCATTAGTAGTATAGTCATAACTTTTGTAGAGGATGTCAAACTCAAACAAGAAAGTTTTAGGGTCTTCTGTGACAAGCCCATAGAACTTAGGAAGAACTAAAGTAGGGATGTTCTTGAGATTATCAACTTCATTCTAATGAATGATAGGAAATGAAAAAGATGGCTAGTTGGGTCTATTTCGATTTGCATCAACCATACCTGCTTGATGGAGTTCCAAAGCAAATGGATTCTCAATCAAGTTTTGGGCAGCTTAGTCTTTAGAGGAAGTTTCAAAATTGGTCAAATTGGGAAATGCAACAACAAAAGGATGTGCCTCTTCTTCCTCTTCATCTCTTGGAAGATTTTGAAACTCAACTAGTTGGTTATCAAGACTAGGGTCATTAGGAAGGAATCTCCCATAAGCATCTCTTCTCCTACCTCTATGCATCGGTATTAACTCAGTATCATCCAACTCACACAAAGAATTGGTGAAAGAATAGCAGATCATTACTTTTTTCTAAATGGAGGGCATGCAAAGAACAAACTTTAGAGATACTAAAGCAAGAAAGAAACTATAAATGACTCTAAAAAACTTCCTAGTTTGACACCATCCCCGACAACGGTGCCAAAAATGTTGGCCTCCTCTAATAGTTCAATAACTAAGCCCTTAGAGCTGTGACTTAGAGATTAGACATATATGCTAAGCATTCATCTTACTCATCATGAAGGTGCATTTCATTGTCAAACAAAGGACGTAAACTTGAAATGGGTCAACACTGTATGTGCACTAGGACTCCACTATAGTCATACTTAAACTAGAAAAGAAATAGTACTAAAAATAAAATGTTGGAAAGAAATTAACATAAGCATTGAGCATGAATCAACAACTACACTAAGCATCAACAACTAGACTAGAAATGGATGACATAAATAGAAATCTCAGCAAATAGACAAGAAACTACTCTGTCTGCCTTGGCTGCAGGAACAGTCATAGAACAGAGTTCTAGTGGCTACAGGTACAGACAACTACTAAAACCGAAACTAATTACTGAATAGAAGAATAAATTTTTAACTAAATGGGTGGAATTATCACCAAGTGGGCCCCCTTGAGTGAGTCTTCTTTAAGCTAACTCAAATTCAGCAAATCAGAATATCATTTTATTCCTTGGAAACATGATTACAACATATCAACAATATGACTGTATTACTTAAACTAGAAATGCAAGTACAATCTTAGAACATCCAACCTTATGAAAAGGGGCATATGACCATTATTTATTGAGGGAAAAGCTTCTAATTAACCCTAACTAACTAGGAAAATGACTCCAACAAAATAGGAGGATGCCATTTATTGAAAGCATAGAAAAGAGAGGGAGGAAGTTATTCATGCACCAAATTTTGTCAAAGCAGACTTTCCCCAATGAGAATCTAGCACAACACACTCCCTAGATTTTCTCAACTAACAAACATGGTTGTTTAAAAGGTAGTTACAATATTTCATTTGAGCTAGGAATTTCCCTCCATTGGAAGTTTCCCTCCATCAAGAGTTTTCCCTACTTTGGCCTCTTAATGACCATCTTTTTGACTTCCTTAGCAACCGACCAGCTGGTAGGATTTTCTTCCACTTTGCATGCTTCGTTTACATCAACATCTTAATGTGAACCTGCATGATGTCATTAGCATGCATTCTTGCTTTTTCGTTTTCCTCTTCTGTGGAAGGTAATTTTCAGGTTTGCAAATCAGATCTTGGCTATTCTAACATGGTATCAGAGCTCCAGACCTGTAGCTGCCTGTTCGTGATCTGAAGATATGGCCTCTTTGTGAGTTTCGGGTGCAAGGGTTTCCACAGGCATCTTTTCTGCAAGATCTGGGGTTAGCCTATTTTTTGGCTCACAATGGGCTCAAACGGACGTCGCCATCGCGTTCGCAGCGGCCAAAAACCCTAGAAACGCCTGTCAAATCGTCGATTTTGGAGCAGTTGATCTGGGAGGCAAAATTTTTTTGTTTGAGGGGCCGTACGGCCTCCCCAGCACGCAGATCGAGGCGTGGATTTCAAAAAAATTTTTTAAAAATGTGTTTTTTTCACTGCTCCGTCGGCTCATAGTGTAAAGCTCTCCTGCCACCATGGCCACCAGGAGCGGCCCACCGAGCGTCACTCACTGCTTTAGCCCCCGCGGGCTCTTCCAAACGAGCCCACGGTCATCTGGACGACCAGGCATTGAGCTCAGCCCCGCCAGGCCCTCCAGCCCGCCCGCGGACCCCTGCACAGAGCCGCTGGTCCTATCGGCGCCCAGAGCTATGAGCTCGGCCCCACTCGTCGCCAGATCAAAGTATATTCCGGTGAGATTCTCAGAATATTCCGACAACTTCCAGCGAATATTCCGTCAACTACAGAATATACCGGCGACATGCAATTTTTCCGGCTGCCCAAAATTTTTTGATTTTGCAAGGGGGGCGATTTTTTGCCCTGACGGCCAGACGGCCGTCAAATTTATGCTTGTGAACGGGTGACGTCAGCATGACGTCATCGTCCGTACGGCCGGCCCTCTTTGCCCCCTCCTAGCCCTAATTTGCCCTAAAGAAGCAGTTTTTTTCTTTTGGCCATAACTTGGGCATACGGTATCGAAATCGGGCAAACGAGATATCGCCGGAAAGCTGATTCCGAGCTCTTTCCTGTAGTGCAGTTTATTTTACAGTATTTTTCTGTTTTACTGCATTTATTACTGTTTGAAGTCAGATGTAGTTTTTATGCTTCCAAGCTCATAACTTTTTACCACGATCTCCGTTTTTCGCCTCGTTTGAAGCGTCGGAAAGGTATTGAGGAGCTCTAGGTTGCTGTCTATGCAATTTTTCTGTATCTGTCCCAAGTTTATCAGTTAGTCCAGATTTGGCCCGATGGGTTGTTTGGCGATTACTTGGATGTTTTGGCAGTTGGGAGAGTGCATCTTGCATCTTTGCACTTCATTTTACAGTAATATATCATTTAATAATCACTTGCTGCATCATAGATTCCAGAGTTGTTCCAGTTTGGAGTTTTCGAGTGTTCCGTGGCATCGGGTTTTCTGTTGCTTTAATCATGATTCCTTGAGTCAATCAGTGACTCTCATCCGGTTTCAGTAGTATACAGAAGAATATTTCCTTGCTTGCCTATATCAAGTTCCAGTGTTACTCTACAGAGTTCTTCCAGTGCTTCTTTGCAGCATGTAATCTCATTGTAGGGGGGTTTTGTCCCACTGGGTTTTTCCTTCTCTACTCCTTTTTTGTGTTGTATTGGGTTTCTTGCACATCACTTTGTGCCATATTTTGTACTCGCACTGTATTATAAAGTGCCATGGGGGGTTGTGTAGTGCCTTTGTTTTGCCATCACACCTTTGTCCGGTGAGTGTCCCTCCACGACAACAGTGAATCCAGATGATTCCAGTCTCATGTATGTGTGCTTTATTTTGCACACCACTTTTTCAGTTGCAGGTGCTTTCTTGTGCACTTTCAGATGTTCTTGGTTCCTTTTCCTGCACTCCATTATTGCATTTGTAAATGGGTACCTGATCAGGCCTCGTTGCCGGGACCCATCTTTGCTTTCATGCATCTTATTCTAGTGTTTTAGCTTCTTCCTAAGTTCATCTTAAGGGGGGGTGTTAGAGTAATAAGTTATTATGCTTAATTAATTACATCACATTGATTAATTAATTAAGTCACTTATTCCTCTTTATTACTTAAGCTAAACTTAGGCACATTAATAATTAATTGTTAATTATTAAGTGTGCACACTAGGGTTTCATTTAGGGTTTCCCTTTTAGGGTTTCTTGATCTCCTTCATAAGGATTGATCACATTGTAATAATTGATTCTCTTAATGCATTTTTACTAAGAGGTTTTCTGAGAACATTGTTTTCGTTCTTCATATCTTTTGCATGTGATAGGTATTCATCTTGCATGCAGGTGATCTTGGATTATAACATCTAGCACAACACACTCCCTAGATTTTCTCAACTAACAAACATGGTTGTTTAAAAGGTAGTTACAATATTTCATTTGAGCTAGGAATTTCCCTCCATTGGAAGTTTCCCTCCATCAAGAGTTTTCCCTACTTTGGCCTCTTAATGACCATCTTTTTGACTTCCTTAGCAACCGACCAGCTGGTAGGATTTTCTTCCACTTTGCATGCTTCGTTTACATCAACATCTTAATGTGAACCTGCATGATGTCATTAGCATGCACAAACAATTGCATATCCATAATTACCTTATAGTAACATCCATTCAACCACATGTAAAATTAACACAGATAATCCACATAGCATGTTAATGTCATCAAAATTCACAAAGATAAGTTTATGCCCAAGGTCTATGGATTTAAGGAAATAACATAGAGAATTTCAATAACCAAGTGCCAAAGTCTATAGTATCAAAATCAAATATATGATAAACCATATCAAAATTGAGTCATTAATTGGACTCATCAATTAAAAACATAAAAAAGGCCATTAAGTGGCCAAAGCAGTACCAACAGAGTCAGGAGGGTCTTTGTCATCTATTTTCTTCCCCATACATCAACGAGGTCTGGAGTGACATCGAGAGGAGGACCCCATCCATTGTCAGCTTCTTTTCCTTGATCTTATTTTTCCTCGCGTTGGGACGAGATTACAAGTGCTAGACATGAAAAAAAAATTCCAGAGTATGGCCAACTAGAGTTGCTACTAGGAGTATTATCAGAGGGCCACCTGGAACCACCACCGCTGCTCCCCACTGCTCCTCCAAAGGGCCACCCCTGGCCAACTCATGGAGGAGGAGAATGAGACCACCAAGGAGGGCAGGAACCACACCGAAGAGGAGGCTGAGAGCAGGGGCGAGTAGAGCCACTCCATTGCCGGCCCCAAGAGGGCAACTGGCCACGAGAGGAAGTGGGAGAAGTGTACACTTGAGCCACTATACATAGGGCATTTCCCCAATGATCCAAAAGCACCTGAAGGTGAGCCACTTCAAGTGCAACTTTTTTTCTTGAACTTGAATCTGCAAAAGCACGTTAGAGCAAATAATAGTTTTAGAATATAAAGTAATATTTTTATCCATTTTCCTATGAACAAATATGTAGGCATTTCTATATGTAGGCATTTTTATCCAGATATTGAAGAGGATTTCCACCCTGAAAGTGTGCCAAAGCTGGGTATATTTAGCAGGAAGCCTGTGTAAATCTCCCAACAGAACTATATTCTAGGAGAAGGGCTATGGTCTGAAAGGTCGAAAGAAGTCATGAAACCAATTCCAAAACTATTGAGCTTTGGTACAAAACTAGAAGAGATGCTTAAAAGTCTCAGCTTTCCCACGAAAAGGGCACCGAGGGTCCTAGACCCCAAGTGAACAAGACAAGACCCCATAGGCAAGCCTTGGAAAATAATACACCAAGCAAAGTGGGCAAGTTTCGGCTAAACACTTGTAGAACAAGTGGCAGAGAATCTTTTTCATTAGACATGAGTAGAGGATTGAAGAAGCCACCTCTAGTTCATACTTTCAATCATTGGAAAATATGGCGAAAGCAACATATAACCAAGCCTAGGCTTGTATTTCTTGAAAGGGGTGTCTAGGTACCACTTCCAGTCCTTCCACCAGGGCTTGGACCCATGAATTCCCACCTTATGAAGCATATCTATAGGAATAACATTCACCAAACCATCATAAGTATCATGGTCCTAGTTTTGAAGAGTGTAGAGAGCACGAAAATCTTCCCATGACATAATGCGCATTATGGGTCTGTGAAACACATGTTGCAAAGTTTGAATGTCTTTCTTATGGAACCTTAGTGCCTTAAGCTAAGGTGATTTTGTCAATGGCTGACCATTACTATCAAAGAGGGGTGACCACCAAACCTTTTGTTGATTAAGTGAAAGCCCATCACGGAAACTAGAGTTGACCCAACGGAGCCAAGGCTTAACCGCTTCCTAGGCTCTCCAAATGCTCTTGGCCAAAAAAATTCCCAGAATTTGGAATGGTTCCTTCATAACCAAAAGAATTTGAAATCCAATCCCCTTCCAAGTGGGTTTATGAATAGGAAAGCTGGATTGGATGCAATACCTGAGGAGAATTTTCTAGGCTTCATCTCCAGTAAGGGCTTTAATTATCCATTTCACACACAAGGTAGTACCTTGTCATTGAGTGGAGAGAAAACCAAGCCCTCCAGAGTCTCTGGGTAGGCAGTAAAACTCCCAGGAAATGTGATGAAACCCTATATGGGACTCAACAGAGGCCCAAAGAAAGTCCCATAGAAACTTTTCAAGCTTGGCATAGGTGGCTTTCGAAGGAGCCCAACAAGAGGAGTAATAAACATGTGTAGCAGCCAAGATCTTAGAGCACACTTGGAATTTTCCTGCTAGAGAAAGAGGCTTGGTAATCCAATAGGCTAACTTTTGCTCAATCCTGGAGAGAAAAGTTTGCCACAGCTCAGCTGGAGAAGCCTGGAAGGCAAAGGGAATTCCCAAAAACCAAAATATTTCCCCTGGCCCAATCAATTTCCAACCATACTACTAAAACCAATGAGGAGTGGGTAGAATAGACTGCCTATAGCATAAATTTTTATGCCATTGAATGGTAGAGCCAAACACAAGACAAAAACCGTTAAGAAATTCAAGAGCTGCCTTAATATTATTCTCTTCCTCTAGAAGGGTGAGGTAAGAGTCATCAACAAAATGGCCATTAACAAGTTGATCCTTGGAGGTAGGTAGGGAAATTCCTCTAACATGTTGTTGAGAAACCGCATTGGCTAGCAAATAGCCAAATCCTTCGGTAGCAAGCACATAAAGAGAAGGAGCAAGTGGGCAACCTTTCTGAATGGAGCGGAATAAACCAAAGACAAAATATTGGTGGCCATTGATGGTGATACAAGCAGAGGCATCTGAGAAAAGCATTTGGACAACCTAAATGAAGTTAGGCCCAAACCCTAAGTATTTCAATATGGCAAGAATGAAAGGCCACTCAATGTGGTCATAGGCTTTAGCAAAATCAATTTTTCAGAAAAATAGCTTTCTAGTCTAAATGCCTAGCCCACTCCATACCTTCCCACACAACAATAATTTTATCCAGAATAAACTTGGATTTAATAAAGCTAGTTTTCTCTGGGTGCACAATCTGAGGAAAAAGATGGCGGATCTCCATAGCCAAGGCTTTAGCTATGATTTTGAAAGATACATTGAGGAGTGTGATAGGCCACCAGTTGCAGATATCCTCGGGCTCTCTAGGCTTAGGTATGAATTTAATATTTCCTTTATTAATTATATTACCTAAGGTTTTGGAATGAAAAGCCTCGAGATAGACTTTATGTAAGTCTTGCCCAAAATAGTCCCAAAGGGCCTTGTAAAATTCACATGGGAAGCCATCAACACTCGGGGCCTTGTCATCATCCATGGTATGAACGACTACCTTCAAGTCTTCAAAAATGAGAAATTGCTCTCAAAAACCTTTATGGGTTGAAGATAGCCTATTTGGCACAACAGCAAGACAATCCTGAAGGGCTTGTTGGCACTCTGGCATGTACTTCTGAGAAGTGAAAACTTGTTCATAATACCTAATAAAGGCTTGGAGAATGTCAGGTAACTCAGAAAGCACCTGGGTTCCTTCTTTAATTTTTTTGATGCCAAGAGAAGAGTGCCTAGCACGCATGGCCAAAAAAGACTCCTTGGAGGCATGGTCACCAATTTTTAACCAATGTATCTAGCTTTGATTAGTGCACCTCTGGCAACATAATTGTCTGCAACTAGCTTTTTGTTTCTTAATTCCACTACCCTAGCTTGTAATGATGGGGAGAAAGGGTTAGCCACCAGAGCCTTGGTAGCTGAGTACAAATTAGTTGTGGTAGTCTCATAAGACCACCGATGAAAATGGTCAACTGGAGGCCATAAATGCAGATAAATCTTGTCATGTGAGTGATA
Source organism: Sequoia sempervirens (assembly GCA_007258455.2). NCBI lineage: Eukaryota > Viridiplantae > Streptophyta > Pinopsida > Cupressales > Cupressaceae > Sequoia > Sequoia sempervirens. Next base: position 26,332,495 of record VDFB02072274.1, read on the forward strand.
GCATCATTCCTCCAATTAATCTAGTCTGTATTATGAGGTGGCCTACACTCCAAATTCTAGACCCTACAAATGTGGGCCAACGTGGGCTAATGACAAAGTAGAGACGTGTTAAAAAAATAGCATCTTGCAGGCTCGAGGTTGTCTTGTCTCCCATTCAATACGAAAGGAAATGGGGAAATGATCTGACAAAGTCACATCAACTAACAGCTTAACCAGGAGTGAAGAGCTATCAAAAGAGAATAAAGATTGAGTCAAGATCATGGCATGATCAAGGCTCTTAAATATCCTATTAGAGCTAGCCTGATAATTACACCAAGTGTGCCAAAGGGAATGAGAATGGTGGCGGCCAATATTAGGATCAAAGAACCCCAATTTATTACGCATGTAAAACCACGCCTCTCATTTTTTAGTTGCCCATCTAAATGGAAAAATTCCATCTTTATCATACACCAATTCAACCATATTGAAATCCCCACGCAATAGCAAAGTAGCAACTAGCAATGAATCAACAATCCAACGTCAAAGCAAAGAGTGTTCCACAACATCATTAGAAGCATAAACATTAATAATCCCAAATGAGTGATTATCAATGTTAAGGAGGATCTAGATGAGCCGATGTGTGGGGTTAGACCCGTGGTCAACCACACAAGTGTGCCACCATGGGGACAGAAGGCTAACAGCTCGGCCACATCCAGCTTCATGATTAGTACAAAACATTTGATTAGCTGGCCAAATAGAATGACAAGCCGACGCAAGAAAAAAACTAGAGATTTTAAATTATTCGAGAGAAAGCACTTCAATACCAGTATACTACAAATTATCCCTAACAAATACTTCCTAGAGAGGTCTGTCGGACCTCTAACATTCCATGAGAGGAAATTCATGAGTGAAACTCCTCCATATAATCGGAGTTCGACTCCTCATTCAGAGTAGAGAAGCGATTCTACAAAAATTCTAGCCAAACTAACCCAATTTGAATATCCAAAGAAGAAAATATTTGTTTCTCTTGCACATATTCTCCTTCTTCTAAATGTGGAGAAGGACTGTGAGACTGTCGTTGAGCTCCCACCACAAGAGGAGAAGCATTTTGTTGTGCTATCATAAAGGTAGCAGGCTGAGGTGTAGCCTTCGGCCTGGGTTGCACTAGAATAATTTCAAACCCTACTGGGACCTCTTTCCCCTTCATCGAAGGGTTTGAAACACCTTTAACTAGCTCAAGGAATTTGGAAACCATCCCAGATCCATTGGATTGTGTTTATGGTTCGTAACTGTGGTCCATTTCTCTTCAAGTTTAGAAACAAAATTATCCACCTGATGAGGCTTTTCAGACTCTCGCGATGGGGAAGGAGTATGAGGCACTGCCAAAGGGAAGTCCTTGATCTTGTGGTTTGTAGACTGACATCTATAACACGTGTTCGGTAGATTAAAATAAGTGACCTTCTAGGTGGAGAGCTCCAATTTGAATATCAATGGAGTCCTTCAAATCTTGTGAAAGGTCCACTTCAACACAAACTTGTTTTAGGGGTCGGGCCTGGAGAAACCTATCTAGCTCAATACAAATGACCTTCCCTAGAGAGGACGCAATATGACTCAGAAAAGGAACACAAGGCAAAGTAAAACATGGAAACTCAATCCAAACTAGGACCTGCAACTTGGTGTCATTCGAGACAGTAAAGTCTCGAGTCCACGACTAGAAAACCAATAGAGAAGACTTGACATACTAGGGACCATGATTCAGGATTACTTGAACATGACTGACCTCTGCAAAGTGGAAAAGGAAAATAACCTTGGTTAAATTTTGGACCATGTCAAGACGGACTCCATGAGGGACCTAGGCCTTGTGGACCCATTCTTTAAGCACACTTTTAGGGGGAGTCCTCCCAATGTAAAATACCCAACAAGAGTATGTTGCTCAAGCCATTGACAAGCAAAATCAAAATCAGGCAAAGGTAAAACCACATTAGCTGGGGAGTCAAAAGACTTATCTCATGAGACACTTTCAAAAAAAAAAATTGGGGTCATTTGTTCAGAGGAGGAGCCATTGAGTAGAGTCGTTGAACCAATAACACTAGCAAGAACTATTGGGTTAGAGCCAGTTGAAGGCATATTAAAACAAAAAAAATCCACAGTAAATATGGTTGTACAAACAGGAAAAGAGAAGAATCTGACACCAATGGCATGGTGTAATGCAAGAGGGGCCAAGGATGACTGTAGACACAAGAAAACCCTAGCAGAGCTCATACACCCAACTTCCCATCCTCAAATCGAAAAAATCATTTTTGTGACTTTGAACATATGTATTGACTACCTCTAAAATGGATTTCTCAATTTTGCACTTAATTTGTTGCACTATCTCAATTTTCTTTCTAAAAATTAGTTTGTTCCTTTTCCACCACAGATTCCAAATTATAATTACTGGGGCCACTCTCCATATACATGCAAGAAGAAATGACTTATATAAAATTGGCCAAGCAGTAAACAAATCCCATAACGAAGTGGACAATGGAAACAATACATGCGATTTGGATTTAATAAACTCCCAACATTCTTGAGCCACCTCATAGCCCACAAACAAGTGATCTACTGACTCATATACCTCTTGAAAAAACACACATTTGAAAGGCTCCGCAAATCCCAATTTACTTAATTGATCACTTGTCAAAATTCTTTTCCTTAAAGCAAGCCATGCAAAACTACCCACCTTAGGAAATGTCATTGAATTCCAACATAAGGAATATTCTCTATGAGACTGACTTTGAAGTGCATTTGCAATGATTTATTTGTAACCTTTCTTCACCGTGTAGTTTCCACTTTAGAAGGTGCCCATACTTCCCTATTTGACCCAGCTGATAAAAACACACACTTATCCTGTAGAACTTTATGCAATACAAACTTCTAACTGGGAGATATTGGTGATTTGGAAAAATCCTTCTATATAAATCTCCCTATTATTGGCTCTATACTATTACATAATCTTTTAATTTAGTGCCCCACATGTCTGATAGAATTTTTTCTACTAGTTGTAGATCTTGGGTTGAAATTGGATGGGGAAAACCATTACATGAGTCCTTCCAAACCTGCACACTTTCCCCATTGCTGACTTCCCATGACAAAAAAAGTGTAATAACCTCTCTGCATGCTATGATAAAATTCCACATAATCAGACCACTTGGAGGGTTTGAAATGGTAAATATTCTGGTTGGGTTTCCATTATCCAAATTTTTGCTTTGCATTAGACTACACCATCTCAAATTTGGTTGTTGATACATCCACCATATCAACTTTTCTCCAAGAGCCATGTTCCTTACAGATAAATTATGCATACCCACTCTACCACTATTTTCATTCATGCACATATTATCTAAAGATACCAAGGGAACCTTCCTTTTCTCATCCATGTTTCCCTTCCACTAGAAGTTCTTAATTATCTTTTCAATTTGATGAACAATGCATTTTAGCACCTTCAAAACATCCATATAATAATTTGGAATGGCTGCTAGAACTGACTTAATGATCAAGATACGACTAGATAAAGACGACCATCTAGCCTTCTATGAGAGAATTTTAGATTTTATTCTATCTAAAACTTTATGCCAATACTGAATTTTATCTACCCCCATGAAGAAATGAATTCCTAAATATGCACATGGAAGCTCAACTTTTTGAAAACCTAGCATGTCTACTAGCTTCTTTGAAATAGATGCCTTTGTATTGAAAATGTATATCTTGGATTTATGAGCATTTATTTTTTGACCTGAAGCAGATGAATATTTTCAAGAACCTGTTTGACTTGTGCAACTTCTAGCAGAGAAGACTTCCCAAATAAGAGGGTATCGTTTGCAAATAATGAATGTGTTACTACTTTATTTGTATTTGGAATAGAAACACCCTACCACAACCCTTGACAATGCACCTTTTTTATCATTCTACTTAGTGCCTTTTCCATTATTATAAATAGAACTGGGGACAAAGGATCTCCCTATCTCACACCTTGAGTGGAGCTAAAGAACCCAACTGGGAATCCATTGAAAATTACTGAGAACTTGGCCCTTGTCAAAAATGATCAAATCCATTTACATCACTTCAAAGAGAAACCAAAATTTTGAAGAACCTGAATCAAAAAATCTCAATCTACTATATCATATGCCTTCATCATATCTAGTTTGATTATGAATGAAGACTTATTAATTTTAATGGAATGCAACACTTCATGTGCTATTAGTTCTCCTTTTGGAGTCTCTCTCTTGGGCACAAAACCCCCTTGCTCATGAGATATTACTTTTGATATATGGGGATGGATTCTGAGATAAATAGCCTTGGTGAAAATCTTATATATGGTATTACATAAAGATATGGTCCTAAACTTTGCAAAAGTTTTTGGATCTTTTACTTTCGGAATAACTGAAATGTGAGTTGTATTAAACTGCTTAAGCATTGATCCTATTCTCCTAGATTCCTCTAGTGCCAATAGAATATCAATACCAATTAACTCCCAACATTTTTGGAAAAACAAGGTTGTGAATCCATTTGGTCCTGGTACCTTATCAAGTGATAGGGAGAATACCACCTTCTTGACCTCCTCAAGTAATCATTCTCTTCTTTCTGAATTAATTTAGGAATATTTTCTAACATCTCCTCCCCATTCTCAACTAAATTTGTTGATTTATTTCTTGGTGTTGATAAAAGTTGTGAGAAAAATTTGACACCTTCCTCCTGAATTTATTCTTCCTTTGTTAACACATGCCCTGTAATTGAAGACTGTATGGAGAAAGCAATGTTTAATGACTTCTTTATTTGTGCTGAAGCGTGAATTTTTTTTGTATTTTTGTCCCCTTATTTTAACACCAATTCTTTGGATTTATCCTGCAAATATACTTCATCCCTTGCCACCAACTCTTCCCACTCTATTGGAAATACTTTTTGTTGTTAAAAATTTATTTCATCTAAACTATTCACTACTATATGCTCATTAATTTTTGAAAGTTGTTTGAAGACTCTTACCTTTTCCTGAAAAATGTTCTTGAAGACATGCTTATTCCAATATGTAATCTATGATTTAACATGACTTAATTTTTTGCTCAGCTGAAATATTCATGAACCTCTTACAAAGGGTACACTTACCCACCATTAGCATAACATAGCCAAAAAATGAGGATGCCTAAACCACATTTTTTGAAACTTGAAAGAATATTTGACTTTAGTAGCTAAGCTATTCCCTTCTATTTCTAGAGAGATAGAAAAATGATGCGAACCTATAAAAGGTAAAATTTGTGAATTGAAAACCTTCTTATGAACAAACCAATTTGGGGAGGCTAAGAACCTATCTAGCTGTTCTATAATTTGTAAGAATCCTTTTCTATAGTTTGTCCATGTAAACTTATCATTTCCTAGCAAAATGTCCATTAAAGTATTATCTTTAATAAACAATGCAAAATCTTCCATTACTTTTGGAGGTGGCAGTATTCCACCTTTTTTTCTCTTGTAAATTTGTAATGGCATTAAAAACTCCTGCTAATATGAATTTCTTATCTTTTAGCCCATCCAAAAAAATTGTAATCACCTCCCAGAGTTGCTTCTTTTTAGTTGTAGTAGTTGGAGCATATATTTTAAGCAACCAAATTTTCAAATCAAAATGTGATATCCTCATAAGCTTCCAATTCTTTTCATTCTTAATTCAATCTATTAATATTGATTTTGGATTCCAAAAAGTAATAAGCCCTCCTAAAGCACCCTATGTAGGAGAGTGTGTAGATTTCCAACTCTTCCATTTTTGAATAGTTGATTCATATGCTAATTCTGAGGTCTTGGTTTCTTGCAACAATAATACACAAGCATCTATTTTTTTCTTGATTTGATCTTTCTTGTCAAAGGCATTAATACCCCTGACATTCCAAGATATTATTCTCATTGGTATCAAGAAGAGAAACATTCTCTCCTCAGATGCTTGTTTGCAGACAATAAAATTTTACTATCTAAAGTGGTTTGCACCCAAGCAACTATTTCTTCCTTCATTTTGGTAACATGTGATTTCCTTCCTCTCTTTCCTAGAGGTTTTAGGGTCCCAGATTTAGTACTTGGAGTCTATGAGATTCATAGAGTCTTTGTATAATCAAAACCAACTAAGCTCTTATTATGATCTGTATTTCCCAGTTCCATGATGTCTACATTCTTCTGCTTATCCTCATTTCCCTCTTGTTCTACAGTAAGCTCTTTATCTATTATTATTTTCATATTCATAAAATAACATCTGAGGATCTACACCTGATTCTTCCCTAATTTTCAAATCAAAATTTCCCACTTACATCTCCACTTCCCCTATTTTTTGAAATGAAGAACAATCTTCTTCATTTAATACTGCATCTACAATCTCATCGATCAATTTAGATCCTATTGAATAGAGGATTTTGTTAAAAATTCCTTCCAAAACATCAGATTCATCCAACTACTCCACTCCATTTACCAAGAAACTTCCTAAAGTATGAATACGTGTTTGATTAACAACCTTTGTTTTTAGTATATTATCCTGATTTAGTGTAAAACAATCTATTATATTCTTCAAGACATCCTGAGGCATACTTTTAGGTTGTTCTTTAAACATCAGTCTTTTTACTATTTCCTCCACTTCATGAAGTGATGTGCTGAGAAGAGAGGGAGCATACAAGTGTAGAGAATTTGTTGTATTATTGCCCCAAAGAAAACATGATGTTTGCTTTAGAATGTCATTTATTGTTAATCAAATCAAACATACAAGTTGTTTTCTTGTGGTCAAATTTTGAACAACTAAAAGATAGGAAGCTTTCCCTTGTTGAGGTGACTATACAGGAAGCCCATACAACTTGAGAATGACATTTTCAATTAACTTCTCTCCTTTAGAAGATGAAACAAACTGAATTTTCTTCTCCTTTTCAGACAAAATTTGGAAAACTAATAGAGAAGAGGCTTTCCCCTGCTAGGGTGAATGTGCAGTCAACTCATGCAACTTCAGCATGACATTTTTTGTTTAATTCCCTCCTTTAGAAGATGAAATAACCTAACTTTGCTTCTCCTTATCATTTATCTCTACTAGTTTGGGCTCCAGTTCAAAGTAAAATATTTCCTCTACTTGACAAGCATTGCTAGAATGCCCAAGTTCATGACACTTAGTACATGCATTATTTTGTGTCCCTACTATAATATTTTGGATCCATTCACCATATTTTGATATTAAGTGAATATGTGTTGGAATATCCTTCATAACATCTAACAAGACACAAACCCTAACTAGTTTGGAAAGGTTTTTGAAGAAGGATTTATCATGACTATGAAAGATCCCTATTTGATTGGCCATACTCTCTAGCAATATTAGTTCTCTATGTTCCAAAGCAAGATCCTTCAACTAAATCCAAGATGGGACGAACTTAATCTCCAAATGCTCTAGCCTAAAATTTGGAATCCATGGTTGCAAAAATAACCTAGATCCATGATAATCCCATGATTTGACTTTGTATATAGCATCTCTATGGGATTTTTCATGAAAAATTACAATGAAAATTCCCCTTTCTCTATCAAGATAGAAAAATTTACTAACCCCTCCCCATTCTTCAAAAATAAAATCTTGTAGTTTATCTAAATCAAGAGAAAGCTGTCAAAACTTACATATTAGATCCCAACTATGAAGATCATGGATCTGAGGTTCTAACATATCTTCAGACAAGGTAATCGAAACACTTTTCTACAAAAAAATAAACCTTTGTTTACCTCCTTTAGCTCATTTCTTCCTTGATTTGTCTTGACTCTCTTCGCGTCTCCATTGTAGGACCGATTTATTCTTTCTTTGGGCCTTTTTTTTTTTTGCTAGCTTTGCTTCTTTTCTTTGTTTTGGTCTTTACCTTTCACCCTCCAACACTATGTGGATTATAGCTTTTTGTAACTCCCTCTTGGTGAACTATTTGTCCTTACATTTCCTTTTTATTGTTACAAACCCCCTTTTGTCCATCCTTTTTTTGAGAGTCCCCTGTTTCTTGAATTCTTTTCTTTGCATGCTTGACTTTATTCTCGATTTCCCCCTTCTGCACATCCTTTTCATGGGATTTCTACTTTTGGATTTCCAATATATTCCCTTCAACCCCCTTCCCTTGGACCCTTTTATTCTCTGGCACATTACGGACTTGCAAATCAAATCTTTCTTTCTAAAGAGGTTGTTGTTTATGATTTGGATTGAATGAACCTCTCTGATTGAGATAAATGTATACTTTTCTTTTGTTTTGAAGGATTGCTTCATTCTAAGAAATTTTTTTGAAATGTTTCCTTATATGTTTGGTTGACCTAAAATTGACCTATGCTTCCTTATAAAATTGATTCAAAAATTCTGAATCTCCTTTATACAACCTCTGTGAATCTTCTATTTGACCATCCCATTGCATATAATGTGACCAATCATCTTCGCATATGTCAAAAATAGGTTTTTTATCCTTGAGAAAACACCTTTGAGAGAAAATGGTAGCCAGTTAGGCTTTGTAAACCTATGCCTAACAACATTTGACTGAGACCTTTTTTTTTTCCAAATAGGGTTACATGCAGGTCTATTCAACTGAGAGGATTGTCTACCATAGCCAGAAGGGGCATGATAGTGCTTGTCTCTATCAAGAAAGTAATCATTGGGCTGCCATTTTTTCTCCTGTTGGGATGCCTTTTTTTAGGTTAGTGTAATATTTATTATCTCCTTTATCTTTAATATTTTTTACCAAAAATTATAAAATTTAATTTAAATTCATTTTCCAAAAATTTTGGTAGGCCTCCTTTTAATTTCCATGGCGGATTTTATAAAAAATAAATGGCAGTGAAAAAATTTAATATTTTTTTTTATTTAAAAAGTTTAAACCCCACACAAGGGGGTGGCAGTGGGGCTCGCGTGCAGGACCTGCCGACAATACCCTACTGGCCGACAGGATAATAAATTCGTACCTTTCATTGGCAGGTCTGCCGATGTAAGCACTGTAGGGTGAGTATAGTGGAGGGGGCCGACCCCCCCACAATTTTTATATATATATATATTAAATTTGTTCCATAAATCTTTTAATCGAGACCTTTTTTTAATATATATATGGGCGGGTGCATGAAGTTGGTCACACTTTGTGGCCAAATGGGAAAAAAAATTGGAAACACATAACGAGCTCGTGTTATAATGTGAGCGTGTTATGTGATTTTAAAATTAAAAAGAAAATGAAATGTTTATCATTTGATTTTTACTGTTTCTCAGCTTTGCCCATGGCCAAAAACCCTCACTTTCGTGCTCGCGTTCTAGGAGGAAGGATTTCTGCAAATTTCATCAAGAACAGCTAGATTTTGTTTGCAAATATGGCACCACGACAACAAAGAGATGAGGGAGGTAAGTATTGTTTACTATTTGTTTTGAATTTGTTAGTTTGAAATTGATTTTGTTTGTTTTATGTTAGATTTGATTATTTTTTAAAAAAATTGTAGGAAATCCTGCAAATCCTCAAGAAGAAGAGGAGGTAAATCCTCAACAACAAAATCCTCAACAAAATCAACCTCAACAACAAAATCAACCTCCCCCACCATTCTCTAAATTCCCTCCTGGCACTCAAGAAAATTTGAGGAGTGAAATTGAGAACAATAGAAAACAACTTGAGGATCTTATCAGTAGGTTGAGTGATCCAAATGCTTCAACAACGAAAGAATGCTTCTAGCAAATTCATTGAAAGACATGTTAAAAAATGTAGATGCAATCACCCAACAAATATCTGGATGGCAAGATTGGAGGCAGACAGAGGGCATATTATGCAAACAAATTATCATATAAACAAGTAAAAGATTTAAAAATTACTAAAGGTGATTTTTGCTCTCTATTCACTGACCCTAAAACAAATCAAAATCTTACCCTTCAATGCAAAGAGGTTTCCTATTCATTGGTGCCACCACCAAGAGATTAAGAACCATTTTTATGAAAGATGGTATATGGTCTTTGATTACCCACCGTGCAATAATTGTGAAGTCCCCCAATATTTTCTTAGGAAACTATACAGTGAGTTTGTATTGAACCAAATCCCAAATTATTTTGATATGAGGGAGTTCCAGGGGAGAGATGGGGGATCAGCTCAGGATAGGCCCGGTGCACAGCCGGATCCTATGCAGCAAGGGAGAGGACCTCTCGCTAGGCCACCTCATGAGCAGATTGTGATGCCTACCATTATGAAGGAGAGTGTTGACATAGAGACATTGCAGGAGATCACAAATTTGACCCAGAGTGTCATCCATCACACTAGCCCTATTGTACAATGCCATCCAGGGGAGTCTTCAGGTGGTGGCCTTCGAACCCATGTGTGTCAATCTTGTAGGGTGACTTGTTTGTATGACCCTACCAGCACTCAAGAGGGTGCTACACAGGATCCATATGCTACTACATAGCCTAATCCATATGCATCTATAGGGATGGAGAGGATAGCTGACATTTTGCATGATGCATATGGCATTGACACTCAGGTAAAATTCACCATGTTCATTGAATTTAATTTATTAAATTTTGATTGTGAAATGCAAGATTAACTAATTTAGTTTTATTATTTTAATAAAATTGCAGGGTCATGGTGTAGAGACTGGATACACCAGTCATCCACCTACTAATTTTTGCAGTACACCTATTGATGGGGTATGTAAAGTTAGTAAACAATTATAAATTTATTACATGTGTTAATAGCATTGTTTTACAAATGGTATTTTAATATGTGATTTTGGATGTTGAACAGGGTACTGTTGGAGGTTTCAAGGAAACACCTCCAAGTGCCAGTAGATTTGATCAAACGTTCACGGAGGTAATATAGAATTTAAGGAGAACTTAAGTTTAATGAATTCTAAGTTTAATATATTTGTGTAGTTTATATTCATATTGTTGGTTACGTTGCATTACACATCATTCAAACGCAAAGCATTACTTCAAATTCGATAACTAATAATCAAAAATATATCTGTTTAATACTTGTACTCAAAATTGTGTTCATTAGATTTCATACATTATAAGTCATCACATGGATCGCTATTGTAACTTTTTTGTGATTGAATAATTTTTTATTTTTTTTCAGATGTTGGTTATAGAAACACTGCCAAATGTTACGAGGGCAATGGATATTGGTGTTTCCTCCGCTATATGATCCTCGATGGCTCTGATAGGGGAGGTATGAGGCAAATTACTAAATTTCAATTTACATTCATTGTTATAGATGAACTAGTTCTAGTGAAAAATCAAACCATTATTGATTTGTAATTTAATCCCTATTTGGATGGTTTATACAGGGCTTGAGCATGCCTGAGCATAGGCGTGCAAATATTTCCATCGAGGAGAGTGATCGTGAGATGGCCATAAGTGATTTTTTTTTAAATATATTAATTTTGATAATGTAATTTCTATATATTAATGTCTTTACTTCTTATTGTAATAGTTGAAACTTCACTAGAAGCTAAACACTAGGAAGAGTAACAAGAGCACTCCTCTAGCACAGCAAAAAATGGTGATAGACTTATCACCATTAGATCGCCCAGCAAAGGGAAAGAAAAATGTATTTGAACCAGAGCATGGAGAGAAATGAATTTTGAATGCACAGAGCCCTTTGTGTATTCCTACATGGCAATTTTCTACATATTTTGTATTGGATATATTTGACATTGTATGCCTATATGGAATTCTCGTAAGCCTATATGGCTATTTTGTAACTATATTTTATACTTATATCGACATATATTGATGTATGCATACATGGCTATTTGCTTAATACAAATCTTTTTATCGATGGTGTCCATATTTGCAAATTATAAATTCATGGTTCAATAGATATGAGTTACGTGTATTCAAGTGTATACTTTAAAAATTACGCACATATATTTTTTGACTTACGTGTGAACATTGAAAAGTGTGAAAATTTATGTGTTTGGAAGTCAAATGTAAGCCAATTTTGTAATTCTCAGTTCTTGCATACTCGATCTTATGGACTTATTCCTTCCTAGCACATATTGTGAATATTTCTCATTTGGTGCAGAAGATAGATTCCTCATTTTTTAACCACTCATAGCAAAGAGATTCACAATAATACTTTAGCATTGGAACACTACTCCATACTTCTCTTGTCTAGACCATAAAGGATTGAAAATTCTTAATTTGATGCAATGATAGTCATGAGATGAGAATTTATATAACCATGCCTATTTTGAAACTTTGCATCTAATACTGCATCAACAAGAACTTAAGAAGTGTTGCATAAGAGTGTTAGGTTTGATAGGCCTTCTCTTCCCTAAGGGAGGAGAGCCTACATCTTTAATTTTTAACAAAATTTTAAGAAGCAAATATTTAACCTAAAAGCTTCAAACCTAGATGACATATTTGGCTAAGTTTATCTTGAAAATTATCAATGTGTTTAAACTCTAAAGGAGATTATCCCTGAAAAGAAAACTTTACCCTTTTTCCCAAGGAAATAAATTGCAACAAGTTGCATGTGATTTATCTTATTTCTTTCTCACAATTCCTGGTCAATCATTCATGGCTCAGGATAGTTCCGTTCCAAGGCAAGGACACTCAAAAAATCACTGAGGTTCTCCTACAATCTGCAAGAAAAAGGTTTTGGCTCTTTCACAATGTAAATAATTATGTAACACTGTTTTCTTGTTTTCCTTCCACATAGAAAAATGTTCACATTTTTCAGATTGATCAATGATCAATAATGGCTGATTGTAAACACTTGACATTTTTATGTTTGAACTTTAATTTATAATTTTGTATCATGGCATTTGAGTCGATCACTAATATTTTAATATTTCACTATGAAAGTGGTCGTGTATTTTTCTATGTTATTTGACTATTAATATGGTGGTGTATTTTGAACTTGATTACTGCTGCAAATATGTATATATTTCTAATTTTTATATGTTTTTGTATTACCGAACCCAAAACGAACCCAGCCCCAAAAAAAAATTTCCCGAACCGATGAACTGAGTTCTCGAACCCGATCCCAAACCCAAAACCGAACCGATAACTTAGTAAAAATAGATTTTTTGTAGTTTATATTCATAACATTGATTACATTACATTGCACATCTTTCAAACTGAAAGCATTGCTTCACATTTCATAACTAATAACTAGATGCTGATAGATGACAAAATTTCAATTACAATATAGTTTTTACAAAGTCAACCTAAGCAGTTATGCAATTACTTCACATTGCATAGCTAATAACTAGGAGCAGCTGCCAATTGCATTTGCTTGTCATGGCATTCTATGAGACCACATTTCTTTGAGGCATTTTTTCAAATAGTTCACTACCTTGTCTATACTACCACATTTTTCATACATGTCTACCAAAGCATTTTGTCAAATAGTTCAAGTGTTGCCTTGTTGCTATGGCTCAAAGCCTAAAACAAGTGCTTTCGAACAAGCTATGGATGCTTGGAAAAAATATATCAAAAGCATAATAGTAAGCAATATCATAGACAAGGCAATAACTCTTTGAAAAATGCCAAAGAAATGAAATCTCATGACGATGGAATGCCATGACAATCAAATGCTTTTGATTGTCATGGCATTCCATCAGTCATGAGACCTCATTTCTTTGAGGCATTTTCAAAGAGTTCAACGCCTTGTCTATGCTAACACATTTTTCATACATGTCTATCAAAGCATTTAGCCAAACAATTCATTGCCTTGCTGCTATGGCTAAAAGCCTAAAATAGGTGCTTTCGAACAAGCTATGGATGCTTAGAAAAAATCTATCATAGCATAATAGTAAGCAATATCATAGACAAGGGAATGAACTGTTTGAAAAAATGCCTCAAAGAAATGTGGTCTCATGGTGGTGGAATGCCATGACAAGAAAAATTGTTGTGGATTTTCATGGCATTCCATCACCATGAGACCACATTTCTTTGAGGCATTTTCAAACACGTTGCCTTGTCTATGCTACTACATTTATCATACATGTTTACCAAAGGATTTTATCAAAGCAGCAGTTTACTTCCTTGTTGCTATGGCTAAAGCCTAAAATAGGTGCTTCCAAAAAGCTATGGATGCTTGGAAAAAATCTATCAAAGCATACTAATAAGAAATAGCATAGAAAAGGCAGGCAAACTATTTGAAAAAAAGCCTCAAAGAAATGGTCTCAATGGTGATGGAATGCCATGACAATCCATAGCAATTTGCTTGTCATGGCATTCGTCATGCCATTCCATCACCATGAAACCACATTTCTTTGAGGCATTTTTTCAAAGAGTTCACTGCCTTGTCATGCTAACATATTTTTCATACATATCTATCAAAGCATTTTATCAGATAGTTCATTGCCTTGCTGCTATGGCTAAAAGCCTAAAATAGGTGCTTTCGAACAAGCTATGGATGCTTACAAAAAATCTATCATAGCATAATAGTAAGCAATAGCATAGACAATGGAATTAACTGTTTGAAAAAAATGCCTCAAAGAAATGTGGTCTCATGGTGGTGGAATGCCATGACAAGCAAATTGTTGTGGATTGTCATGGCATTCCATCACCATGAGACCACATTTCTTTGAGGTATTTTTTCAAATAGTTTGCTACCTTGTCTATGCTACTACATTTATCATACATGTTTACCAAAGCATTTTATCAAGCAGTTCACTTCCTTGTTGCTATGGCTAAAAGCCTAAAATAGGTGCTTCCAAAAGCTATGGATGCTTGGAAAAAATTTATCAAAGCATACTAATAAGTAATAGCATAGAAAAGGCAGCAAATTGTTTGAAAAAAAGCCTCAAAGAAATGTGGTCTCAATGGTGATGGAATGCCATGACAATCCACAACAATTTTCTTGTCATGGCATTCGTCATGCCATTCCATCACCATGAGACCACATTTCTTTGAGGCATTTTTTCAAAGAGTTCACTGCCATGTCTATGCTAACACATTTTTGATACATGTCTATCAAAGCATTTTATCAAACAGTTCATTGCCTTGCTGCTATGGCTAAAATCCTAAAATAGGTGCTTTCGAACAAGCTACATGCTTAGAAAAAATCTATCATAGCATAATAGTAAGTGATAAGTTGATGCAATACAAAGATTGCCAAACCAGTCAACAACTTAGGGGACTCTTGTCCCAAACTCATCTTGGAGAAGATCAAACAAAATTTCAACATTTCATCAAAAATCTACTTTTCATCCACTCAAATTCTCTTATCATTCATCATTCATCCTTCCACAAATTTGTATTCCAATTGACTCATTCAAAGTAAAAAACCATTTTAGAAAACTTCGATTCAATCAATTAGATCAACATGCATTTAAAAAATACCATTTTCAACAAGGCACTCTTCCATTCAATCAATTCATTCAACTTGTCCCAAATAGTCAATCCATCATTACAATTGGATTTCAAACTTTTACCAGACCATCAAGCACTGTGAACATCATTATTACAACTGATACAAATCGGGAACTTGCTCTCTTAACTTTGTTTTGACTGAACTTACAATTTCATGTATTATTTTACACCAAGTCTCCTCACTGTCCAATTGTCAAAACAACATATCTCACTTCTAAACCCTATCCATGACTCCATACATCCTTGGCACCATCACTTAGACAACATTATCCCAAAATCAACTCACCGATCACTGTTAGGTCAGACTTCTATTCTTTGAGCAGTCAAGGCACTACTTCTCAATGAGACATTCATGCCCTAAATCGGGTAAACAAAACACACTAGTTTCAAAACCCAAGATCCAAAACACTTATAGAGACCTCTTAATGCCCATGTCCTCATATCAAAATCTCGAAATAACTTATATTGAAGAAATAAGGATTTTTTAGTCTAAACGCTATAAAAAAGGCTACTAAAATAGGCCTGATTTTCAAAGAAGACCCCCTTCAAACATTCCCAAAACACTTAAAACCTCAAAACAGTCATTAGAAATAACACAAAACTTCCAATTTATCCATTTTCAGGGATTAAAAGACTCTTTTTTACAGTATATTGACAAACACTTGTTTATAGGGTGAAAAACTCAAAAATCAATGAGGGTTTCCTGTATAGGCTACATGCAAACCTCAAAACCTCTGGCCAACCATTGGAACATGTCAAAATACATCTGAAAAGGCATTTGGAAACATCTTCTAACCCATGCACTTGTTCTTTCTCCACTATCATGCTGGAAACTGTTCATTTTGATTGGAGAACTCAGAATTTCTTCTGTAGTAGCAGCTCCTTCAAGGTATTCTTATTTTTTCCTCCACTCACAAACATAAAAACATAAAAAATAACCTATCCCTAACCTACTCCACCAATCTACCTGACATACATTGGTGGAGTAGTGTGGAAATGCCTTATAAGACTCTCAAAACTCAATGCACAAGATTTCAGACCAAGACATAAGAAAAATGCTCAAACAAACATTAAATTTAATGGATTCCTTCCCAAATAGATGAAAACAAATGGTGATTCCCCAACATACTAGAAAAAATCTAAATTTGAAACCTAAACTCTTCCACAATCCGTACAAGCTAAGAAACAACTGAAAAACACATAAAATAAGCTAAAACAGGGAACTCTTTGTTAATTTAATTCTTCCAGAGTACAATGATCTCTTTCCTCGGCCTTTACAATGCTTTTAAAGAAGTTTCCAACCATCAACTACATATTCATCTTCCTTGAATGACCTATGACTCGTCCTCTTCCTTGATTTTCTTGATTTTCTTGTTTTGTCTCTTCACATTCTTTCTTTTTCTCTCTTTTACATATTTAGCATTTTGACAATATTACACTTTGTGCTTTTTCATGCATTGATTACATTTAATTTTGGCATTACATGGACTTAAATACATTTTCGACAACTTAGCCTTTTGAAAGCATTACATGACATAGGTGTTCCTGCACCACAAGCTATGGTCTCATGGTTTTTTTTCACATCAATGTGATTTGATTCACATTTTTTTCATGTGAAAATCAGCTTGAACCAAATTTTGTATTATGGAGCTATATTAAGTTGCCACTTCAAAAACCAATGTAACAATGATACAAAATAATGTTTGAGACTACAAGAAGGCATCAAAATGGCTAGTGTACTAAACAAATTCTTTTGATTTACGAATAATGTTGATAACTCTACTTAGTTAGCTTCTTTTTTCAAAACCATACAAATTGAACCCTAGCATCAATATACTCTATATATCAAGCTACCACAATTCAAGTTACATCAGGCCCATATCACCAAGACACAACCTGAACAATAGGAGGAATGGCCTATTTCAACATACTACACTCAAACCCTTAAGGGATTGATCTATTTGAACATAGCTCAGAGCGATTTCGCGTGTTTGGGTGCAAAAGAGGACCATGCCTAGCATAAACATGCCTACTCAGATGTGTTGGAATAGTCCGTTTGGTCACATGAGTTGCAGAATAAAAATTGCACCACTTTGCAACTTTCCACTGCTTGCATTTGACACTTTTTCCATCAACTAAAAACTGGAGACTACGGGGAAACCACTCCAAGATAATAAAAATTGAGAGAGGTTATTGTAGAGGGGCCCAACATGATCCTATAAGATCAGACAAGAAGTTTATAAGGGTTACGGTGTCCAAATAACCTCATGCCAAATTTTGTAGTCATTTTGCCCTTTGGACCCTTAAGGGATCGATCTAATTGAAAGAGTGATTCTGCATGTTTGGGTGCGAAAGAGGACCATGCCTAGCATAAAAAATCCTATTCAGATGTGTTGGAATAGTCCGTTTGGTCACACAAGTTGCAGAACGAAAATTGCACCACTTTGCAACTTTCCACTGCTTCCATTTGACACTTTTTCCATCAACTAAGAATTGGACATCACAGGAAAACCACTTTGAGATAACAAAAACCGAGAGAGGTTATTGTAGAGGGGTCCAACATGATCTCATAGGATCATACAAAAAAATTTTAATCATCACAGTGTCTGAGTAACCTCATGTTGAAGTTTGCAGCCATTTTGTCCTTTGGACCCTTAAGGGATCAATCCGGTTGAATGTAGCTCAGAGCGATTCCACGTGTTTGGGTGCGAAAGAGGAACATGCATAGTGTAAAAATTCCTATTCAAATGTGTTGGAATAGTTTTTTTTGTCACACAAGTTGCATAACGAAAATTGCACCACTTTGCAACTTTCCATTGCTTCCATTTGACACTTTTTCCATCAACTGAAAACTGGAGACTACGGAAAAAAAAATCTGAGATAATAAAAACTAAGAGAGGTTATTGTAGAGGGGCCCAACATGATTCCATAGGATTAGACGAGAAGCTTATAAGGGTCACAGTGTCCGAGTAACCTCATGTTGAAGTTTGCAGCCATTTTTCCCTTTAGACCCTTAAGGGATCGATTCGGTTGAACATAGCTCAGAGTGATTCCGCATGTTTGGGTGTGAAAGAGAACCATGCCTAGCATAAACATTCCTATTCAGATGCATGGGAATAGTCTATTTGGTCACATGAGTTATAGAACGAAAATTGCACCACTTTGCAACTTTCCACTGCTTCCATTTGACACTTTTTCCATCAACTGAAAACTGGAGACTACGGGAAAACCACTCCGAGATAACAAAAAATGAGAGAGGTTATTGTAGAAGGGCCCAAAATGATCCTATAGGATCAGACGAAAATTTTATAAGCATCATGGTATCCAAGTAACCTCATGCTAAAGTTTGCAGCCATTTTTCCCTTTGGAGCCTTAACAGATTGATCTGGTTGAACATAGCTCGGAGCGATTCCGTGTATTTGGGTATGAAAGAGGACCATGCATAATGTAAAAATTTCTATTTAGACACATTGGAATAGTTCATTTGGTCACATGAGTTGTAGAACAAAAATTGCACCACTTTGCAACTTTCCACTACTTGCATTTGACACTTTTTCCATCAACTGAAAATTGGACACCACAGGAAAACCACTCCGAGATAATGAAAACCGAGATAGGTTATTGTATAGGGACCCAACACAATCTCATAGGAATATATGAGATATTTATAAGCATCACAGTGTCCGAGTACCCTCATGCTAAAGTTTGTAGCCATTTTGCCCTTTGGACCCTTAAGGGATCGATCCGGTCGAATGTAGCTTGGATTGATTCCACGTGTTTGGGTGCAAAAGAGGACCATTCATAGCATAAAAATTCCTATTTAGATGTGTTGGAATAGTTTGTTTGGTCGCACGAGTTGCAAAACGAAAATTGCACCACTTTACAACTTTCCACTGCTTCCATTTGACACTTTTTCCATCAACTGAAAACTGAAGACTACGGGAAAACCACTTTGAGATAATGAAAACCGAGAGAGGTTATTGTAGAGAGGCCCAATTCCATCGCATAGGATTAGACGAGAAGTTTCTAAGGGTCACAGTGTCCGACTAACCTCATGCTAAAGTTTGCAACTATTTTTCCCTTTAGACCCTTAATAGATCGATCTAGTTGAACATAGCTCGGAGTGATTCTGCATGTTTGGGTGTGAAAGAGGACTGTGCCTAGCGTAAAAATTCCTATTTAGATGTGTTGGAATAGTCTGTTTGGTCACACGAGTTGCAGAACGAAAATTGCACCACTTTGCAACTTTCCACTACTTGCATTTGACACTTTTTCCATCAACTAAAAATTGGACACCACAGGAAAACCACTCTGAGATAATGAAAACCAAGAGAGGTTATTGTAGAGGGTTCCAACATGACCTCATAGGATCAGACAAGAATTTTATAAGCATCACGGTGTCTAAGTAACCTCATGTTGAAGTTCGCAGCCATTTTCCCTTTTGGACCTTTAAGGGATTGATCCGGTTGAACATAGCTCGGAGTGATTCTACGTGTTTGGGTGCGAAAGAGGACCATGACTAGTGTAAAAATTCGTATTCAGATGCGTTGGAAAATTCCATTTGGTCACACAAGTTGTAGAACAAAAATTGCACCACCTTGCAACTTTCCACTGCTTGCATTTGACACTTTTTATATCAACTGAAAATTGGACACCACAGGAAAACCACTTTAAGATAATGAAAACCAAGAGAAATTATTGTAGAGGGGTCCAATACGATCCCATAGGACTACACGAGAAGTTTCTAAGCATCACGGTGTCCGAGTAACCTCATGTTGAAGTTTGCAGCCATTTTGCCCTTTGGACCCTTAATGGATCGATCCAGTTGAACGTAACTCAGAGCGATTCCGCGAGTTTGGGTGTGAAAGAGAACCATTCCTAGTGTAAACATGCCTATTCAGATACGTTGGAATAGTTTGTTTGGTCAGACGAGTTAGAGAATGAAATTTGCACGACTTTGCAACTTTTCACAAGGCAAAAAGACACCTAAGCTTCAAATCTTGCTTCCAAACTTTTACCAGACCTTGGTACACTTTATTCATCTTTATTTTGACATGAAAAAAACTAAAACACCTTGATCACCTTGTGATCCTGATTTTCCTTGGTACTCCTGCACCATAAACACCCTACTATAACCCTACTCCACTGATCTACAAGCCTAATTCAATGGAGTATGCTCTATTTCTTTACTTCACTCTCAAAACCTCAAATTGAAGGTTCCAAACTGAGTTTCAGAAAATGTGCTCTAATAGTGGAAAAACTCGATGGATTTTCTTCTAGATGGACTCAAAAGAAACCTAATTCTCTATATTATCTTAATCTACAAAGGACAAGGCCTAAATTTACTGTACAAGTGGTACAAAGCTAAAAAAACTGAAAGAAAACATAGAAATTCATGAACAGGGAACTTTTATTGCAAGATTTCATTCAAATCAGAATTGAGATTTGTTAAGATCATCAAAATAAGGATGTTGCATTGCTTTTTTGGCTGAGATTCTCTTTGATGGCTCAAAAATCAGCATTTTCTATAAAGAGCGACCAATCAATTTTTACTAGTTTAGTTACAAATACGCAAAGGAAAAGAATAAAAAGAAATAGCTCATCCAAAATAGATGGAAGGCACTTACAGATAGGCATGGCAGTCTCTCAACTTAGTTAGTCTTGGTCATACATCTTCACTGGGAGTTCCAAGATACCTATTGCACACAACACCTCTCATGAATAGAATTTCTTGAAATTCGAGATGCTCTTATAATGTCTACATCATAGGTGGTCATGATAAGGTTAAATTCAAATGAATAACTTGAAATTGCCTCATCAAGCTTCGCACGCACTTTTGTAATGGATTAAAATCATAATTGAGATTTGTCAAGATCATCAAAATAAGGATGTTGCATTGCTTTTCTACTTGAGATTCTCTTGGATGGCTCATAAATTTGCATTTTATGCAAAGGGACACCAATCAATGTTTGCCTGGTTACATATAGATACACAAAGTAAAATAAGATGATAGCATTGGCATCAACCAAATTGACATGGATACAAGTATAAATTAATAAGAACCATTCTGCATATACTTACAAATTAATCCAATGAACCATCTGGGTCTACTCTACTCTTTATTGTGTCAAGTATTGCCTCATAGTCAGATTCACGGACCTTCCACAAGGTCTTGTTCAAAGGTCTACCGCCATATTTCCTCAAACGAACATTGGATGCCACGACAAGGTTTGAGTAATGAAGAATCTTACGATGTGTGTCAAATTCCTCAAACAACTAATGTTTAGCACTCTTATGTGGGTACCTTCTCAGCCACATTCCAGTAACAACAACTGAGCCTGTAGGGTATTCAATGTTTTCTCCATCTATAATTGGGGCTTCCAATTTCTTTTTTTCCTTAACACAATGACACAAGTAATACTATGTACCCTCTTTGTTGTCTTCATATGTAATAACTACATAAACATTCCCTACATTTATATGTGTGGCATATCTCTTAAAATTAGTCAACATTATGAATACATTGAAGTAAGATAACAATATGGGATTTCAAATACTAAGCAAGTAGATATATTACTTGGTTGAACTAGATCCGATACATGGTCAAAGTCGACCGATGATTCCATCTGTGTTAGTTCCAATGCCATCAGAGGGCAATACATGTGAAGTGGGCTAAGATAACTTGTCAACCATTTGTCAACCCACTCCCCTAACTCATAATCATTCCAGGCTTGCATTGTACATGAAGAACAAAAGCATGCCATCTTACGTGTATCGATACTCCATGAACCTACATTTGAGCTAAAGAAATAGTGCAACTTACTCGATTTTGTTAGTGTACAAAAATCCTCATATGGTTCAATGTTAGTATCATCCATCAACCAAAAAACTATACGAACTAAAGATGTACCTTCATTACCTAGACCCATCGAACCATTACACCACTCGACAATTGATCTTGCATCTGTCAACTATGCACTGTCTTTATACTTTAACTCTTCTCGTGCTAATGCTCTTTTCACGCATGCTCCTGCACCGTCATGCTCCCCCTTTCCATGTCCAGCCTCACAAAAGTTACACATATGTTGAACACGTGTAGTGAGATGCATCCTACACAACTAGTAGAACATGCGCGCGTTCTTGAACTGTGTTGCACAGTTATCTAACCATATTATATGCCGACCGTATGATATGCCCCTCTGAGCCAAATGATTGTAGAACATCTGGAAGCAACCTTGCACGAACTTTGGAGAATGTGTGTGATCATCACTAATATAAAAGTGATACTCCCTCAATACCTTCCTTTTGTCCTCTGTAATTTTAGCTGCATGTATGAATGCTATGTGCACAAATATAGAAACTTGTGTGGAGTTGTAATATTGTGACTGCACCTCATGCTGTGGCTGTAGAGTGTAGTTCTCTGCAAATTCAACCATTGATACTATGCTACCAAGTGGAAAGGTGTCCTTGCATAGCTTGAATTGTGTGTCCAACCATCAGGCTCTATGGGTATGCCTTGCATACTCATACACTAGATTCTCATGAAACATGGACACGAACTGATACACTGGAATCTTCTAAATAACCAACTCACACATTTTTGCTTCAGACCCATCTTTTGTAGCATATGCCACTGTTTTATACTTCCTAAACTCTACTAGTTTTTGTCCCGCCTCATATGTGCTTTCCATATGTTGACATACTAGCATTCGTTGCAAGCCACTGCAATGCTCGCATGAACCATCCAAGCATGTTGTCCTATAGAACATTTGGCCATCCTCTATTTCACATAAATTTTTTGATAAGAACTCACTTGAATATTTTGGTGGGGCTTCTATGCCACAATCCTGCAAAACATCATTAGTATGCAAATGTAAACATATAGAATGATAAACATTATAATGGTTAGAGAATTCAATATGTAGTTTACAGCAACAAGTAGTGCGTGTGTGATTTATCTTGACATAAAAAGGTTTAATCATTTCAAAAAATCTTTGAGAAATACTAATTTGAGGATAATAATTTTGAAATTTATGAAAAAATTAGGTTTGAGTCGTATCCAAAAAATGCTTTGGATGTGGCTCACAGTTTTGAGTACCGATTCTCCTTCTTACGACATCCCTTTGATTCGGAGATGGCCTTGTATTATTCTTCTAATAATCTTAAATTAGTGTTCTCAATGCTTCAACAACTTTTTTATCTTTATGTGGCAATCTCCCTGAGAATGCCCATAATTCATTTGAATTAGTGCCCTCAATTCTTTGCCACCTTTGAATAGCTTTTGATAAAGTTTTTCTACTAATTCCCATTTGTTCACTTGTCTTTTTAATGAGGCGAGATCTCTTTGTTTGATATCTTACCAAAGTCGATGTAATGACACATCGAGTGACATTACTATCCTTTGAGCATGAGGTCTTAACCACACTGTCATAAGCATCCATTAGATTCATCACAATAGTGTTTTCACTTAATGCATTCGATGTTCTCAACCCAAGAGTCTTCATGATGTTTCTGTACTTTAAACCCCGCATCATTTGAACAAATAGTTGATATCTTGCAGTCTCATTTAGCCTTTCAAAGAACATTTTCCAAATCTTATCAGCATATCTTCTACAAGTGCATTCTGGAATCTTACCTTCCATGTGCTGCAAAATATCCTCATCAATATTAATCAAAACTTTGGCTCGCAAAATTCTAGGTGGTGTTCTCTTAGGTACATACATCTCAACATTAGCAATTTCATCAATATTTAATTGAGGTGGGCTAGATTATGTACCTTCAATCGAGGGTGGAATAGAAGACATACCTTGAGGTTCACGTGGGGATGATGGCATACCTTGTTCCTCAACTCTGAGTGATGATGTACTCTCAACTTCAGATGTGGTGGATGGTGTCCAACCATACTCACTTGTGGTGGATGGTGTCCAACCATACTCACTTGTGGTATATGGTGTCCCTCCATATTCACTTGTGCTTAATGGTGTCCCTTCGTATTCACTTGCAGTAGAGGGTGTGTCTCCAACTACGGTATCTACATCTCCCCTAGCATGACTCTTTCGCATTCGTGCCCTTTGTTCTGCCAATTTCTTTTCTCTTTTTGATGGTTGAGGTTCCTCTTCAACTAGCTTGTTTTCATCAATCGTTCCCAATTTTTTCTTTTCACGATATTCCCTCATCCATTTTTTCTCTTTATCTCTAATGGCTTGGAGCTGATCATCTGTTAGTTTTTTCCTTTTAACAGTTAGTTTCTTTGGCATGACGAAAAATTTTACTTGTGCAAAAAGTGCTAAGTTGTCAAACTAACTAATTGAAAGCTTTGGAAGCATACACAAAGAAAGTCAATGAAAGATGGTTCGTATAACTGTTTGACAAAATAACTCAATCAAAGCTTTCGAAGCATACACAAAGAAAGTCAATTGTAAAATTTAACAAAATGCCTCAAAGAGATGTGGTTTAAAAATGTAATAGGAAAGTGTATCGAATTGTGTGATTTAAAATTTCCATTGACAACGTAAGGTTGTAACATGACAAACTAGTGTAGGAGCGCCTAGGTCATGAAATTCCTTCAAAAGGCTAATTTGTTCAATTTGTAATGTTCAAGTAAATATGATGAGTGAAGGTCATTAAATGATGAATTTCAATGTATTTGCACCATGAAATAGGTCAATAGGTGATATTATTGAAAAGTTTCTTTTTATAACAAAAGTTGTCAATTATTGTAAAAATGTAAAATTGCACAAAAGTAAGAAGGTGAAGAGTCTTTTTTGTGGAAGGGAAAGGATGGGTTGATGAAGATGAAGAGGTATTTATTTCAACTGATTTAGACACCTTTTAAAAGAATTGTAAGCTTGAGAAAGGCAGATCTTGTATCCCAAAAATCCATAAAAATTAATAAAAAAACCTCTGCTCAGTTATTTTGTAAAGCTTTTCTATTCTTGTTTTTAGGTTGCATAGTGATTCAAGCATTCTAAGATTTGATTATTTTCAAGGAAAGAGAATTCTTTCATTCTTGAAAGTTGTAGGAATTGTAATTCAAATACTCAATCTAATTTGAACTTAGTTTCCTAAGTCTCAGTCTGTGGTTTCCTTAGAATTGTTTAGAGAGTCTAAAAAGTGATTCTTACCCATTCCACCGATGTATGGCTAGTAGGTCGGTGGAATGGATCATATTTAGTGTCTTTTCAATGTGAAGATGTGTGTGGAAATGGTAAATAGAAATAAGAAGTCGGGATACTATTGCATGAAAAAAATTCTAAATTTTCTCATTCAAAAAAATGGTGTTTTTAAGTAGGGTTTGAGGAAACAACATGTAGAGGAGCTTAGAAATGATTTCAAAATAATTTCTAAACATAATGAAGCATGTTTCAATTGTTGGGTGGAGTAGTAGAGGTTTTGCAAATGTTTCATTAAAGAAACCCTCATGGTTGGTTTGTTTTCACCCTATAATCAAATGTTTATTGATTTTGTGTATTGATGGGCATTTCCCATCTTGAAACTTGTTTATTTGTGAGTTTCTACACATGGCCTAAGACTTTTTGCAGGTTTGGTGGATTAGTGAGTAGTTCTATGATGACTTGCTTTGATAAATTGACCTATTTAAGGGCTTTTACCAGTAGACAGCATGTTGGTTCTACTTTGTTTTGTGAAATAAGTGTATAAACTTTTATAGTATGCTGAAAAGGATCAAAATACGCTTGAGAATCTGTATTGGGATTGTGTAAATGCCTTATGATAGAAAAGGAATCACCCGATTAGATGGAATGTTGGCCTCATAGAGATATTTGGCATTGTTTGCTAAAAACATAGAATATGTCGAAACAACGAAAGGAATGTTGTTAAGTTCTTGGGAGTAGTCTCATTTGTGATGCCATAGTTGTGTCTATGATTGGTAATGTTTTGAAGGTAGATTGTGAAAGATTTCATGATTTGGGCATATGTTGCCAATATATGGCAATGGTTTCTTGAATGCAAAGTAGTCAGAGTGTGTCTATAGTGATATATTGGAATATTACAATCAAAACATGATGAAATTGGTATCTTAAAGGTCTGTTGACAATGTTGTACTAATGCTGCTTGTTGTTGTTACAAATGGTGTTTAAGTGAAGATAGGATGATGGATGTGTTGATTTGAGCAAAGATATCTCAAATGGTTGGGATGATGTTTGATTGCAGGTTTAAGGAACAAAGGTGTTTGATTGTTTTTTCCTTGAAGGGGTAAGTTGAGTTGATAAGTGATTGTTGTATTGTTTATGACAAGAACAAAGTTGAAAGTTGATTCTAAAAATGGTTTTCTATATGGAGATGGTGAATTGGCTATTGATAGCCTTATAATTTGAAATTAAACAAATGGATTTTGGTTGAATGAAAAGTAGTTTTGGATGAATTTGACAAAGTTTGTATAAATTGATCTTTTACTCTTTATTGATTTGGGAAGGAAGTTCCATAAAGAAATGATGTTGTTGAGTGGCCTAGGAATCTGATATTGCATCACAAACAAACAATTTGATCAACATGGAATAAGCAAAACAACAAAAATGAAAGCAAGCCATAATAGAATGAAAGAAAATGTACAAAGATTTCACATACCTAAAAAGAAAAGTTTCAAATAGAGGAGTTCTACCCAATTATGCAGCCTTTGATTCTTCCTTCCTTAAACTCCTCAAAAATTTGACTTCTTCAAAACCTTGTTCCCCTCCAAATTTCAATTGTATATCAATTATCACTATAATTCAAACTTGAATTGATATTATATGCCTCTCAACATGAAAACTCTGCTATTTCATGCAAAGGTGATGGAAAGAACATTCAAAAGGTGATGGAATCTCAAAATCATGCATGCACACTTCACTCAATCACCAAAAAGGTACTTTTTGTTGGAGCATGTGCAAAACCAGGAGAATATGTAGAATGTGGGCCGACATCATGGGTATATTATGATTTTTTACCATTTTTAGTGATAACACTAGCGCATTATTTAATCCTAAACGAAAATATCTCTACTGGTTAATAACGCGCTCGCATTATGATAAATTTAGTTTTTTTAAGCTTTAGATGGTACATTTATAGGGTAGATTTGGTTAATAATGCATTTCATTGTCACCCATGGAGTTAGGGAGACATGTCATAGATCACCTTGTGTCTCATTGATATGTATTCTTTCATTTCTCATGTGTCGTTGTAACATTCTCTTGTCGGAGAGACATCCCATAGACACCTTATGTCTCGCCGACAAATCTCCTTAATGTATGTTTCGATCGCCAAGACATAACCATTCTCTCACCAATGAAGCAACATGTCAGTGTGACAAAATAGATTGGCAAGACTACAAGACCTCATGCCGATAACCCTTGGTAAAATCCCATTGTTCAATGTTGGCGAGACCGGAGGCGTTCGGTGAGACCTCACACCGATAGAATCCTTTTGTGTTTTTTCGGCGAGACCGGAGGTGTTCAGTGAGACCTCACACTGATAGAATCCTTTTGTGTTTTGTCAGAAAGACCCAATACATTCACCAAGACCTTACTCTGAAGCACTTTAGTCTTACAGAAATACCCCATGATGCATTCTTGTCACTGAGACATATAAGCTTTCTCGCTAATGAAACAACATATCAGCATGACATTCGAGTCAGTAAGACTATATAATATTACCCCAATAACCTTTGGTAGAGCACATTCACATTGTCGGCGAAACCGGAGCCACTTGCCAAGACATCTCTCCGATGCAAAATTTTCTCACCGAGATGTATATCCTTATAGGTGGTCGGTGAGACAATAAGATCTCACCAAGACCTCATGCTAATAACCACTTGTCTGGTTGAAAAATTTCCACATCCACATGGTCGGTGAGACAAGACCCATTCGGTGAGACCACATACTGAAGACATAACTCTTGCCAATACATCGCTCTATGTGCTAGTCGCTAAGACATAATGCAATCGGTAAGACCTCACCCTGAAGTCTTTGTCTGGCCGAAAATAACCCTTTTGAGTTGTCGAGACTATGAAAATTTCTTGTTGATAGGCACCTATGTATGAATTTCAATCACTGTGACATCCTTGAGGTCTTACCAATAGGCAACAACAAAAGTATATAAACAAAAATGCATTATGGGTTGGGGAGACCTTGATAATCTCATACCGATATGGACTATTATGTGAAATACTCAGACCTAGATGGATTTTATGGGATGAAAATGGGAAAAATGTGAGCAAAATATTATTATGAGAGGCCCTGGGCATACGGTGAGGACTCAAATGGAAACTTAGGGATATGAAAAGCTTGTGAAATTATTTAGAATTTTACAGTTCTAACAGGGGGTAGGAGGGAGAGGGTTGAGAGGAGATAGAGAGACCTAACAGAGGGAGAGGGGGTAGGAGGGAGAGGGTTGAGAGAGAGAGAGGGATAGGTTGTAGGAGGGAGAGGTTTGAGAGAGGGAGAGACCTAAGAGAGGGAGAGGGGGTAGGATGGAGAGGGTTGAGGAGGGAGAGAGAGACCTACTTGAGGAGGGAGAGGGGTAGGAGGGAGAGGGGTTGGAGAGAGAGACCTAACAGTGGAGGGAGGGTTTAGAGAGAGACCTAAAGAGAGGGGGAGAGGGATAGGAGGAGAGGTTTGAGAGAGAGATACCTATGAGGAGGGAGAGGGGGTAGGAGGGAGAGGGTTTAGAGGGAGAGACCCTAGGAGGAGAGGGAGGGAGATACAATAACAAAGGGAGGGTGGGAGGGAGAGGGTTGAGAGAGGCCTAAGAGAGGGAGAGGGGGTAGGAAGGAGAGGTTTGAGAGAGAGAGATACATAATAGAGGGAGAGGGGGTAGGAGGGAGAGGGTTCAAAGAGAGAGAGACCTAACAAAGGGAGAGGGAGTAGGAGGGAGAGGGTTGACCAACTCTCTCACACTCTCTCCCACCCTCTCCCACCTTCTCTCCCACTCTCTCCCACTCTCTCCCACCCTCTTCCACCCTCTCTCCCACTTTCCCATTCTCTCCCACCCTCTCCCATCCTATATAATGCTCTCTGATTCTCTCTCACATTCTCCCACTCTCAAATAACTCTCTTCCACCTTCTCCCACTCTCTCCAACTCTCTTCCACCCTCTTCCACCTCTCTCCCACCATCTCCCACCCTCTCCAACTCTCTCCCATCC
>VDFB02072274.1:26364925-26400296 GCA_007258455.2 Sequoia sempervirens
CATAACCCAAAAGAGATAACACTGCAAATAAGTGCTCATAATGCACATGTAAGAGAATAGACAACATACCCATCAAATATGACATAAGATATACCTTGGGAAAAACCTCAAGAGGGAAAAACTCAGCCTCCAAAAGCATCCATACTCTATCATATTAATCAATAATAAGCAAATACAAGAGTTACAATGAACACCTCTGAAGCATCAAGCCCTTCAATGCATTCCCATATTTCCAAGTATGAATCCACACATCCCATGCCATGCTTCACAAATTCACTCCTCAATAAGACTCAATAATGACAACCAACCCACTCAGCCCAACCTAAACCACTACACATGTGTTTGCTTTTATAGACACAAGCTCACAAATAATACAACTAGTGGTAAGGTAAAACCATGTGAATACAAAACCACTAAACCCTTACTTAATATTGGGTACTAAGACATCACTTTATTTAATATTCCCCAATATTAAATTATTATCACATGTCTCCCACACATTAAATAATAATACAATGTTACAATACAACATCAAGTGGACCCCAAATAATTACCTAGTGTGATTAACCACACCACCAAGGTGCATCACAACTAAATAATTATTTAATTACAATATTATAATAAATCATTTTAAGTGCAATGGTGTACAATACCATATCCCAACAATTTGAACCTTGGATAAAAAAATTGCAAACTAGCATGAAGTGGCCTCAATGAATGTAGATCTTGATCATGGAACTTGATGTGAAACAATTCCTTTGATATGCTTGATAAGATCTTGAATACTACATCACCATATTAGCTCAAACAACATGCATGATGCAATACATCTTTGACATGATGAAATGAATCTTGATTGCTGCAATATTCTTCAATAAATTTTCCTTTGAATGACTTATAAATACTCTTGAATGCTCTATCAATGCTCTTGTGAAACCTTAGGATGCTTGAATAAAAATTGCTTAGTGAAACATAGTGAAATAGCCTTGTATTTATACACATCTTAACAGTAATTCCCAAAACTAAAATATCACAAGCCGACAATGAATTATGGATTTGAAATCATTAAAATACTACCAAAAACGTATTCAAAAGAGGGCTCCTAGGTCTAAGTGAGGACCCATTCGCCATAGGGAAAATGGGTCCTAGCCCACTTACCTTGGACACACATCAGTCAATGGTAAAAATTATGTAAAAATAGGGTCCTAGATCTAAGTGAGGACCCATTTGCCCTATAGCGAATGGGTCCTAGGTCACTTACCTAGGACACACATCTTCCAAAGTTGAGTGTTGTGTTATGGAATTTATGAATGTTGGGTTTTATCCCTTGGAAATAACATTTAATTAGGCTTGGATTTGAATTAAAGGGGCCAATTAAGAAAAAATAACCTCAATCAATTAATAAAGCCCTATATTAATGTTAAAGTGTAAAGATACACCTTACAACATAAAAGATAAGGCATAATTAAGTCCATTTAATTTAAAATGGCCCCAAACTTAATGTGAATATGAAAAACATATTACAACACTAAATTAAGGCAACATTAGACTCATTTTATTATTAATTATCTCAAATTAAGTGTGAAAAAGGGATACTTTTTCCTACACTACAATTAGTTCTATTAGGAAACATGATGATCTATTTTTTTTAGCAAACACACAATGCTCACATAAATAATTTTTTCCAATAGAATAATAAAAATGCCATCAACCAATCTTTTATTAAGAATGGTATTAAGGTATTTTTTTCACTAATGTGACCCAATTTATGGTGCCACAATATACATGTATTTTCAGTGTCAATTACATTGGAAGAGTTACATAAAGTAGAGGTATTTAGCCTAAAAAAATTCCCTATATTAAATCTTCTAGCTATCACCAAAATCCTTCTTTCCAACCTACAACCAGACTTGTCAAATGTCACATGCATTCCAGAATCATTAAACTTCAATATTGAAAGCAAATTTCTCTAAATTCCTTTAATATGCAAAACATTATCAAGGGTTTTAATCATCCCATCATTGAAACATAACTTTACCTTTCCCTTACCAACAATCTTCTTCGTGTTGTTATCACCAAAGAAAACATCTCCCCCATCATATGCTTTGTATGTAGAAAACTACTCCTTGTGAGGAGTCATATAATAGGAGTAACTTGAATCAATAAGCCAAGCATCACTACTAATAGTGTTAGTTGAAATAAATAAAGCATCAAAATAATTATCAGAGGAATTTCAGTGGAGGAATCAACATTCTTTTTCTTGTTCTTACACTCCTTCACATGCCCTCTTTTTCCATAATTCCAACATTTCAATATTCTTTTTTGGGGGTTTTAGAGCGTCCTATAGACTTATCCATCTTTTTATCCCCTTTAGGTCCTTTCTACTTTGGACCTACCCCACACATGCAAGACATATTGGGAGCCAAATTTCATATACTTTCTCTTCATATCTTCTAAAAAAAGTAAGAAAACTATGTTGTCCATATTTGGCTCTACATTACCACTACTTATAAAAATAATAAGATTTTCCCAAGATTCAGAAAAAGGACAAAGAAACAAGATACACTTATATTCATCTTCTAACCTAACATCTACTAATGCAAGATGACTTATGATAAACTAAAATACATTTAAAGGATCTATGCAATTAAATCACCATGTTTCATCTTTAAATAATACAATTGTCTTTTGAGATATAATTTGTTAGAAAATTTTTGGTTTGGTAGATTTTACCTATCCTCTTCCACAACTTGTATGGGGTGTCTTCTATGGGGACATTCAAGAGGACATAATTCATAAGACATAACTGAATTTTTTCACATGCCTTCTTATCCAACTTCTTCCAATCTTCATCAAAAATTGTAGTTGGATTTGTTTCTTGTGAAATTGGCAACCACTAATCTCTCTCTTCAAGGAGATCCTCTATCTTCAATTTCCACATCTTGTAGTTAGTGCCATTACATTTCTCAATATCTTGGTAAGAGGTAGTGGCCATGGTATACTATTTTCTTCACAAATTTTCAATAAACCATAAAACAAAAGCTCTCATTGCATCCAAAAAACCTTCAAAACTTAAGAGAAAGGTGTTCCTCTCTCAATAAAATTGTTAGCTCTAATACCAAATGTTGATAACAAGGTGAAACTAAACTACAGTAACAACTTATGAATGTGATTATAAATATGAAAAATAGATTCCCAAATAATATTATGTGTGATTGCACATACAATAGTAATGTAAAAACCAACAAACTATAAGAGGCACTAGGTTTATGTGGAGAAACCCTTTTAGGGAAAAAACGCAAATGAGAAAGAGGGAAAATATATTATTAATATTCAATGAAGAGATACACAACAATACACTTCACTGATATTCTCTTATCAATTTGACAACACCTTCATACTTGCAAAATATTCAACGTAAAGCTACCATCTCATGGCTCAAATTTATAGAAATTTGTGGGAGGGAAAACCAATTTGGTAACTCAAAATGAGAGACAAGAAACCATTTGAAAAAACCCATGCCTAGGATAATGGAAAACCAACAAACATGACAACAAAATAATAATATTCACATGACTTCAACATGGGTGCCTAGTCCATATCCAATTAATCGTTTTCCTTTCTGAATGCTTTGTAACTTCTTGATGAATCTTCCAATTACACAATAGGACAACCTTTCACCTTCCAATATTGGGCACCCAACTCATTACTATTAATATTCCCAAAAATGGATGCCTAGAAAGGATATTATCCCATTTTTCCTTGTAATCATCATCAACATGTGTTCGACTCTTTGAAAATAAATACAATTTTTCATAGAAACAATTATCAAATTATTTTCCTCTCATGTCCCCTAAAACACTGCCCAAGGAGTGTGGAGACACATGAATGGCATAGGAATGCAAGATTAATGTTTCCTTTCCTAAAAAATTGTTGGTGAATTCAATATCAATATGGGAAAAGACAATGCAAATACAAAGGGACTAGAAATATTTCTTAAAAATAAAAAAATAAATTTCTTACTTGACAAGAAGAATCCATTCTGAGATCATTCATTGATCATACCTAGTCAAACATCAACAAAAACATATATATATAATATCTAAAATAGACACATATTGGAGTGATCACCACATGATTTTTCTTTTGCTTGATATATGGGACAAAGAAAAATAATAATGTAGCAACTATAGATCGATATGATAAAAAAATGTTTCCATCATTTGTTCTAAATAATAAAAGAGACAACACTTGTAATAGATTATAAACT
Organism: Sequoia sempervirens; assembly: GCA_007258455.2. Lineage (NCBI taxonomy): Eukaryota > Viridiplantae > Streptophyta > Pinopsida > Cupressales > Cupressaceae > Sequoia > Sequoia sempervirens. The sequence goes on from VDFB02072274.1 coordinate 26,369,196, forward strand.
ACATCTATTCATCATATTTTGATGAAGATATTGTACTTTTGTACAATATACTTTATTGTTTTTGAAATTTATATTCTTATTATATTGATCAATCCTACTTTTGTAGTATACTTTTTTTTAAATATATTTTTATTATATTGATCAATACAATAGTTTTTCATAGATACATTTTCTTTTTTGTCTTGCAACAAAAATGAAACATAACAAAGAGACAAGAAGAGGGGAAGATCCATACAAATCTTGAACAAGTCAAGTCAAGAAGTAAGTACCATTTTATACTAATAGTTACAAAATATTACTATTTGTATCTCTTAACTCTTACGTGCAATTGTTTCTAAGTGTCATTGTTAGAAAGACTTTAATTTCAATTTGAACTTGTTTTCTCTATTTGGATGGACAATCAATCTTTTAATATGGATATTTTACTTTCATGTTAAGTATTTTAGATTTCATTTGATTTTTAAAAAAATTGTTTGGTTGATGGTGGATTCAAACATGTTGATAAATTTTTGGTATAGAAAGATTGATATGGCATGTCATATGGTTTTTTAATAAAGGATTGATTTGTTTAAATATTTGACCTAATTTTTTCTTAATAACATGTGGCATAATACTTGTCTATTTCACATTGGAAGATATGAGAATACATTTTTAGAATAAAAGGAGGCATTCTTGCCTATATAGTTTAAAAGTGGATCTCCACAATGAAATTAATTAATGTTTTAATATCTTTAACTTTATTTCTAAAGTGATTTGGTCAAAAATAACTTCTTTATTAGTCATTTGATCTTTATTTATTTTATTTTATAAATTCATTTTATTTATAACTTTTATAAAGTGAGACTTGTTTCAAACCATAATCTTCTTTCTTAAACTAAAGCTATAACCAACTCAACCAACTCCAATATTTTTAAAATGAATTAAAGACATATTTGAAAGAGGACGATACATGTATATTTATACTTTAATTTTCTATACTTCTCCTCAAAGTGAACATTTCTAAATTGAATGCATATCTATAGGAAGACATGACACCATATTTTTTGGTTGTAGAATATATTACTTTAACAATCAAATATATCCAATGTTTATTTATTAGTCAATTTCATTATCTCATGATGTTCTAGCTTAACCTTTTTTTTTTATCACAATATAATTGTAATCATATATGTCATCAATTATATGCTTTGGTGTCTACTAATGAATACTTCACATTATGATAACATGATAGACTGGTGTACTTAGTTCATTCTCCTCAATTAGTTTAAACATGTTTAATCATAGTCTAGTTTGTTCTTTATATTATGATATAATTTGTAACATTTTATTGGTTTCAAAATAAAAAATTTAATTCAAATAATTGATCTTTATGACCATTTTTTGTACTTTGATACTATTGTAATTTATTATTATGATGTATTTTGTGCAATTAAATTTTATTATATGATGCATTATCAACCATAAGGCAATGTGCATTTCTCCATTAACAAAAAATGAAAACTCTAAATCATCTCAAAAACTGTTCAATTCAACATTTGAGGTAATTTCTTGTATTGTATATTTGACCAAATATTTTTTTATTTTTTAGTATTTGATATGAGTACAATCCATATAGAGTTACCTACGATGACAAAAATATATTTATTAATGAACAAGGGTATTTATTTTGTCTTCAAACAACATATTAATTGTGAAATAGTTTTATTATGCATTAATTTTCATTTTCTTTCCCTCTTTTTCTCTAAAATTAATCAAATATGCAATAAAGAAAATTAAAAAAAGATAGAATAAATATTCAATTGTCATTTGGAAATAAACTTATGAATAAAGATATAAGAGTCTATGTTTTGTCTTTCTTGGGTTTTTTATTAGTTTAAAATTTTATTTTTGGAATTTTTATAATTACGCAAAGATTATGATTTAGCAATTATCTAAAATAAGAAAAAGATAATATATCTAAAAAAAAAATTCTTAATTCCTTAGATATGTATGGTAAATAATGTTTTCCAAATAAGATATGCTTTAATAAAGAATAAAACCTACAATTTTTTTATTATTTTAAGATAAATTATTAATTCATCTATTCAAAATTTGTATTGTTCGAATAATTTTATACTAGTACAAATAAATTATGATAAATGAATAAAATAAAATGTTTATGTATTATATTTGAATTATAGTTCAATAAATAGTAGATATCATTGCACATTAGTTCATAATGAGATATTTATATTATAAAAAGTAATAGATATATTTCTAGAAATTAATTCAAATGATAATTTTATTCAAACAAAGTTCTTGCCATTTTTTACTATTATTGATTCATGTTTTTTTTATTGTTTCTAACTTCACTGTTTTACATTGATTTCTAAATTGTTTCTTTGATTGTGTACAATTTTCAAATATATGACAAATTCAAAGTTGCAAATTCTTTTTATGTTTCATTTTAGCCTACTTGTTCATATGCAATGACACATTTTGTATTTCTAAAAATGTGGAAAATGATATTATGCATTGTAAAAAATGCAATCATGACATTATCTATAAATATTCCCATAGCCTTAAATGTATAATAAAAACTGACAAAAAGACCAATTTGTATTGTTCCATTGAAAAAGACATGTCCAACCATTTGTTTCTAAAGCTTGAGTAAATCACTTATGAATACTATTTGCAAGATAAATTAGTAATAATCTTCATTCTACGTGAATTCCAAGTCCAACGATAATTTACATCAAATCAAAACAATATTATACTAGTATTGCAATATAACGAATATTAGAAAGATTTACTCTCTTAGATATATAATTTTTATCTAATTAGTATGTTAGATCTATTTTTTAGATCATATTATTTGAATTTAATACAACTCAATAATTTCTATGTAGGCCAACCAAGAGAAATTGTTTTTCATGATCACTCATGTTCCTATTAATGTTCAACACTCAATGTAAATGTTGCAATGCATTGATTTCAAATATTGGCACAAGTTTCACCCTTAGCTATACTCTCAAAATAATTGGTTTCTATATAATGGAGCTTTTATGAACTTTCTCTTTCTTATTTTCTAGTACTTGAAAAAATTTCATCTTATGAATCTATACCAAAATTATTATACCAAATTCTATTTACTAGTTTTTTTTTTTTTTAAATCATTTGTATTGAATGTTTAAAAGTTAAAAAAACAAAACTTTTGTGCAATTATCAATAAAAATATATGAATTACAACATATAACAATTGCATATAGATATAATTCAATTATTTTGTGTTCTTGTTACTTAGTATCTATTTAGATTATTTTTGCAAAATTCTCAGTAAATCTTGCAAAAAGGTAAATCAAATGATATCATAAAATGTCACTCAATTAGATGAACTATTAGATATGCATGTCTTCTTTGTTGTATGTATATTGAAAAAGGCAACACAAATTACATAACCCCGAATATTAGTTAACAAAGAATAAATTGACTAGAAAGAAATAATATGAAATTTAATCATTTCAATAAGTGAATCAATGGTTGTTCTTATATTGTACTTGTAATAGAAAATGTGTTGTATTTTTAATATTTAGACAAAAAAGTAATTGGAAAATTCCTTTGTAATTGATACATGAACAAAGACTATAATAGAGGTGTGGTGGATACGATATAGGGGTAAGTGCACCAAGATGGTTCCCAAAAAGGGGGCTTAAGTGGCCACTTTTTTTCTGAAATCAGGAAATGCTAACCTTGGATGTGAAATTGAGGATAGTTACATTCAAAATTTTGAGATGGAACAAAAACAAGGATCAAAGTGCTCTGAGTCTACTTTCTAAACTACTAATTTATTTTGAAAATGGTTGAGATTAAGGGGTTCAAAAGGGGGATGCACAGAAATTGGTGTTGTTTTTGTCAGAAAAACATAACATAGCAACTCGTGTACGACCTAAGCACAGTGAAATTTTTTGTAGTATTTTAAAAATCGCTATGGTCAAAAGTTAGCTAATAGCATCTAGTTGGTGCACAATTTCTCTAATAATTTTTTAATGAATATTTGATTTTTTACTAATTTTCTAAGTGGGCACTTCCTGAAAAGCAGAATTTTGGCCGTGCTCCCCCTACAAATTTTTGAAAATAATTGATTTTCTTTTCTTTTCTTTTTTTAAATTTGTAGAATGGAGTCTAGTTTCTAAAAATGTAATTTATTTGAAATTTTGATGAACGGTTAATTTATAACAAAAAAACACTAAACACTACTTTTTGGAAAAAATTAGACATACAAACAAAAGAAATTATGGATGAAAGGCTTAACATTTTCAAAAAGTGAAAAAAATTACATCGTTGGATAGCTAAGAGAGAACCTAACATTACCCATGCTTTCAATTTTGTCAATATTGAACTAGATGCAATCTTGATTGTGAGCAAAGACCCGATTATGTGAAAAATTGTAGAATTTGCAAAAACATGTCTTTGGCCTTATTGGGAATGCCCTCCAAGCCTTTGGGTTGGTATTCCAAGGAAAATAATTTCACTTTTTTCTTTGTTTTTAACACGAAATAATGCATGTGTGTTATAACGTGAGTGCGTTTTTAAAAAAAAAATCATAAGTGGCCAGAAAATTGGTACCCAACTTCATGCACTCGCCCATAGTATAGAATTGACTTTGCCAAAGTCTTTTTAGTATTAAGCTATTTTCCATCATACCTTTCAACTTGCTACAAATTTGATTTTGTCATGGTGGATGAATGCTTTTCTTTTGCAACAAGATGAAATTTTGATAGTTTTTATTGTGCTAAAATATGGTTCATTTGTGTTTGGGTAGATATTTGATTAAAATAATTATTACGTATCAAGATATACATGATTTGCATTTAGTAAAAAATACATTTATCAAATCAACCTATATAAATGAAACTAGATGTAACTTGGTCTTTTTTAAGAGGCTGTGTGTTTACATCAAATTTCACATTTTATAATTTATTTTTGTTTCATTTATCATTGTTAAGATATAACATACATAAATAAAATATTATAAAAACAAAAATAGAGCATGAAAAAGATAGCCAAAATAAATGTAGAAAGAAAGGAGGAGATGAGAAGGAGAGATAGAAGACATGAGAGAAAAAAAAGATAGAATCCACAAAGGGATATATAGAGAAAAGTAAATATAAAGAGACATGATAATTAAAAGAGATGAATCATAAGATAAAATATAAGAGATATAAAGAAAAAAAAGATCAACTCTAGATCAAGCTTTTTTTACATAAGCAATACAAAGATGGCAGTGCATGTAGATCTATCTCAACATAGAATAAGAAAACTTCATAATTATATTCTTTCTAAGTTTTATAGATTATAATATACAACTCTAATTTAATACCCATATCACATAAATCTCAACTATTGAATTAGATACCTAGAAATAACTAGAATACACATATATTAACAATAATATCAATGTTGCAAAGTATTTTGATTGACATTTCATAAAAAATATGTTTCTCAAAGACTTCCCCTTTGAAAAAACTCACAATCTTTAAAATTGTGTATTTCAAAAAAAGATTACATCATACAATGGAGAAGACATGTTAGAATAGAAAAATAATAATATTATTTATGTTATAGATTGAATATGAATGTCGCATCCCACTTTTTCCAACCTCTATTACAAATGAAACACATCCCTTTCACACATGAAATGATCCTTCAAGCTCATGAGTAAGTATCACTTTTACAATAGACTAGAAGAAGTATTACACAACAAAGTAGATGCAACAACTAGCTATGACAAAAAGATGACAATGACATAGGAGAGATAACACCATCTTCCTACAGTACGAGGCCACCAAGAAAGAATAGGATGAAATTGAAAACCACAAGTTCCAATCAGAGATCCATCTCATTGCCTACATCCACCGATATGGTAGGATTACACCGAAGGGTTTGCAGGAGGAATTGAAATGTGCCCTTCTTTGCATGAAACTTATTCAACCCACAAGCTCCCATAGAAGAAAAATGGATGTGTTTAACTCTCGCTCTCCAATTGATTACATTGTCCTCCATTGGAAATCCTTATTTCTGATCTTAGGTTTCTAATGGACCAAACCATCTTCATTCTAGTTTCGCTTGTGCTTAAAAGAGATAACACCATCTTCCTACTGTACGAGGCCACCAAGAAAGAATAGTATGAAATTGACAACGACAAGTTCCAATCAAAGAGCCATCTCATTGCCTGCATCCACCCTTTGAATTCCCACAATTAAAGGCAAGAGAACACGTAAAATCCTTACAAGAACCAAGACAACATTACGAACAAATTCCTAGACTACTAGCAAAAAATAATCTCTTTTGAGTAAACTACAAATTTGAAAATGTCTTATTTTGAACTCATAGTTTCTTTTTATAGTTGAACTCTGATGTTAACTTGGCCTTCGGTTTAGTTCTTAACCTTGATTAACTCATCCTAATCATTTAGTATTAAAAATGTGTCATTCATGATTATCTGCACTACCTTGAAATACTAAGACATATATATTAGAGATTTTGCAAAGTTAAAGTGACAGAGAAGAAACATCACCCAATCTATTTCTCCATCCATGTATCATACTCTCCTTTTGTCATTCATTTATTCTCTAATACCTTTGCCACCTTATTTATATAGGTTGTATACCCTACACCCAAGAAAACCATTGTTTCTTTGATGAAATTATCAAGTCCAAACTCCAATTTTAGTTACATATCCAACTTGGCATTGCACAAGAATTGATCCACCTTATTTTCCAAAATTATTGATGTGACTAAAGTTGGAATTATACTCCAGAATTTAAATTGGACTTCGGTTGAGTTTTCAACCTTGTCTAGTTCATGTTAATCATTTGGGATCAAAAAATGTGCTATTCATGGTTATCTATAGTACCTTTAAATACTAGCACATATACACTAGAGACATTACAAAGTTGGAGCATCATAGCTCAAAGTAACATCATGCAATTTATTTCTCCATCCACATAGCATTATCTCCTTCTGACCCCTATTTATGCTCTTAAACCTTTTCCACCTTATTTTTATAGGTTGTATACCCTACATCCAAGAGTACTTTCATTTACATGACGAAATTATCAAGTATGTAATCTAATTTTAGTAACATATTCAACTTTAAATTACACAAGATTGGATCCACCTTATCTTCCAAAGTGGTTGATGTGACTAAAGTTGGAGTTATACTACAGAACATAGCTTTCCACTCAATAATTTTATTCCATCACCAACATCCAGTATTGCAAGTAGCAAACACTCTTTGAGGGTTTTGAAACCATTTATGTTATCTCTTAGCATCAAATCAAATCTACCTTGGAATGCAAAAATGTCATTTCATTGTGGGAGATGTGTGAAAATTGACATATAGACAACAACCGAGGATTGCAAAGTCATTGATTCATGTTGTCTAGGACACACAACTCGCTCAAATTGAAATGATGATAAAATAAAAAGATCATTGACATTCATGATGCAACCTAAGTGATTTTTATTGATTTAGCAAGTCATCACCAATTTAGAAATCGAAACAAAAAATATAAGACAAAAACTGATATAATTGTGAATAAACACAAGACATAAGATCAAACAACAAACAAAAACACCTTCCATGTAAGAGAGCTACAAACAATAATATGTTATACCATCAACTAGAAAAACTTATAGAATGAAAAGCTTCAAGAGTCTTCATGAGTTCAAGAGATAATACAATGAGGGTGAGTATAGGAGCAAGCCTAAATGATAAATGGATTAGATCATGACAAGTATCAACATCTTATGTGATGAGACACAATGATCTAATAAAATTTCACTCTAGTTAAAAAAAACCACTCCTAAGTTTAGCTTAAGTGCATGAGAATAAATTAGATTAATAATCAATTATTTACATTAATTAATTATTAGTTAATGTATGATTACTCTAACACCCCCTTAAGATGAACTTAGGGAGTAGCTAAAACCCTAAAAAGTGAATGCATAAAAAAAAGAATGCATGATGGTCCTGACAAGCAAGGCTTGATGAGGTACCCATGTACAAACAATCTAATCTCTCACAACTAGAGAAAAGGAGAAAACCTCATGGGAAAAACTCCTCTCCAAAAGAGAGAAAGGTGAATGAAGGACTAAGAAGCCTCCAAAACAATGTCCCAAAAAGAATGAATATAAAGAACATTGCACAAGCACAAAGAAGTTGTAGTCAACTGTTGAATGATGAATGCTATGGAGCTGAAATGAAAAACCTCCTCTGAAATTGATGATGATCAAGATTAGGAAGACAAGAATCTACATGAGTTCCCTCTATGACACTACTTGAATCATATGGCAAATAAATGCAAACATCTAGAAATTGAAGATACAAATGGCACAATTGCCAATAGTCTAAAGAACACTAATCAAGTGAAAATAGAAGGTCACCTCCAAAAAGGAATGCAAGAGTATCTATATGGTAAATGTTCCATCTCACCAAAATGCATGGGTAACCAACTGTTGCATCCATCTAGTTCATAGTAACAAGAACTAGATACACATATCACTCCAAAAAATGAAACCAAGGAAGCATTAGCACCAACAATAAAAACCTCCCAATAAAGTGGAAAGGGAGAGGCAATATAGGACCACTGAAATTGTGTGTCACCAAGAACTGCATATAGGAGAACAAAGAACATCTTCAAATGTGCACATGAAAGTACATGCAAATAAAAAAGGTGTACAAACAAGGCACACACACATGAGACAAGTATCATTGGTATTCAATGTTGTTGTGGAAGGAACACTCACTTGACAAAGGTGTGATGGAAAAAAAAAGACACTACACAACCCTCCCATGAAATTTTATATCTAGTGTGAGTACAAAAGGCACAACAGAATGTGTGAAATCCCTAAAAAAATACACCAGAATGGCGCTTTATCTTAGTGTGTCTCCAAAAGAGAAATTGCATGCAAAAGAGCTTGAAATGTCCAAATAGGAAAAAATACTAGAAATACACTTGGAATAGCCTAAAATAAGTCATTCCATGTAAACATGAAGTTTTTTAGGAGCTAAAACATCCAAGTAATTCACTAGAATGTGAAAACACAAAAAAATGAATAAAATGTTCCTGGAGAAAAATCTAGAAAAATTGCATGGATAGTTGTGAAGAACTTTGAAAGACCTTTCCAATGCCATTGGAATTGTGAAAAATAAAGAAACAAGTCAAAATTTGTGAGCTCGGGAGTGAAAACAACACTTATGAATTTGATGGCGATAAAATGGACTAGCAACAAAATCTGACAAAAAACCAACACCATTGGATATTTACTCAAAACCAACTTTCTAAAAATATCTTATTTGCCCAATTTCGATAACTAAGCAAAAAGTTATCATGATTTTCTCAATTTTGCTAAAATTTCCACAAAAGGAAAAAACATTTAAGCCCCCCAGGGGCTAGGCATTGGTTGTCCATGCGACCCTAGAGAGGCAAGGTTAATAATAATAATAGTTGTGGCCGCTAGCCGAGGTGCTTATTATAACGCTAAGCACTTAAACAATGTTTAAAGCACTATTTATAAGCGCAGTGCTTAAAAAAGTGCAATGATTTATAAAAGCACTAAATTTCATTTTTTATTTTTTTTGAAAAAATATCGTATAGTAGGTCATACAGGGGTTGTATAGAGCCCTGTTAAAAAAATTTACCTCAAAAGCTCCTAGTACCAAAATTGGGAAAATTTATAGTCAAAATTCATCGAATCGACCTCCTGAATGCAACCGTGGGGTCTTTTGCACCAAAATACACAAAAAATTGCCCAAATCCAAAATTTGCAAAAAAAGTAATGAAGATTCCAAATTTGAAGTCCTATAACCCTAGTCGAAGAAAACCCTCAAAAATTGAGAAGGGGTTCGCTAGATCCACGCTTTGGTACCATGTTAGAATTGTGAATAACACAAGACATAAGATCAAACAACAAATAAAAACACCTTTCACATAAAAGAGAGTTGCAAATAATGATTTGCTATATCCTCAACAAGAAAATACTTACAAAATGAAATAATACAAAGAGAGAGTGCTTTATAGGAACAACCCTAAATGATAAAGGGATTAGATCATGGCAAGTGTCGTCATCCTATGTGATGAGACATAATGATCTAATAATAACTCTCTAGTTATAAAAAAAATACTCCTAAGTTTAGCTTAAGTGCATGAGAATAAATAATAAATTAGCCTAATAATTAATTAAAGATTAATTAATGATCAGCTAATGCATGATTACTCTAACAAAAACTATGGGAATTTAGGTCATGCATAAATACATATGAAAATTATTTAAGTGCCCAGTGCCCAATTTCTTGCATTAACATATATCATATTTCATTCTTGAAATTTAAATAATTTAGAATCGGTTAGAAAATAATCTTATTGATTTGTGACCATCACATTTTCTCAAAAATTATTCCTCGTTGCATGATATATTCTATGGTTGAAAAGAACAAATCCATGAGTTCATTTTAGATCTCTTCATTTATTTTTCTTGTGATTAAATATTCACCTTTCCTGCTTTCTGTATTAAAAGAAAACCTCAAAAAAGCCAAATTTATCACCAAAAGGAATTATACCTCAAATTTTGAAAAGAGATTTATCTTGTAATAATAGTTTAAATTATAGGATAGAGTTGATTTCCCCTTAGTATTTTTAATGTTAAGTTATGTTGCATCAGACCTTTGAACTTGAAACTAATTTTATCTTGTGATTGATGTATATTTATTAAAAGAACTATTATCTATCAAGATGTGCATAATCTGCATGTATTATAAATTACTTATATCAAAGAAAATCTTAGCTAAGAAACAACCATGAAAGTAGATCCAACTTGTTCTTCTGAAGAGAAACTACCTCTTTACTACAAATTTTAGAATTTCTTTTTCGTGTCATTTTTGAAATCCATGCAACACAAAAAGGGAAATATAGAAAAAGAGATAGAACATGAAAGAGATTAAAGAGGTTGTCATGATTTTCAAAACTAAGGTGGTTATCATAGTATTGTAGGAGAGAGAAACACAAGAATGGGAGAAAAAAAGAGACACAGAGAGGAATTGATATAGATGAGAGAAATAAGAGACACAGAGAGGAATTGATATAGATGAGAGAAATAAGAGACACAGAGAGGAATTGTCACAACCTTGTTGAAGTTTGACAATACTATGACAACCCCTTTAATTTTGAAAAGTATTGTTTGTCGAAAATTTATTTAAGTCCTAGGATATGTCTTAAATGTCAATGAAATTATATTATATTAAAGTAAAAAATTTCAAGCATCATGTTAGATATTTCACATGGTTTCAATACCTGGAGTGACTTCTTATAATAAATTACAACAAAGGTTGTATATATACAACCGATTGTAATGAAGAGGGGATTTTTTTCAAATTTTGTCTAATTTAGTATAGAATAATCTATAATTCATCTTTGATCATTTGACATAAAAAAATATGTAGTCCATGTGCTAGAAATAGATTTTCATGTTATTATTCTTCTAACACGGTCTCATAGCTATTTTGAGTGTTCAGGTTTGTATAATAATTTATATTCTCAACTATTTATGAAATTTATGGAATTAGGTTTGGTTCGAATGTGATTTCATTGGTCTGTGAGCATGTCATCATATGGAATCTATTATTGGTTACATGTTATACATCTATAGTTTTTTTATTAAGTAGGGATTTTGAAAGGGCCTTGATCCCTTTTACAACAAGAAAGATTTAGCAATAAGTACAACAAGACAAAGAACAACTACAAGATGAAACAATAAGAAGAAACAACTCTCATTTCCAACAAAACAACAAGGTAGAATAGGCAACAACGCCAACAAAACAAGCCAAAAGGCCACTCACAAAGTTGCAAAACAACAACCAACAACAACAATCACCCTAAGGGTGGAAAACTAGACAAACCTCAAATCATTACAAGCAGGTTCCTGAAACCAACAACAAAACTTGAGACAACCACCTCACAACAATCATGTTACTTAGAGAAACAATTTCTAGGCTATAAACAACAGAAGTACTGAAATCCTCTCCACCTCTATAGGAGAAGTTACCAAGAGTATCATGTCTATTGCTGCAAAGATTCACTGACATACCCAAACTCCACCTCAATAGGAGTGGCCTCCACCACAAAAGGAGTTGCATGGGAGAAAACCTACAAAAGAAGCATGAGCAACCAACCACACCCTCATAACCCTTCTCCACCTCCATAGGAAAGGTCTCCACCTCAATAGGAGACCCAACCTGTAGAGTTGGGAGTCCTCAACACTTTTGAAAACCATCAACAAACAAGCTTATACTTCTATAGTTTAAACAAACAAATGTTTGAGTTTGTTTCATTTATATAAAAAATTATAAGTGTAGTTCCTTTTAGAAATATTTATTTGTTTTCTTCAAGTTGCTTTGAGTCTATCTTTGCCCTATATTTTTGCCTTTCAATATTTTTTTAATCCATAGTCATGGGTTCTTTCAAAAAAATTCCAAGTGTTGAGTCATCAAATTTATCGAGATTTAATACTTGGTTTTGAAAATTTTCTTCCTTTAAATATTTGTTTCTTTTAAATACTGTTGCCTTGAGTCTTTCATTACCTTTGTTTTTTCTCATACCAAATGTTCCCAATCCTTAGTCATAAGTTTTCCTTCAAAATTTATCTAAGTATTGTGTCATCAACAAATTTGTTAATTTTTAAAATCTTTGTTATGTGAAGTTCTCACAAACCCATCTACTCTCAACAAGGTTGTCACAAATTATTGGAGCTTGATTTTATTGTCACAACCTCTTTAGTTTTGACAATATTCAACTTTGTGTCAAGGTTTGGTCTAGTTTCTTCTTGTAATCCTTAGTCATGGATTCTTCTTTCATTTTTTGTACAAAATGTTAAGTCGCTGAATTTGTTGAGTTTTAATACTTGTGCTGCCATGTGGAGAGGTTCTCACAAAATCATCGACACTGACAAGGTTCACACAACCTTGTTGGAGCCCAATAATACCATGGTAACCTACTTGGTTTTGAAAAATTGCTTCCTATAAATGTTGCCTTGACTCTTTTATTGCCTTTGGTTTTTCTCATACTAGCTGCTCCAAGTCCTTTGTCATAAGTTTTCCTTCATAATTTGTCTAAGTATTGTGTCATAATTTTTTTATTAAATTTCAAAATATTTTCATAATTTGTCAATGTACGAAATTCTCACAAACCCATCGACTCTTGACAAGGTTGTCACAACCTTGCCGAACCCTAATTATACTATCACAACCTCTTTAGTTTTGAAAGTCTTAAATTTGTGTCAAGGTTTGGTTTAGGTTTTAGAATTTATGTCAAATATCGATGAATTGATCTTATTTGAAGACAGATTTCTAAAAGGTTGAATCGACACTTCCACATGATTTTAAAACTCATGATGGCATTAAATAAGATTGTCATAACCCTTTCAGCACCTAACAACGTTTTCACAACCATGTCAGAATCCTGAACACTATCTAAACCTCCAAAAATGAAGCAGTGTTAAGAATTTTGAAAATCCATGTTTGATCATCAAATGCCTCGGCTTGTACTTCTGCTTGAAAAATAAAAGGAATAGTGTCCAAGAAGATGTTCGGTGCTACTCATAAACATGGCCAATTTGATTGAAGTTTTCAAAGTGCAGTCCGTTAATTATGTGAGAAACATACCAACGAGTTTTGGAGAATTTTGAGTTTCCCAACTGCACTTCATCTGATTGAGCATTGTTAACAGGTGGTTCCAAACCTGATTGACCAATGTCAACAGCTGGTTCAAAACCTGAACCATGTATTGAGTGGTCTGCACATTCCGAAACAACTTCTTCTGCGTTGGACATTGTTAATCTTTGTGGGCAGATTGTTTAGAAGTGAACTTCACTTCACGAGTGTCTTGCAGATGTTCTCTTTCCCTTTTTACCTCGTGCCATATTTGCCACTGAACCTGCACGGGAAGCAAACGGAAGTTTTTAGAAGTTAACCCTAAATAATGAGGGTATTAGATGGAAGTCACTTATTAACCATAGAAGAGATGCATTGTACTGCTCAAGCACTTGCAGATGTGGCATAACGCTTGCACTAGGGTATAAACATGCCCTTTACAGCATTGGAGGTGGATTTTGTCTAATGTTGTAGTTGTAAGTGCCCTAATAAACTTGTTCTATATATGCAGGCATAAACAAAGCAGAAACAAGGCGTTTGAACTGTTCGAATCGCTTCATAATGATGTCTCTAACGGAGATGTAAGAATACCTAGATTACAACAAAGATGAACCAAAAACGAAAATTGAATTCAAATGTGAAGCAGCCAGGCGGTTGCCTGACACAAATGATATTTAACTAGTATTACATGCACTTCTTCAGGGTCACATGTACTGATTTGTGCGATATATTTGTTTATATTTCAATAATTCAATATGTTCGGATATGAGAAAAAGAAAAGAATTCCACTTCGAGATGTTAAACCAGATGTTAGGTAGTCATATTGAGACATTTTTTCTTTTTCACTTTATTTTCATCCATTGTGTCAACCCAAAACCAAACATGTTTCATCATCTTTCCCATTAAAAATTCGTTGTGTCCACCCAAAATCAGACATATTTCATCACCTTTCCTTTAAGAATTTTCACTCAGACTTGGCACACATCTCTCTTGATCCCACAAGGAGCTAACACTTCTTGATCACATTTCAGTTAGGGATAGCACATACTACAGGCCTGTGTATTGAACTTCCACCCAGATCAACATTATTACTTTTAAACACATTGAATACCCCTTTTTATATCTTTTTTCTTTAACCTATTTTATATTTTCTTTTAAAAATTAAATTGTCCATTTCAGATCAAGTCGAGCAAGGCACCCCTGTTCAAGACATAAGAACAATGAAAAGTTTACTCCAAAACATTTGAATAGTAACAGCCTCCCTTGACCTCATAATGTGTTATATGTTATACATCTAACAAAGTCAATAGATCCTCTCATCCTAAGGGTGTGATGGTTTCTCTCTAAGAAGAGCCTACCTGAGAGAATATTGCAAGATCTCCAACTTGGCAAGATATGTTCTACATAATTCCTATTTTGAGGTATACATTTATAAGCCTCTAGTTTTAAGGCTCTTAGAGGAAGTATTTTGACTCAGCATGACCAAGATATATGTGCAATACTTACTGAGCATCAAGCCTTCTGGACAAAGAAAATATACACTATAATGTCTGACGGACAAAGTGGTTTCAAAACTAAAATAGATTTTAATTTCCCTGCCTCTTGTCTGATTTTAATTTATCCGACTAAATGACAAAAACGTCAGTCATCTTGCAACTAGCTAATCGCTTGGCGATGGGAGATGTTCACATTCTTAGTAAGTATGCTTCAAATTTTCTTGCCATCAGAAGGCTTCCAGGACAACAACACTATTTCTGAACTCCTTGTCTAGCATATCTGCATAGTTCTAAAAGACTTTGTGAAATTTAGATGGGTCAATTCAACTGTTGACAAGGAAAAAGTGATAATTGTGGATGATATAAGGGAATGGTTATCATGAGAGGCAGATTCAGTTGAAATGTTAAAGAGAAATAGATGGTATTGATCTTTAACTACTACGATTGCAATAACCAACATCAAGCCTGCCTAACATAGTACTTGATTTATATTAAAGAATTTAGAATTTTATTTGATATGAACTGGTTAATAATATCAGAGAAGCACTGGCACTTGAAAAAGATAAAGAATTTTTTATATCGTAACAAGCTTCAGGCAATTGGTGCCAAAATTATTGGCTTCTCACCAGTGTGAGTGACTCAAACCTGTGATGAATGTTGTCTAGGCCATCAGTGTCTACCGTTGAACCATAGCATTCAAGCAAAAAAGAAAAGGCTGGCCACAGTAAGGCCTAAAGCACATTGGATGCGTGTAGGATAGCTTCATGTAAATTATAGTAATGACAAATAAGGAAAATCATAATGTACTTTTTGAATGACCCTAACAAAAGTGAAATATTTGATGAGCCAATGCCTCTGTACCAATTCTTAGGAGATTCAACTTTGGGTTTTGGGTTTATGCAAGAAAGGTTTAATAATAGGTGTATAATTTATCAAAGAAAAAAATAGTAGGGTTTAGAACTAATTCAAGAACAATATCAGTGTTAACGGTTTAATGTACTCACCATGATTAGGTCAACTCAGAGTCTGCCTGTGAAATAATCAGAGCTAGAGCTCATCTCAGGCAGCTCCTCTGATAAACAGACACTCTCAGCTTCTTCCTACTCACTTGATTTTCTTGCAGCCTTTCTATTCAAGGAAGCATTCCAATGGTTCTTTAAAGCGTTGTCTGATCTGTATAGACATGCCCATTGTTGTAGAAAAGATATTCTGTCTGTCTTTGCATAGATTTGCCAATATGGGTTTCCATCAAGATATTATCTTTTATGGGCCCACTGAGTACGTAAGCCTTGTTTGGGTGGAAGATGGGGATTTGCAATACTTTTTGAAGGTTTGGATGGAAGATAGAGATTCGCATTATTTTTTGATGGCTATGTACCGGATGAAGATACAGATTCCTATTTCACATGATGATATTTTTTAGTGTTAACTTTCACAACGTTGACCTGTATATTTCTAGGTGCCACTTGAAAAATATATATTTTAAATACTTAGCATAGAATTGTTTGACATGATAAAGTGATCTTTTAAAAAGCAAGCAAGTCAATGGTGTTTTAAATTGGAAAAATTAAAGACTAGCATGCGTTTGCTGGAGGACATTGCAAATGATTCAGGAATTTGATAAAGTACTTAATTCATGACATTACACATACATGGGCATTTACTAAATATACAAGGGAGGTGGGTGAAATCTTCCAGAAATGAAATTTGACAAAGTTGCCATTTTTATTCTTAATCCATTTGGAAGATGAGTTAGATACAACCACCTTACCTAACAATTCAAAGTTTTGAAAGTTAAAAACTGCTGCCCACTGCAATCAAACTGGGCCCTACCTCTCTCCCAGAAAATTGCGATTTGTTTGTTTGCAAAGTGATTTTTCTTTGAGCTTTGTTTAAACCCTTGTAGCTTTGTTTGAGCATGATGGGTATTCTACAATTCTTAGCATCACTCAAAGTAACTTGGTTCTTAATGCAGCTCTTACCAAAGTACACCAGATATATTTCATGGGATATTCCATTGTAGAGAAAAATAAAACCAATTCACAGAGGGTAGCAATCAACTAAACGAGAAATGCATTGATGCATTTTGAACATACAAGAGTCTTGACCATTATATTATTTATTTGCAAACTTTGCTTTTATGTAAGCAAGTACATTATTGTTATGTAAAATGCCTTAAATAGGCCTAACACATATTATGTATTATTTTAAATTTACATCCATGGTGATTCATCAGTGCCGGGCAATCTAGAACTTCATGTATGCCAGGAACTGACATTTCCACCCACATATACAAGAATATACATGATGACATAGCACCTCCTTAGTTCACAGCTTATCTGCATATAGTACTAATATAAATGATACAAAATAGTTGACAAATCCAATTATAATTGGATTTTGGATGTACCAAGCCACCGGTGTAATAATGTACAGATATTAGTTCTATGCTGGGAATCAGCCAGATTAAACATTCAGACTTCATATTCTTCCATTAGCAGCACTGCTGAGATCTCTGCCATAATTCCTTTCTGAGAAAAGTTTGGTAGTTCAAAGTTCAAACATTTAATTGTTAACACTTTAATAAATTGTATTGCTGAAACCTGTGTCTTGCATAATTTATATAATCAAAATCAATGTCATTCACATGATCCTGCAGAAAAAAGGAATACAGATGAAAGACTATCATTACCACTTGAAAACAAAAAATTAAATGCAAAAGAAGGATGTCTAGTTTTTCCACATGCAACATAAAATTTGTAATAGACTTAACAAACTATTTGTAATCTGACAATTTCCAGACATAAAAATTCTTGAAATGGAAAAATATTTTCAAACCTATAAACAAAATTTACACAACTAGTATAGATAAAAATAAAAACCAAAATCCCAACATAGAAAAACAGGGATAACAACAAAAATAAATTTGCTTCTCCAATGCAAAAATTGATTTCATATATTCAATTTGACTAGCCAAATGCGTGAAATCTATTAGCAGAGATATACCAAATGCCCCATTATGTGCTCTCTATCATTGAAACAGTAAAGAGAAAAACATACCGAAATTATACCCCAAAGGCCCCAAATAATATGACTTGCAAGAACATACATCTCAGCATCTTCCAAAAGCTGTTCAACTTCCGAGTCATTCACTTCTTCACCTAAGTGGCAGTAAAACAAATTGTTAGCAACTTTGTATAAGAAAGCTGGTGTATCCTCCTTTACTGGTGAGGCATAGTACAGGTGCATGTGCTCACCATAATTTAGAGCTAAGCCAATTGTGTTTGTGTGAGAATGGGATTGAAACTAACATTGTTTAATTGGGAACCAATGCTGAATAACTTTCGTAATTATATAAACTAGTCTCATACGAACAAAAATGCACAACTAATCAGCAATTTAATGGAGTCAATTTCATGTTTGGAAGTTAAGACCTTCATCCATAAGAAGTTTTGAAATTCTAATAAGTAAAATTTGGTTCACAATCTTGGAACAGAACCTTACTGCCACTAGAGAACATACATATCCCACATATGACAGAAATAATAATACTACTATCATAACATGCCACTACAAAAGAAAAAAGGAGCTGATGGCTCACCATATGAACTTAAATATGCCCTCACAAATCTTTGATGCTATTCAAAACCTGTTGAAATTTAAAATGAGTCCTCATTGAAACTAAGTAATTTACATCAACATGCACCTTTCTTAAACCAATAGCCTATTCAATATTTGCCATCAGAATGTGTTTAAAATGAATTTAATGTTCGAGAAAATACCTAGGTACTTGCTATAGTCCAGTAAATGAGGAGTGTCAATATGGTAATTTGCAGCCATCTCACAGAAATGGTTAGCTATGTCAATGCCAGTGGATTATAGCTTGTATATTCATAATCCTGCATTAAATTAAACACATAATATAAGAACCTTCAAAACACTAGTAAAATGTGGGAGCAGCTTTAGATATCTTAGCTACTAGCTGCACGCTTGAAAAGCAAAACTCTATGCAATCATTGTTTAACACTGTATCCTCTCAAATATCATGTGACTAAATCACATATAATTCACCTGCTATCCTACTCTTAATTGCAAAAATGCTGCAGCTTTCTCTCTGACGAGAGCAAGTTAAGTATTGGTTCCAGCTTCAATTCACAGATGTTAGGGACCACTGCACAACATTCAGATTTCAGACTATAAGGGAAACTAAATCTACGGATCATTCACGATGTACCCACCTACATGTATATAAATTATCTGATAATCTCAGCCCTGACTGACTGTCTGAATGTCAAATCATGGCTAGCATTGTTAAAGACACTCTATCCTCTCAAATTACATATGACCATACTACTAATAGTTCAGTTTTGCCCTGTTCTTAATTGAAAAAGTCTGTCGCTTTCTAGAACATCAGTCAATAAACATTCCATCTAAAACCATTGCATAGTATTTAGACCATATGAAATATGTAATCTACAAATCATTACAAATCACCTGCATACATCTAAAGAATCACATAGATAGACAATACATCTTACCTACGAAATGACAGTATCACACTTCCTCCCCCACCCTGTTTTTAACATACATCATGGAAGCTAAATAAGAAAGTAAAATTTGTTATGCATTTTCAGGTGTAAAATACTCACAATTATAGTCACAGATTTGTCTTCTTGATCAATCATTATGTTTCCATACTGTAAGCTATTGTGGCAAAACCCAATTTGCTGATCCTCCCTTGATATAAACTCCCCAGATTATTTACCTTCTCTTCCATGCAATCAAATTGGAATTCAACCGCCACATTTTTTGGCACAAATCTATTGCTGTCCTATGCCAGTACCTGATTTGAAAAAGAAACGAAAAAATTATTTGGCACCATTGATGTCCCCATCCCAGAACTACAGAAAGAAAAATTCACACAAAACAATTTGATCACAGCATAGGAACAATCCTGAGGCGCTTCCAGAGCACTGGTTCTCAAGAGCCTAATACATCAAGTTGATGAAATTCCATCAGTTTTGTTGCAATTTGAGCTGATATTTCAGGGTTTCTTAGATCAGGTGCTGACAGTGTCTGAATGCCAATACAAAATAAAAGGTCACATTGCAGAAAGTTTGATTAGAAGAATTGCAACTTGATATGTAATAAAATTTATGAATTATTTTTCAGAGATTTGGTTGAAGAAACCTACAACATCACGAAAAGTGTCAATTTAATGAGATTTTGGAAAAGGCAGCTTAAGCTTCATGAGGAAACTTGTGATAAAAACTACATTAGTTCAGCTATAATTTAATTGAAAAATGTAGATCTAAAAATTGGAGACAACCCATAGCAGCAACACAGAAGTATATGTAATGTGCTTTGAAGGTCGATATGAGTACATCGACCCCATTCATCATTTGATCAAGTTAATTAAGAACCATTTATTCCAGCATAAGTCACAAACTAGATATGAAGAATTGGTTTATGCAAAATAAAGGTCCAACAAGCCCTGTCAGAACTGCAAATGGTGGCCAAACATAAATTATAAGCATTGGCAAGATTGATAAAAGAAGAGCGACCACAGATTAGAAATAGAAGTTTCAAAATTAAAATGGTAATGTGCAATAGAACTCACGGACCAAAGTATAACACTTAAGTGAGATGGCTTTGGTGGTTGCCAAAGCATTTATTGATTGCAAACCATCTTTGCTCTTCAGCAAGCAATCGCTCACCGGGTCAATTAGGCTGGATGGTAAATGTCATGTCCTAGATATTAGCCTAAAGTGGGAGTGTTGTAAGATGTAGTTTAAATATGTGGACATGCTAGTATGTATCCATGTAAGTGAATTTGCAAGAAGGCTCAATTTGCAGACAATCTTGGTCATGCGGTCAGATCCTACAGGGTACAAAATTTGAATAATTTTTATAAGGTAAAGAGAAATGCTCCACTTGGAAGTTGTGGCCTACCCTGTCTATTCAAAGATGAAATCACAGTTCCAGTCAAAAATTCACTCGAGAGGGTATTGAACAGATCTTATATTCTGAGAATAATGTTAGAAACCAACCTCTAGATTAACTGCAGATCTCTTCTTTTGATCTGCAGATGAGATTCATGTGTGGTTCTCAAAAATCCAAAATAACTGAAGAAAATCATGTGAAAATTCTTCAGTTCTTGATTGATTTCTGCCGACCTTATGAATTTAATTTTGAGCACCTTTTGCGGCACTGTTTGCCAATTCGACCAGGGATTGAACGGGTAATGGCTGCCCACCTTTTTGTCCCAAACATCTGTACCAGCTCCATTAGCTTCTCATCCTCCTGAAAACAGGAAAACACAAAATTCATTCAATAAACAAGAACAAGTGCAAGAACAAAAGTAGCCTAGTATAGACCTATTTATTTTCATGAGTTATAATGATCAAACCTCTTTAGTCCAGTAGCTCTTCACAAGGTTAGGGTTCAAAACCTTTTGCCATCGTTGAAAGCACTGTATATCAGTCTTGCCCATAATGCAACCAGCTGCAACATAAAAAATATTAACAAGCTAACATTACCAAATTATGATGCCTCAAGAAAAATTTAATCAGTTACCCATACTTACCTATTTTCTTCCAGTCACTCTCTTCGTACATCTGAACAGTGTTCCTAAGCTTTTCATCCTGGAAATTCAGAACCATGTAACCCTGTTATGAACTGATATGAATTATATTATAAGCATAATCTTTATTAGACTCAGTTGTTTGTAATGTACCTCCTCCTTCGTCCAGGAACATTCGGAAATGGGGGCTTTCATCTTGCCATCAAATTGAGGCTCAAAAAATAAAAACACTTTTTCAGACTATACCTAATACTGTTGCAATATTTTTAAAATACTGATTGTTCATTGGTGCATATTAATAACACATCATTTATACTACTTTAAAAGATATATAAAAGAAACTTAATTTATTAAAAAAAGACAGAACATTTAATGCCTTGGGAGACGCGCCCTGAAACAGTTCCATGCCACGTCTGTTTATTAACGTGCTACGTTGCTCTTCCATTTATTCTACACATCATCCTCTTTCATGCGCACTGGTTTAATGCAAAGCTTTCATTAAAACGCAACGGCAGATATCTCTACAGAAGACTTCGTACGTCTTGCTTTTTAAATAGAGCCTTTTTAATAGGCATTGCTCGTTTTGTTTCCCCATTTGTTTTTATCACTTCAAAACCTGCAAAGCTCGGTTCTGAGTCTATCTTCGTTGTGAGGCATAGTTTGGGCATGCCTTTTCTCTTAGTTAAATTTAAAACCCTAAATATTAATTGACTCATTCTTATGTTTTTTTTGTTTCAGGATGGCAATGGCCGTTAACACTCCCTTGCTTTTACCAGCAGCGTTGGAGCAAGTTTGTGTGGCTTGACCTCCATTTTTCAATTAGGTCTGTTAGGGTTTTATTTCTGAAATATGATACTTGTGTCAAAAATTTTTACTCAAAAATTAAAATTAAAGCAGAGTTTATTTTAATTTTAATTTTGGTATTTTTTCCTACAGAACCCAACGAAAGGGCCATAAGCTGAGTGCGGGAACTCTGAAAGACCATGGTTGGCACAGCGCACCTGAGTGTCAGGTAAAGATTTTTTTATGAATCTTGCTTAGGCTATGAAGCTTGTCAGTGTCTAAACAAATTCATCCATTTTTCCACTCATTATTCATGCCATGGGTTTATTTTAATTCATATTCTCAATACATCTCATGACTGTAATGAGGATTGCATTCTATTTGTGCAGTTGACTTCAGAATAAGTTAAAAGCACATTAATAGACGAATAAATTATATTTCATATAATTAGTGGACATTTATATCTAAAATTGAGGCAAATTAAAATAGAAATGCGTTAACAGTATGGTCCCATATGGTCCCATGGGGGGCTTGGGCATCTATTTTCATGGAGTAGGTGGTCTCGGGTGGGGGGGAAAATAATTATGCTACGGGATTAATTGGAATCTGATCCTAAAAAAGCAGCCCCTACCTTTTAGAACTGAAGATTTGAGCTGGTGAAATTGGGCCATTTGTCACACATCTGGAATTGCAGATTCCCGCCAGTGAAAAAATTGAGGGAAATGATGTTTATTTATTAATTTTTATTCATAGCATTCCATTCCAGCTTCATGGGACCATCAGCTTACCTAAATATTGGAGCTTAAACTTTTAAGCTCACTTAAACTACTAAATTCATGGGACCGCCAACTTTAAAATATTCTTAAAAAATCTCAGCAGCACCTACTGAACTTTTTTAGGAAGCCCCCCCTGCATGGGACCTTACCCTAAGGTAAATCTAGGCAACTCTGCCTTCCCATTCACAAGTCACCTCCCCTTTCACTCCGTAACTCCATTTCTGGAGTATGTGTAGATCTAAATTCATTTTAGTGCATCAAATCTAAATGTTCTCCTATGAATTCTTCCTTAGGATGAGTGAGGAAGTTCGACAGGGAGGATGTGAAATGGATGCAAATGAATGCCTTAAAACAAGCACGTGGCATCGGAGTGTGCAAATGAGTGTTTAGTTGAGAGTGAATCTGGATAGACCGCTGTGGAGACCAAAATTGATACGGTGACTATAGGTTTGCAACTTCCCTTCTCAAATCTCTCAAATGATCATGCATTCTTATGTCACCACCATCCTTCACCTCAACAAGTCACTTATTGAAAAGCCTTTCCCATTCTTATGTCACCACCATCCTCCACCTCAACAAGACACTTATTGAAATCGGAGTGTGCAAATGAGTGTTTAGTTGAGAGTGAATCTGGATAGACTGCTGTGGAGACCAAAATTGATACGGTGACTATAGGTTTGCAACTTACCTTCTTAAATCTCTCAAATAATCATACATTCTTATGTCACCACCATCCTCCACCTCAACAAGTCACTTGTTGAAAATCCTTTCCCATTCTTATGTCACCACCATCCCCCACCTCAACAAGACACTTATTGAAAAGCCTTTCCCAACCATGTAGACCATTCCACCCTGATCCCTCCCATACTGCAATGGCCGCACTTTTCCTCCATCCAATGAAGAAACATGTTGTATCCAAGAACATCGCTTTCTATTCATCGTCGAGGGCATGATAGCTGAGTTTGAACATCGCTTTCTCTTCATCGTCAAGGGCATGATAGCTGGTTTTGAGCCTCAATTTGATGTCTTCCGGTAATATTCTGGACAATTTATCTAATAGAGACTGCCAATAATCTTTGCAAGATCTACCATATAGCTGTGCCCCTAAGACCTTGAGTGACAAAGGCAGACAATTGCAAGCATTTAAGAACTCCTCAACGAGATCCTCGAATCCTGACAGTGGAGAGGGTTGTAAGAATGCATGGCAACAAAAGAGCTGCTTGCCACGAGTGGCATTGAGAGGTCTCATTTGATAAATGGCAGAGATACCCCACGCTTTAAGAATCCCCTTGCCTACGTCTACATTGTCAAAGGATACACCTTTGACATCAAAGTCTTCCAGAAAAGTTTCTGTTTCTCAACCAGCAGCCTTTTCCCTCCAGCTTCTCGAAGATCAAAAAGAAAACTTGACCTATCCATCTGTTAAAGATTTTCTTTGTGAGGGTCATCTTGCCAGAGCCACCCATACCCCATATTCCTACAATTTGTGTAGAGCTACCTGATTGAAGTGCAATTGTGTCAAAGTTTTGGACAGCTTCATCTTCACCCACAGGATGCTTGGCAACCTCTGATAACACCTTGTTCATTTATTTCATTACACTATTCACCACATTCTTCTCCACCCTCTGCTCGTCCCTAAACACATGAAGCAGTATTCAATAAATGGAACAAATTAAGAATAAAATGAACTAAAATGCATGATAAAGCGCCCGGCATGCTTTTAATTTGACTGTCACTAACTCTCCTACATGGCACAAGAAGTTTCAATCGAAAATGTTTATACTGAAACAAAAGAAATAAAACCAAAAAAAGTGTTTTTTAAGTCTTTTTTCAACGAAACCTTTTCGATTGGAATCAATTGTAAGTTTGGTAATTTATCTTAAAATTTTTAATTTGATAATTTAATAGTAAATTTATAATGAAATTTAATAGTTTACAATTTAATCTGTAATCTAATTCAGGATTTGCAATATATTTGTACACTCTAATTTATGAGATTTAATTTAAAATATCTATTTTACAATTTAATTCACAATCCAATCTACAATTTACAAAAGCATTTCCATGCCCAGGCTCATTTCAGAAGCTGGGTCGACCCTGAAAATTCTCTGAAAATTCAAATTTCAAATTCAGATTTGGTCAACTCCTGCCTATTCTACTGGGCATTGCCGCATTATGAATCAACTAAACACTCATTTGCACAAATTGATGCTACGTGTTTGTTTTTAAGGCATTCATTTGCATCCATTTCACATCCTCTCGCACTCAAACATCCTCCTTCATCCTCACATTTATTGGTGGTGTTGGCTCCCACCAATAAAGAGCTTAATTTTCTTTTTAAGTTAAAAGTTAATTCCTTGACCTTTGCTGTAATACTTTGAAATGGTCTGTCTTCAGAGAAGAGTTAGGACTGAGTTTGAAGTGACCTAACCTGCCTTGTGCTTGTCCTATTACTCACTGCCAATACCAGTCCTTAATCAAGTAACACCCAAGTTCCCAACAGTAGGTGTTTTGGCTATTAGAAAAAAAGAAGCAGCTTAAACAATGTTGATGTGATTACGATACAATGGATGGGATGGGATCTTTATCAGAAGAGCTAGTTGATCATGGAAATGGCCCCTGCAGTTATGATAGCCTAATATTTAATTTTTTTTTATATATCGAAGCTTGTGGAGTGAATATTTGGTAGACACTTGAGCCTTGCCTGCTTTTCTATATCATACACCAATCCCAATATATATCTAGATGGTTTTGGGGCTGTTTCGTTTGATCTGGGCGACTGTTTACAGCAAATTTTTGCTCCCAGGAATTGACTATAGCAGTGAAGTTTGAATTTCTATTCTCCGTAGAAGCTTCTATGAATTAGGAAAGTGGGTGTGGCTTTGAGGCTTTCGAGGAACCCAGTTATTATATGTGTTTTGGTGTGTATGCATGCATGCATGCATATATATATATATATATATATACATGTGAGTGTATATATATATATATATTTGACAAAATGCCTCAAATAAATGTGGTCTCATGCACTCTCCTCTCCCCTCTCCGTCTCTCCTCCCTCCCTCTCTATACACACCTATATGGTAGACATGTATGCAAAATGTGGAATCACAAACAAGGCATCTCCCTCTCTCCCTCTCTATACACACCTATATGGTAGACATGTACGCAAAATGTGGAATCAAAGACAAGGCATGTGAATTGTTTGAAAAAATAATGTGGAAATGTGGTCTCATGACCCCTGACACTCTCTCTCTTGGACATATATTGTAGAAATGTTCCAAATATGTATGTATATGTATATGTATGTATATATATGTATATGTATATATGTATATGTATGTATGTATATATATATGTATGTGTGTGTGTAGTATGTATGTATATATATATACATACATATACATATATACATATGTATATATACACATATACTGTATATATAAATGTATATATGTATATGTATGTATGTATATATATGTATATGTGTGTGTATATATGTATGTATATATATGTATATGTATATCTATATATATATATATATATATATATAATACACACACATGTATGCAAATGTGTGCAAAGAGAGTTTCACACATATATGGTAGACATGCATGCAAAATGTGGAAGCATAGACAAGGCGTGAACTGTTTGACAAAATGCCACAAATAAATGTGGTCTCATGCACTGTCCTCTCCCTCTCCCTCTCCCTCTCCCTCTCTCTATACACACCTATATGGTAGACATGTATGCAAAATGTGGAATCAAAGACAAGGCATGTGAACTATTTGAAAAAATGCCTCAAAGAAATGTGATCTCATGACCCCTCACTCTCTCTCTCCCTCTTTCTCTGTATGTACATATATTGTAGAAATGCATCCAAAATGTGGAAGCATAGACAAGGCATGTAAACTGTTTGGAAAAATGCCTCAAAGAAATGTGTGTATATAGAGAGATGCATAATAATCTCTCTCTATACACACGTTATTGTAGACATGTATGCAAAATGTGGGGAAGCATAGAAAAGGACAGCTGTTTGAGAAACATGTTCAAAATGTGTTTGTTGAAAATGTTTTAGAAACTTTTAAACAAATGCAAACCAGCATCCTGCCTGCCTGTGCTCAAATTGGAGCTTCAGATTAGGGTATGAACATCCATCAAAGCATAATTGAAAATGGATTTTTTTTCAGATGTAATAATAAGTGCCACTGCCAATCACCACAGCCTTCACAAAAACTTATGTGCAGAATTCAGTAAAGAAGAATTTATGTACAAACTCTCTTGAATGATTAATGATAACAGATTTCCACAATCCATAAAAATTATTGCTGAATTGTTTCTGGATTTGATTGTGTCAATACTTTTTTGCATCAACTTTTCCTCCTTGAGCTCTCTACTTCATCCTAATGATGGATCACGGAGTGTGATCCAAAATGAAAACGTTGATGCAAAAAACTATTGACACAATCAAGAATTTATGTACAAACTCTCTTGAATGATTAATGATAACAGATTTCCACAATCCATAAAAATTATTGCTGAATTGTTTCTGGATTTGATTGTGTCAATACTTTTTTGCATCAACTTTCCTCCTTGAGCTCTCTACTTCATCCTAATGATGGATCACGGAGTGTGATCCAAAATGAAAACGTTGATGCAAAAAACTATTGACACAATCAAGTCCAGAAACAATCAACAATAATCTCTTGAATGATTTCAAATTGTGACTAATTTTCTTTGTAGCTTATAAGTTATATATGAGATTTGAAACTTATATATGAGATATGTAGCTTATATATTGCATCATGTTATGAGATAGCTGTGGCTCTGCTAACTTACTGAGATCTATTTGGATTCATGTTCATTAATAAAAATTGTGTTCAAATATTGATACAAATTGTGATTTTGTTGTTCTAACTTGCTTTTTTCTTCTGAAGATTTAGTTTTCTTTGTGAGAATTGAATGCTTCATTTGAATTGTGCATTGAATGGATTTTTGGAAGGAAGCTTTTGTTTGGACACTGTCAAAGGAGCCTAACACCCTTATCAATTTATCATATTTTGCAGGTTGCTTTACCTTGTGAAGCAAATTGGCCTAGGTAACTTACATTATGAAGAAAATTGATGCAGCCTCTGTATTGAATTGCTCACACTGTCAAAGTGACTAACATCCTTACCATTTTATCATAAATTGCACGTTACTTTACCTTATGAAGCAAAGTGGCCTAGGTGCGTTACCTTATGAAGCAATTCAGCCTAGGTACCTTATGAAGAAAATTTGTCTAGCTGCTATATTGAATTGCTTACATTGTTGGTTGAGCTCTACACTGTTGTATTTTGCAGGTTCCTTTAATTTCTGAAGAAAATTGTTCAAGGTACCTTTATCTTTTGAAAAAAATTGGTCCGGCTATTGCATTGGATTGCATACATACATCTTGGTTTGTTGTTGAATTAATTGCTATACTATAGTGTATGTTTACTTCTGTACATTTGACCATTGCAGTGAATGTCCCTGCTTTTAATGATGCTTGCAACTGCATTCCCCATTCTCAGTTCGACCATTGCTGTTACTAGGACTTCGTAGTCCTAGGTATTGCTTTGTTTTAGATTTAAAATTTGAAGCTCTCTACTGCCAGTTTGGGGTATGTCTGTAGCCCCCTCTTCCCAAAGGAGGGGATTTGATGGATTGATATGCCATCCAAGTTAACTGGATGGGTTTTATAATTTCCTGAACTCAATAGGTTTCCAATAAATATTTGTTTCGAAGAACCTTGGCATGGCATGGCATTCTTCTCTCTTTCTTGTTTTTGCAGCATGGCATGATTATTAATTCTGCATTCCCTGTAGGTAACTGTAAAGCATGATCTCAAAAAAATAGGGGTATAGTTTTGGAAAAAAAAGAGCCTCCAATCCTCTTAATCCTAAACACAAAAAAAATCAGCATTTAGGGTTGTGGTTCAGGGATTTTAAAAAAAAACGTAGAAGTTGTTTTTTATAAATGAGCATAATGGGTTTTGTTATTAAAATTTAAAAAGTTGTTGGGAAAAAGACGAAATATTTTTTAAGGTTGTAGTTGCCATAGTATATTAGAACTACGCTAGCTTGTCCATTTTTTAAAAAAATAAAGAGAGATTAAAACCAAAATTATTAATTTATATCCTTTTATCAAGCATGAACTGATTTTTTAAGATTAATACTTGGGAGCCTTGGTATCAAGGTTCAATTGTGATCATGTTTTGGGTGTTGGCCAAAAAAAAAAAGAAGCTATAAGATGTTTCTATTTCAAAAATAGAAATTTAATATAAATTAAAATAAAAACAAATATAAAGAAAAGGTGATCATAATACTTGATGAGAGCATCATAATTAAAACAAATATAATACCTCTGCTCCCCGAACTCGGTAAACACATGATGGCTCTTGATCCCGACACAAATGCGGGCTTTGCTGCTACCGTAGCCTATGCTTGTGCTGCTTACTCTACCTTCGCTCGAGAAAGGTGCTGCTCTGCCCATCTATATCTGCAGTCAAGACTAACTTTCGCATCGGCACGGCCCCGTAGGGCGGCCCCTTAGAATAGTAGGGCGGCACTATAGTTGGTTCTATACTCGCCATCTGGGCTAGAACCGTCCGTCCTACCTATAGTTGTTGACCGGTACGCCAACTATCATGAACCAATAATAATGGAACATGAAACAAAAAAATTGTGGATAGCAAACACATTGTGGCATGAATTTGAATCAAACATAGATGGCAGATTCAACTTGGAATTGACTCAATTTACAAAATGTGTATACAAAGTGATGTAAGTAAAATGAAGGAGCAATTATAGTACACGTAAAATGTCCTAGCCACTTTTGAATAAAAATATGCCTTCCAAACATGAAATAAACAAAGTAAAATTCCTTCAAGCAATTGACAAACGCGTGCAAACCTTATTCCTTCCTTCCCTCACATTGCCTATCTAGCATTTTGAAATATAACATGATCTTGAATTTTAATTAATTAATAAACATAGTCAAATGTGTATTCATAATGTTGGGTAGATGTAGATGTTGCCTCCTTGCCCTCTACTTAACTCTCCAAAAAATAGTGGGTGAAGTCAAAATTGAATAATTAATAAACACAGATAAATGTGTGTATTCATAATGTTGGGTAGATGTTGCATCCTTGCCCTCTGCTTCAACTCTCCAAAAAATAGTGGGTGAATTCAAAATTGAATAATTGGTGAGAAGGCATGTTTTCAAACGATTTCTTGTGATTAAGTGTAAAATAGTGGGTGAAGTCAAAACTGAATAATTGGTGAAAAGGCATGTTTCAAATGATTTTGTGATTAAGTGTGAAAAAGTTGGTCAAATTATAACCAAAAAAATTACAATTTCATAGAAAAATCTCAACCCTCCAACCCACTATTTTAGTGGGTGAAGTCAAAATTGAATAATTTGTAAGAATACATGTTTCAATGAAGTGTGAAAAATTTCATCAATTAAAAATTTAAAATTTAAAAAAAAAAATCATAAAGAGGAAAAATCTCTCAAAATATAACATTTTGCAATTGCTCACAATTTATTTTTGTTGTTACAAATTCTTTTTAAACACCAATGGCAGGGGGTTGGGGTTTACATCTAGATTGGATATTTGCAAATAGATTATAAGTGTTGTACAATTCTACTTAATTTAATTAATTTGCATCAAAATGGTTTACATCTAGATTGGATATTTGCAAATAGATTATAAGTGTTGTACAATTCTATTTAATTTAATTAATTTGCATCAAA
>VDFB02072274.1:26400396-26445234 GCA_007258455.2 Sequoia sempervirens
TGGTAGGGAATATCTCATCCACTCACCATCTCTTGTTCATAGAGCATTACCTTCCATCACAATCATTTCATAATCAAGTACTATATCTTGAGGTATTTGTGCACAAGAACAAGGTGAAAAGAGACTTAATAGATGGGGGTGTGGGTTTAAATAGTTATTCCATCTAATTAATCAAACACTTGGGTTATTCAAATGAATTCATACAAAGAAGTAAAGGGGAAAAAATTAGAGCATATGATGATGAAAAGAGAGATTCTAAAGGTACCATGACATTACCTATCTAGATCGGACCGACAATATTAGAGACATGTCAAGTTTTAAATCTTGATTTTCCATATAACATTCTACTTAGTAGACCCTGGATTCATGTGATGCAGGTAGTGGATTCTACTTATTATCAATGTACAAAGTTCCCCTATAATGATAAGGAGATTTCCATTCATGGTGATCAAAATCCTTTTTACTACTATAGAGGATTATAGGAGAAATATTGCAAGGTGTTGCAAGTTCCTAAGAATGATGAGGTTCTTATACCTTCTTCTTTTATTGATCCAACCACACTAGAATCTACTTCAAGTTCTATGTTGGTATCTAAGATGGTAATACTTGATATCAAAACCAAAACCAAGGATAGTGGTTGTGGATAATACAACCTCTTAGATCCTTTCATCAGACAATTACATTTGAATCCAAAATCCCATGGTGAGACCCAGTACATTGAGAAAGTCACCAAGAAAGTCAAGAAAACTACATTTTAGAAATGGGGATATGTAAATACATAAGTCATAGATGATGGGAACATATCATAATGGATTTATCAAGATCAGAAAGAAGAAATCCCATTACCAATTGATGTAAGAAACAAAGGATTTTAGCTGATTAAAAGTATGGGCTACACAGGTACATGTGCCTTGGATTAAACCAACAAGGGATGAGAGAGCCAATAATTACTATACAACACATAAATAACATTGTTCTTGGTTACACCTTGACCAAAAATATGGTCCCTCATGTCAATGATATTTCAATCGAATAAGAAAAATCTTCCACTTGGTTAAACACATATGAGTACAAAAATATTGATGATGAACTAATGTACATCACATATTTATTTGAACACACATAAATATACTTGATTACTACCACCTCTTTTTCCTTACCAACCTAATACAATGAGATAAACTTCATTTACCCTCAACTAATCAATTGGGACCAACAACATACACTAATTCTAGATTCATTCAAAAATTAAGAGGAAATTTCCAAATTCATGGGAGCTAGAGATCACACCTTTGGAGATCATAAGGAAAGCTTTGATATTGACTTAGGCACTAACACCTATTTTGGGGAGACATTTGAGTCTTCTAGTCACAAAATAAAATTTTAAAATAAATACACGATCTTTAAGTGAAAATCAGACCATGACACTTTTTGATTGTAAAATAGTAAAAAGAAAGGACACATCCAAAGGTGAAAACCTCTTTGAGGTACCCGAGAATGGAGGATTCAATCTCCATCATCTAGAGCAAGAAAATACAACAATTCTTGTAGAACCATCCATGTTGGTCAATGTGGGATTAGAAGAAGCTCCATAGATAACATTTCATGCTTCCTCCTTAGATGATGAAGAGATACAAAACTTGGGAAAATTTCTGAAAGGAGGGTTTGTTTTGCATGGTCCTCTACTAAAATGTCTGGTATGATACATCCTTGGTAGTACACCATCTCATAGTAAATCCATATTCCAAGACAATTAAACAAAATCTATGAAAGATGCATCCCCAAATAGCATTACTTGTCAAAGTGGAACTATAAAAATTTCTTGATGTTGGGTTCATTCGGCCAATTGACTATCCTAAATGGGTTTCCATATTGGTTATAGTTTTGAAACCAACTGGGGGCATAAGGATTTGCACTGACTTTAGGGAATTGAACAAAGCATGTCCTAAATATGATTTTCCAATCCCTAATATAGATATCATTGTGGATCTCAAAGTTGGTCATGAAGTGTTATCTCTTATGGATTAATTTTAAGGGTATAACTAAATCATGAGAAGGTCAGTACAAAAAAACATTCACATGTCTGTGGGGAATATACTATGAGAACATGATGTCATTTGGTCTAAAAATTGTAGTGGATACATATCAAAGGGAAATGCAATTAATCTTTCATGACATGATCCAAAAATTCATGAAAGATTATGTAGATGATATATTGGTCAAATATATAATAAGGAAAGGACATTTAGAAGTATTTGCTCAAATTTTTTATAGGCTCAAAAAATACAATGGAAGGTTGAACCCAAAAGAGTGTCTTTGGTGTTGCCACTGGTAAGCTCCTGGGATATATAGTTTCATAAAGAGGCACTAAAGTGAATCCAACAAAACTAAAACAATTTTAGAGATGTCACCACCTCACACACTCAAGAAGCTAAGGAACCTTCAAGGTAAACTGCAATCAATCAAGAGGTTCATTGCACAACTTGTGGATAAATGTCACCCATTTACACATCTCCTTCACAAAGGTGTAGCATAAAAATGGGATAATTTTGTGAACAGGCATTCTAGATACTCAAGGATTGCTTAGTAGCACCACTAGTCTTGACGACATTGATAGTAGGGAAACCTTTGATCCTATGTGTGTCAACAACTTTAACAATGATAGGAGCTCTCCTAGCTCAACATGATGAAAATGAAAAGGAACGAGCTATCTATTATATCAATAGAACTTTAGTGGGATTTGAGATTAATTATTCACCTATAGAATGAATTTTCTTAGCCATTGTGTTTCATTCTCAAAAGTTGAGAAATTACATGCAATCACATCAAATCAAACTTATTTCCAAGGTAGATCCTTTAAAATATCTATTATCCAAAGCTACACTCACTGGTCATATGGTGAAATGGGTGAGGTATTGAGTGAATTTGACATTGAATATGTGGACTAAAAAGAGATCAAGGGACAAGTCATGTCAAATTAATTGGTTGAATCACCATTATGTATAGACAACCCATTGATATCAAAGTTTCCAGATGAGTCCATCTTTACGCTCACAACATCTAAGTAGTGGAAGTTATATTTTGATGGATGACATAAACAACATGGGTCAGGAGCAAGAATCTTGTTTATTACTCTACAAGGATATTTCGTACCCAAATATTTTAGATTGGAATTTCCTTGTACCAATAGCATAGCAGAGTATGGAGCATTAATCACCATATTAAGAAAAATAATTCAATGGAAAATCTAAGAGCTTCAGGTATACGAAGATTCACAATTGGTAGTGAGACAAGTCAATGAAAATTACTAGATGAAAGATGAAAATCTCACACCATACAATAAGATGGTGGATACTTTCAAAGAATACTTCATTGACATAACTTTTAAGCAAATACCAAGGATTAATAACAGAGTAATTGATGCAATGGAAACTATTGGATTAGTACTAGGCATACCAAAGTGTTGGGAAAATTTTCATCATCTCAGAAAGAAACATCCAAAAAAACAATTCCTTCGGTAACCTTATTCCACTAGATTTCCTCAAAGACATGTACTACTATGCCATAAAGCAGAAGCAGAAACAGTTCATTTCCCACATTAATCCTTTTGAGAGAAACTCATGCTTAACCAGTTTCAACAACCATGAAAGATGAAACAAAAGACATGAACACATAGGTATACGTGGGGAAAACCCTTTCAGGTAAAAAACCCCACACTCCAAAAGCCTAGATCACCATTGTATTATTTAGCAACAAAATACAGTTAGAATACAATATCAAGCTCATGGCCTTTATAGAGTTTACATCTTGTTCCATTTTGGAGAATATCTGGTAGCATAACCCATTGCGATCTCCTCTCTCAAGGAGAGACATCTCACATAGCTACATAGCCACACGACTTGACCCCCAACCTCTTAGACTCTCTATCACACAATCATTCAGGCTTCACCTTTTGTGTGATCCATCTCTCTTAGCTTCCTAGCCTCACAGCCAGTTCGGCAACACCCTGCCTGCACTCAACCTCTCAACTTGCACATAGGTTCTCAACTAGTCCACGCCCAATCTCACAACCCCTCTACTTGCATTTGGCCTCTGAGCCTGCATATAGCATCTTGGCCTATTAGGAACCTAGCACCATGCATCATATCTGCTTGCATCTAGCCTCTTAACCTACATCTAGCATCATGGTAACCATGGCTAGCATGGCTTCCAAGACACTCCACCAGTTTGGCACCCAAATTTTTTGTCACTCAACTCTAAGAGAATTTCATTCTCTATCTCTTTGACTCTTCAAATACTACACCCCTTTAGGGTTTCAGCTTGAGCCACATGCCATCATCCAACATTTCTAGCCATCAGATAAGTAGTTGAACAAATCTCCACCATCAAACTTAGGGTTATCCACCTACACCATGTCACCCAGTCGAAGAGACATTCATTACTATCTCACTAATGTTCACCAAGCACATGGGCCCACATGCCATCTTTCCTCCACATCATCACCACCTGTTAGCCTTTGTCATGATCCACCATCCTTATCGAGTCTCAAGTGGTCCCCACAACCATTAACATCCAAGTCGCTATAAAGCTAGAAGACCAAACTTTGACACCTCTTAATGGAGGTTGTGAAGTTCCCAGAACCTGTGACTCATCAATAAAGGGATCACACTGTCACTCAAAACTTGAACTTCAGAACCTCACATCAGAGGTTGCAAAGCTCCCAAGACCCACAATACACTAACAAAGGGATCACTCTGTCGCTCAAAACAAAAACTTCAGAACCTCATGTCAGAGGTTGTGAAGTTCCCGAAACCCGTGACAAGCCAATAAAGGGATCGCTCCATCGCTCAAAACCTGAAATTCCAAACCTCATGTCAAATGTTGCAAATTTCATGAAATCCGCAATGAGCCAATAACAAAGAAGTGGCCTTCCATCCATAGTCGCTAAGTCAGGAGGTTATGAAACTTTAGAACCCCATGACTTTAGTTAGATAAACTTGAAAACCAATGACTTAACTCAAGTCGATGAAGGAGGAGAATAGAAATACTCTAGGAAGTCGATCAAGCTAGTAAATTTGAGTCACATTTCTCAACAGAAAGAATAGCTCAAACTATGAATTCCTTGTGGA
The DNA here is from genome assembly GCA_007258455.2 of Sequoia sempervirens. Lineage (NCBI taxonomy): Eukaryota > Viridiplantae > Streptophyta > Pinopsida > Cupressales > Cupressaceae > Sequoia > Sequoia sempervirens. The sequence goes on from VDFB02072274.1 coordinate 26,405,526, forward strand.
ACAACTTCTTATACTAGCATTCAAGGTTCCAGAGTTAGAATTCATGTGTGACATTGTTTTTCTTGGTTCACCCTAGTACCATGTCATCTTTACCCGCCTACATAGAGGTATATTCCCCACCGATATCACCCCTAGCTTGCAAAAAACCTTTATCAAAATAGCCTCACAATTTTTCATTTTTAGTGATACCCTATATTGGAGAAGTTTCAATAACATGTTAAGTTCATATGTCTTAACTAGGAGGAAGTTTATGTCACTTTGGAATAAATACACAAAGGAATATGTGGGTCACATTCAATTTGTAAAACCTTGGCTTAGAATTTATTGAGAATAGGATATTATTGGCCCACCATGGTCCAGGAGTCAAATCAATTTGTTAAGAAATATTTACAATATCAACAACATGGAGATCTCATTCATGCTCCAAAATAGGAACTCCAACTAATTGTCACTCCATAGCTATTTTCTCAATGGGGGCTTGATCTCATAAGTAAGATTACACCTACTTCTTCTAATGGACACAAGTTCATTATTACTACCACTAAGTATTTCATGAATTGGATAGAAGTCATTCCCATGGTGTATATAATGGGGAAAAAAATCTCAAAGTTCATCCTTAACTACCTCATCTATCATTGTGGTGTTCCACAAGCCATTATCATAGATAATGGAATTCCCTTCAAGAATCAAGATGTAAGAGATCTATGCAATAAGTTCAAATGATATCCAACACCATTTCTCAACTCCATACTATCCCCAAGGAAATGGTTAATGATATTGGCCAAGATTGGAATTTACAATTAAATCCCACTCTCTGTGCATATCACACAAGTATTATAACACCAACTGGTGCCACACCCTATTTGCTAGTTTACGGTAATGAAGCCATTTTACCTATTAATATTGATCTCCCATCATTGAGAGTATCTCTACAACACCTTATCACTAAAGAAGAATACAGAGTAGCAAGGCTAAATGAATTGGAATTGTTAGATAAATGGTGTCTAGATGCACTCAATCATCTATAGGTATATCATAAAAGACTCAAGAAGATATATAATAGGAAAATCAAGGGCTTAAACTTCCAAGCACGAGAGATATTTTACTCAAATAAAATTAGAAGAACATGCTAGATCAAAATAGCAAGGGAAAGTTTCAACCAAACTAGTTGGGGCCCTTCATCATCACAACTCACTATGGATTAGGAGCTTATTAGCTCACAATCATAGAAGGAGATCCAATATAGGAACCCATGAAAAACATGCATCTCAAGCAGTTATATGCCTAGCCTAGGAGGGGTAATATTATAAAAAAATTAAAAAATTGAAATTGAAATTAAAAATCCACAAAAATTAGAAAAAGGATTGAAAAAATTTAAGAGAAAAATCATCGTCTAGTGAAAACCGCTCTAGTGGCACTTTGGGCAAGCACCTTGGTGAAAACCTCGTAAACAAGTTCCTTGCATAAATACTTTATCTCCCATCTTTTAAGCACTCTTATCATTCTATCATTGTCATAATAAAGTTGGAATCCATTTTCCTACCATCTGCTTTCACCCCTACCATGGATTAGTATTCAAGAAATGTATATTCATCCTATTAAGTTATACCCTCAGGTCATCTTATTTGATCCATATAAAATTTCCATATCACTTAGCTAGAAGCATCTTCTTATACATGGTTATTGGATTGGATTCTTGTATTACTTAGGTCTTGTGTATATCATTCTTAGAAAATCCAAAAACATTCAAAAAATTTGTAAATTTCAAAATCCATAAAAATCCAAAACATGTCAAAATTTAAAACATTCATAAACATTTCAAAAATCCAAAACTACCCAAAACAAATCAAAAACCCTAAACAGGTATAAAACATCAAAAAATTCAAAAACACTTTTCAAACTATGTTGTCTTTATGCTTACATACACAAGGCCATCATTGATGAGCCCTCGAGGCATTAGGTCAGTCCTATAGGATTCTATCATAATAAACTGACAATCTCAAAATGTTCATGTCTCATCAATAAATGGTCATTTGTCGAGATTCAGTTGAACTATGTTGTCTCTGTGCTTATGTAGGAAATGCCATAATCGATGAGCCCCCAAGGCATTAGGTTAGTCCCTCATAGGTCCTATTCTTAGTCTAACCCTTAGAAAACACAAAAACATTTAATTTTTTTGAAAATCCTAAATAGTTGCAAAATTTTGAAAACTCAAAAACAACCTCAAATAACTTGAAAATCTTAAACATTCAAATAAACATAAACCATAAAAAGCCTAAAAACATTCAAATATCCACAAAACCTCAAAACCACACATCTCATCTCACTTTCACCCATAATAATCTTTCATTTATAATAAACTGATCATCATTCCCGCTCTTTGGTGAAGTAAGCATAAACAAGTACAAAATTTAAGAAGGCATAATTTAATGAAAACAAATTGCAATGTGAAGGTTAAGCTTCAAACATGTTAATTAATTTTATATCAATAGACTACTCAGTTTAACAAATCATCATTTTCTAATGAATATCCTAGAATATATCGTTCTGACAATGGGCATCATTTCAGATATCATCTAAGAACATAAAAAAAAAATTGGTAATAGATATGAATAACATTGACAACTTGTTCATTTTAGTATTTTCCTATGATTTATGTTTGTTGTATGGTCTCACAACATGCCCCAAGACTAAAAAGACTTGGGGACCCAAGTGAAAATATGACTTCTATGGAAGGAGCTAACGGATTGGATGATCATCGGAAGTCAAAAGGAAAAAGAAGAAATCTTTAGTTCAAAGAAAGAACTTCCTATAGTGAGTGTTCCGTATACTGGGTACCAGGTACCAGAAACACAAAAAAGGAAAAAGGGCAATGTAAATTTAAAATGAATTGCTCTGGTAAGTTGGAGTCTAGTAATTTGGAGTTCTGGTATAACCGAGGTCTGGGAAAGTAAGTGGGTAAAGCTGAAACTGGTTACCAGGTTGAAATGTGAAGTAAAATGCTAATTTTTCTTATTTTGTATAATGGTCCCGGTGATCCAATATACACAAAAGGATTTGTGATATGTCTTTGAAAGTGAATTTTTTGTGGATTTCTTGTGTTAATATTTTAATGATGGTTTTATTTATATGGTAGCATATTTGTTTAAAAAAGGTATTTGGTATTTGGAATTTTTTGATTGTAGGAGATATCGATTGTGATGCAAATCTTGGGTATGGAAGGTTAGGAAAATTATACTGGTGAACAAATTTTACTTTATTACCATGCTTGATGATGCACTTAAGGGGTTCATGTTGGAATAGAGTTTTCTACAAAGATGTGCTAGTTACTGGGATACATGTATGTTGGAGTACAAGCATGAAATAGCAAAGTGTATCTATTTCAGGGATATCTTATTCCTGGAATCTTCAAATTGGGAAGCCTAAGATATAGGAGTTTTACTTCCACCTGATCACTCTATTATCATGGAAGAATCCTATATATATTTGTTTGGGTAAATTTGTTTGATTTCAAAAGGAATCCTGACAAAGATGAAAAAGTAGAACCCAAAGAGCTTCAACAAGTAATTGGAGTTGACTTCCATTGACTTCAATTGATATTCTCCTATTGGTCACAATATTCCACATGCCTTGATGAGATTGGTCCTTTAGATTCCCTCTCATGTAGCTATCTTATCCTATCTGAGCCTTGTGTTCTATAAGAAGAAAGAGGATGTTTAATTTTATTTAAGTTCAGAATTTGTGGATGTTAGAGGAGCAAAAACTTCTTTTAAGTTTTGTTCTTTTTTCCCATTTTATGAACCATTCTGGTATAAAAATTTGTATGCACATAGACATTAATTGATATCAAAACTTTATGGATAGCTACCTATCTAAGTATCTTTTGTAGTTGGTTTTGTAAGTTTGGTTGAACAAGACTATATGCTGCACCATTTAAGGGTGCATGCACATAACCTATTTGGTGTCCATAAACGAAACCCCCTCTTTAAAAGCTTGCATCATTTTATATGTAGTTGTGAAGTAATCTGGTGAAGTATAAAGTGGTTTCTTTGTTTTAATTAATTCTTTGGGGCATCCATGGAGAATAACCGGAGAAACTTTTATTTTTATTTTTTATGTTTTGCTTTAGATTAGATGCTTGTATTTTTTGAAAATGTTCTAAAAAAAAAATTGAATGGAAACAGTTTCATTGAAAATCTTTTATTTTCCATGAAATTGTTGAATACTTAATGCTAAATCTACTTAAGTGATAGAAAATAATTTTTTTTATTCATGAAATATTATGATGAATCTTTCAATTTCATGATGTCATTGGATGATAAAATTGAAGTTTTATGTGAAATGTTAGTGATCCTTGATTAAACTAGAAATGATCATATTCCCCTTTGAAATTAACAGCAAAATTTTCACATCATTACCCAAGAGCTATGTTTAGTGCAATCATGACCTGATTTACGGAGACTTGGGATTAAACGAAAGTCAGTCTTTGTTCTATGAATGGAGAATTCTTTCTTAGGTTGTCTTTTTTTCATATCTTTTAAGAAAGATAGGATTTTCACAGTCTTGTCTGTGGAGAATCTATACAAGCTATTTATTGTGAGTAAAATCATTGTCAACAATGTTATTATCTCATTTCGATGATCTCTTGATGATGTATAACAAAACTATTTAGAGAAAAAGGAATGGGGCATTGATCAGTTATTTCATTTGTTATGCTTGTTGGATATCCTTGTAGTACAACCTCAATCAATACTTTCCTTGCATGTGCTAGGATAGTCTTGAGTAACACAATGGCTAGAACATATCAGGTTCTTCATACCTTTTATGTATTAGTCTTCTTACTTTAATGAATTATTATTTCACATGGTCAAACAAGGTTTATGTACGTCAGATATGAATAAAGATACTCCTATTTGTTTTTAGAGTCAAATTCTATCGCATTAGATACAACGTTGCCACGGTTATTCATACCTTGGTGCATCATATCTATTTGCTACATCAAAAATAAGGATTTCTATGACGAATTTAAAAAATTCCTAGAAATCTCATAATAATTATATTGAATAGTTCAGATAACTGAGAGGGGGTTGAATCAATTATCCCAAAACAATTTTCTTAACTTTGGTTAATCCAGAGCCAAATTAAATTAATCAAATAAACATCTAATAGATAAGAACATGAAAGCACATAACAATACCATGCACAATGAACACCAGAATTACGTGGAAACCCAAGAAGGGAAAAACCATGGAGAATGCTAATTCTCAATTATAAAGCACCGGTTAAGGTGATTTTTACCAGATCTCGCTGCCAAGTTGCTCAGTGTTAATGGGATCACTGCCTAAATACAGAACAAAAAATTACAAAATAGTCTCACTGACAAAAGTGAACTAATGAAGTTGCATCTACATATGCATGAGTTTAGTTCCGGTTAAGAGCATAATTTTTTTCTACAATAGATTCGATTAAGAATCTTCTACACACCTTCCTTCCATAACTTTCACACAAACTTCTACAAAAATAGATAGCTCCTTCCTTCACACTCTTTTTTTTGTTCGCACACTTGGACTCTTTTATTTTCTTGCACACATTATACTTCTTCCACACTTCTATTTCTTCAATTAAAAAGATGTTCTCTATATTTATGTATTCTTGTAGAACAAAATAAGTCAGCCACACACAATATCTTCATAGTCTTCTAAGTCAGCCAAAAAAAAATTGAATTTAGATCACCACAAAGTATGTCGACATGAAGAACAACCTTGAAATATTCAATAAGACCTTGCACGCTAACACTGGACCCAAAAGATAGGTTGCACATAAAGATCTTCTTACCATGTTACCAAGGGATCAAGAATAGGTCAAACATAAGATAGCATAATTTCCAAAAGATAGCAAACTTTGAATTACATGAAATATATTCCAAAGCCAATGAGAATGCCACAACCAAAACCAAATCTTGATTATCATCAATTTTAGTATCAATCGAAGAACCACAATTTGACATACCAAAACTTGCAACATGCTAAATGAAGCTTTGGATAACAAGGTTACCCAAAGAAAGCTTTGAGCATTGCATCCAACATCAAAATATTAGCCTTCATTATACTAGATAAATTGAATTCCACGAATGTCCCAAAAGAAGTATTGCCATATCCAGAGCAAGGATACTATCCATACTACATAACATCATAGCACTTGATAGGATAGATCAAGTTGGTACATCATCTGAAACACAACCTTCTAGATCCAAGGTTTTGACATCAATTACAACAATGCTAAAATATCTTCAACAACTTTTCAACAATCTCCCCCTTTGGCATTGATGGAAAAATAGCAAAAACTCATAAACACAAAACTCCAAAATCCAACTCAAAACTGCAAACTCCAAAAACTCCAAGTACTCCCCCTTTTTCCAACAATTCAATACCTTTTTTTTGTTTTTGTTTTTCTCTTCATTTTTCTCCCCCTTTTTTCCATCAAAGAAAAAGGGCCAAAATTTGAATCATTTGGGAACTTAAGTAAAAATAACACTTTTCACATGAAATATTTTCTTGTACCTTTCTCTCAAAATTGGAAGAATCCTTTTACAAGCTAGCACCACATAATCCAATCTAGCACTCATAATATCCAATATAGTCAACAACATAAATGAGGATGACTAGTCCTAAGATAGGCACTAACATTCCTAATCTTCTACATCAAAAATTATCCTGGAGAGATGATCCAACCAGACCTCAACAATTTCCTTGACCAACGAGAAAGTTCTAACCAAGTCTTCCCTCTATCTCTAAACAATCAATAACTCTTCTTGCAACTCACCAACTCTTATCCTCTATTTTCCATCTCTTTCTTTGAACAAATCAAAACTCTTTCCAATATTATTCATCTTAGATTGAATAGCTTCAATTCTTCTTCTAAAATTATCAACAACAATAGGCCACCGAAGACAATACTTGTAGATGTTAGGCATCTCCTTAATGCATTCCCTTGTCTCACCAATTTGTTTGGATAACTTCCATTTAGCTTTGACACATCTTCTCTCAATCATAGCTTCGAACATATGTCCTTCAGGTCCTTCCAACAACATCCTTTCTTTAACAACTTCTACTAGATTATTTGGTAACAAGTCAAAAACATCTAAAATAGTAATACCCTTTTTGAGTAAATAATCAACCAGAGTGTCATCAATTTTAATCCTTTTGATCAGAGAGCTGGCACACCACATTTCACCAACCCTCTTCATATCACCTTCATATAACATTGACTGAATATATCTGGATCGACAAAATCAGATCCAAGTAGATACTCTTCTTCATTGTCCTTTTCTTCCAAGATAGTGACGACATCTTCTATATTAGCTATCCTCCTTTTGGGTTCCAGATGGGAACCGCCAATAACAACTTCCAACTCCTTACTGGAGGAGGAACCCTCCTCAAACTAACTAGACACTATTACACTAGAGCATAGATTCATCTACAAGGATGAGAAATAGACTTTGCAAGCACTTTCTTTATCTTACATACATTCCAAATACTTGTAAACTTGCCTTTTGATAGGGATTTTGGACTTCCACTTAACATTCTCCTTTATCGGTAGCAAACTCAAAAATTAAAATACCAAAAATATGAGCAGAGATCCAAATCAAAAAGGATAACTCTCAACCAAAGACATTTTGGCATTCTCAATTAGGTTTTCCATCATGAGGCTACACAAGTCAAACTGCTTATTTTACTTCACCATCATGTGTGCAAGATATATAGCAATAGTTGAAGTAGAACCTTCATGATTTTTGAAATAGATTTTATAAGAGATGGCATAACAAACATACCTTACCAGGCAAGATAGACAATGTTATTTATCAATATAGCCTAGGGGTCTTTGTTGATAGCAATAAGTTCCTCCACATCTATGTATTTTTCCATTTTCTTCCTAGGGAGGTCACCAACACTGCACAAACTAGTAATGGATTCAATAGCTTCCTTCATGATCGAATAGGGTTTTTCCAAAACAATGCTACCATCCTTGAATTGACTTAATAGGAACAAGACAGATTATTTTTATGTAAACCAGGGAATTTCTCCCCATAAATCCATACCCAGAGTATTTACGTTCTAAAATTCATCTGTCTCCAACCCTAGTTCCATCTCCTTCATTTTCTGATGATCAAACTCATCTAACTCAACTCCCTTCAGCCTTAGCAAAATATCACCACTCGATCCTTTGTTAACAGATTCCATCATTGCACTTATCTCCTTCAAACTCTTTTATCACTCGATGAAACTTTTTCTTCTTCTCCTTTGCAAACTATGAGAAATGACTTTGGAAAATCCCACCTTTTATCCTTAATTACTCATAATGATCTCACTGCCAAAAACACACATTGATGACACCAACAATTGTACTTTTCTTTCTAATCAGTCAGATTAAGCTTCATCATTTATCATCAACTAGTTTGAACTTAATTATGTTGAAAATCGCATCAATATTACTTTAGGGAGGGGGAATCAACAAGATATGTAATTTCAAAACTCCCCCTGATCCAAGGTAGATTGGCTCATATATCGGTAGGGAATGTACTAGGATTCAGTACCATGAAATTTTTCTCCATACTTATTTCCTTCTTCCTCCAAAACATGATCATCTTTTTCTTAGATTCATTTGATTATGCAACCTTCTTTTTATTCTTAGTATTTTTTCGAAGCAACATATCTACATGTGTTAGCATAATATTTGGGTTGACTCCACTTGTAACATCTTTTCCCTAACTTAGTTGGGTGAATCCTAGGTCTACACTGATTAGCATTGTGACCATAACCATAGCATAAATAGCAATAACTATGAAAGAGATTGTTCATTCCATTCCTTCTTTTCAGATGAGATAATTCACTTCTGCAATGACTTGCTTTATGACCAACCTTGTGACAATTAAAGCATTGAGTATTTGGTTTCATATTGCTTCTACATTCTATAGCCTTATGCCCAAACTTTTTGCATAGAAAAAAATAACAATTGAATGATAAGTACCTCTAAGCATTTGGTTGCTTAATCAGAGGTCTTTTTGTAGGTGCGTTAGAGTTTCAGACCTTTCTTGTTATAATTTATCTTGCCTCAACTTCAACTACTTTGTCTTCACCTATAGTGTTCCGATTTAAATTTTCACCAGTGAATCCAAGTCCTCCTTTATCCTTGTGACATTTATCTAGGGACAAAATTTGATCCAGAATCATGCTACTTTCACATAATCTTGCTTCATTTTTTATCTTTCTTAATTCTTTATCTAACTTCTCATTTTCTTTTAATTTTTATTTAATGGTATCCTTGAGGTTTTCTTTAGTCTTCTTCCCTTCTTCCATTTTCTGTTTGATAGTATCTTTGAGATTTTCCTCAGTCTTCTTGCATTCATCCAATTGTTGCTTTAAATTCACAATACTTTCTTTTGACTCTTTTAATTCCTAGCTAACCTCTTTGTGTCTTGCTTTGAACTTTTGGATTTTCTCCCTTAGATTTACAATACAAGCGTAAATTCCTCCTTGAGATTTTCCTTCAATTATTCATTTTCTGATTTTGTGCTTTCCATATCATCTAACATTATCTTTAATTCTTCCTCAAAGTGATAAGCTCCTACCATTTTTTTAAACTGCTAAGATCTGCGTTAAGCGGTTAAGCTTTATCTCCAAGGGACCAAGCTCTGATACCAATTGTTGAACAATCTGGATAATTGCAAGGGGGGTGAATCAGTTATCCCAAAACAATTTTCTTAACTTTGGTCAATCTGGAGCCAACTTAAATTAATCAGATAAACATCTAACAGATAAGAAGATGAAAGCACATAACAACACCATGCATAATGAACACCATAATTATGTGGAAACCCAAGAAGGGAAAAACCACAAAGAATGCCAATTCTCAATTATAAAGCATTGGTTAAGGTGACACTGGTTAAGGTGATTTTTACAAGGGATCACTTCCAAGTTGCTCACTGTAGGGTGGCTCACTATCGGTGGGCTCACTGCCCAAATACAAAACAATAGATTACAAAAGTATTACTAAAAAAAGTGAACTGATGAAGTTGCATCTACATATGCATGAGTTTAGTTCCAATTAAGAGCATAATTTCTATCTGCAATAGATCTGGTTAAGAATCTTCTACACACCTTCCTTCCATAACCTTCACACAACCTTCTACCAAAATAGATAACTCCTTCCTTCACACTCTTTTGTCTGTTCAAACACTTGGACTCTTTTATCTGCTCGCACATATTATACTTCTTTTGCACTTCTATGTCTTCAATCAAAAAGATGTTCTCTATATATATGTATACCCATAGAACAAAATAAGTTGGCCACACACAATATCTTCATAGTCTTCTAAGTCGGCCAAATACAATTTGAATTTAGATCACCAAAAAGTATGTCAGCATGAAGAACAACCTTGAAATATTCAATAAGACCTTCCACCGTAACATTGGACCCAAAAGATAGGTCGCATATATAAATATCTTCTTACCATATTAGCAAGGGACCAAGAATAGGTAAACATAAGATAGCATAATTTCCAAAAGATAGCAAACTTTGAATTATTCAAAATATATTCTGGAGCCAATGAGAATGCCACAACCAATACCAAATCTAGATTATCATCAATTTCAGTATCAACTGAAAAGCCACAATTTCACATACCAAAACTTGCAACATGCTATATGAAGTTCTAGATAGCAAGTTTACCTAGAAAAATATTTGAGCATTGCATCCAACATCAAAATATTATCCTTCATTATTCTAAATAAACTGACTTCCACAAACATCTCAAAAGAAGTATTGTCATATCTAGAGCAAGGATAATATCCATACTACATAACATCATAGAACTTGATAGGATAGATCAATTTTGTACATCATCTAGAGCACAACCTTCCAGATCCAAGGTTTTGACATCAATGACAACAATGCTAAAATATCTTCAACAACTCTCAACAAATTATAGATTTGTTGGAATTATGAATCAATATAAATAATGAAATATAATCAATGTACATCTCATTCTTCCATTCTACCATCTATTTTCTATCTAATTCTCACTAACATCCAAGTATCATGACATAAAAAAAAAAAAAAAAGTTCATACATCTTGCATCCATAAACCATCAACATGTCATAACATGCATCCTACATATGCATAACATGTCATATCAAAATACAAAAACAAATGCATCAATAGTAACCATAACATTAGCATCATCTACATATACATTTGTGTCATATTATAAGCATAATAAATATATCACAATTGAATACATAATCATCCATGATGCATCTGTAATGCATCATAAGACATACATCACATCATAAGCATAAATAAGGTATCATATATCATGATCACATCAAAACTCATCTTGAGCATATTAATACAAATAATCAATGTCATGATACAAATTAGGTAGGTGATATACATCAAAATATATACATGAGGCTATAAAAAATGAGCGAATGAATGAATATGCATCAATAATCAAGCTATATCAAAAATGTGTATGTAGGAGCTATGCTCTACTCCCTTGATCCTCCTGTAGAGGTGGTGATCAATGACTGCTTGATGGACCTCCTTTGTTTGATTTCCTTACAGAAGGCCCTCCTACTAATCCACTAGGTGCAAGGGCACTTCTATACAAAAAATCTAGCTACTATCGGTGTGAAGGAACTACACGATGGTTCAAGGTCCTCTAATAAGAAGCCTCAACCATTGCATGCCCGTATAATGTGGCTGACACCATTGTACCCTATCCGTATGTAGGTATAATTGGAATTGATGAAAGAAAGACACAAAATGATGGCTTTATTGAAGTTTAGAAGAAGAGCAGAGAATCTAGAAGATAGGGATACAACGCTAGGTTCAATTATTATTTTTTCTATTATTGTTTTTAATTGCAATAATTTTGGTCATAAAGTTGTGGACTATAGAAAAGCTTCGGTAAGAAGAAATAACTTTGTCAACAATAATGCATTTGCACTTTTATTCAATTTCGATATCATTTGCTATAAATACAAAAAATTTGGACACATTGTTAGGAATTGCGAAAGCAATTTTGTGAGTCATCCTCTACTAAAAATAGTCCAAGGTAAGGATCAAAATGTAGAATTCATAAATCAGATAAAGTTTGGAAGAAGGTTTTGAAAGAGAAAAAGGTAGAGTAATTAATAATTTCTCAAACTAATCTACATGCTCAAAAAGAGAAGGATCTATGTATCATAGACAATATATGTTCAAGCCACATGACTGGAGATAAAAATAATTTCAGGAATTTCAAGAAATATGAAGGAGGTTCTATGAATCTTGGAAATAATTCTATTTCCAAAATCATTGGAAAGAGTAATTTGAGTCTTGATGGTGGTAGGTCAAGGACACATGATGTTTTGTATGTTGAAGGACTAAAACATAATATTTTGTGTAATTCAGATGTGTGATAAAGGTTATAAGCTATCCTTTAGTGTTTAAGGATATGAAATTAGGAAATCAAGTACCAGAGAATTGATTGTGGAAGGAAAAGGACATATAGTGACATATATCATATCAACGAGTTGAATGGACCAAATTTCCTTACTATGCAAAGAGAAGAAAGTTGGATTTGGCACAAAATATTAGGACACATCAATTTTGATGATATTGTGAAGATCAGCACAAGAGGAATGGTTTGAGATGTGTCAAAGGTTAAGAAGCCTCAATCCATCAGTTGTAAACCATGTCATGAAGGGAAACAAACAAAGAGCATATTTCTTGCTAAGGATTATTCTACAACAAAGACATTCGAATTGATCCATACAAATTTGTGTGGGCCTATGAGGATAAAGAGTCTACAAGGAGACAAGTATTACATGATGCTTATTGATGATTACACTAGAATGAATTGGATTACTTTTCTAAAAGAGAATTCAAAAGAATTGGAGAATTTTAAAGCATTCAATGCACTAGTTGAGAGTGAAACTAGAAGAAAAATCAAATTTTTGAGCTTAGATAGAGCTGGAGAATTTACTTTTGATGGGTATGGTGAATTTTGTGAAGAATGTGGGATCTAAAGGAAATTTTTTGCTCCTAGGACTCTGCAACAAAATGGAGTTGTAGAAAAGGAAGAATGAGACTATACAGGAGATGGAAAGAATAATTTTGAGTCAAGAAAATCTATCAAATATGTAGTAGAGAGAATGAATTTAGACTACAGTGTATATTTTGAATAGAGCTCAAATCAGAAATAAGATTGACAAAACACCATATGAATTGTGGAGATGAAGACTGGCTTTAGTAAGACATCTTAGAATATTTTGAAGTAAATGCTACATCAAAATGTATGAAGAATATTTGGGTAAATTTGATTCTAGATCTGATGAAGGTATTTTTCTTAGTTACTCTATGACAAGTAAAGCATATATATGTTACAACAAAATGCTAAAGAAGACTATGGAAAGTGTGAATGCAAGAGTTGATGAAACAATTTAGTCTACTAGTACTCCAAAAGTAGGAAATGATGAGGAACCAATTCACAATAGTGATGAAGATTCATAAGTTGTTACAAAGACTCCAACAAAGTATGTTTAGAAGAATCACTCTGAAGACTAGATTATAAGAGATAAAGACAATGGGGTTCAAACCTAGAGGAGATTTGAGAAGGCAATTGAGAAAGTACATTTTGCATTGCTATATAAGATAAAAATTAAGTATTTTAAAGAAGACAAAAAAGATAAAAATTGGATAGAAGCTATGGAGGAAGAAATTAATCAAATCAAGAAAAATGAAACTTGGGAATTGTTCCCAAGACCTAAAGGAAAGAATGTGATTGGAACCAAGTAGGATTTCAAAAACAATCTAAATGAAAAAGGGTGATCTAGAACAAGGCTAGACTTTTTTGTGAAAGATATGCTCAAGTTAATGGTGTAAATTTTGAAGAGACATTTGCTCTGGTAGCAAGATTGGAAGCAATTAGGATGCTTTTAGCTCTTGTAGCATTCAAAAAATTCAATGTTTACTAGATGGATGTAAAGTCAACATTTATGAATGGTCAGCTAGAATAAGAAGTCTAAATTGAACAACTAGAATAATTTCAATATTTTGATAATCTAGATTATGTGTGAAAATTGAAGAAGGCTCTATACAGACTCAAGCAAGCTCCTAGAGCTTGGTATTCAAGGTTGGATGGATACTTGCAGCAACAAGGGTTCCAAAGAGGAAATGTAGATAGTAATATATACATAAGAATGAAAGGTGATCAACTATTGATAGTTGTGGTCTATGTAGATGATATCATTTTTGGTGGTAGCAGTGATGACATGTGCAAGGTGTTTTAGAATGCAATATAGAGTGATTTTAAAATTTCAATGCTTGGTGAATTATCTTTCTTTCTTGGTTTATAGATAGAATAATCAGACAAAGGCATAGTTATTTCTTGAAACAAATATATAAAGGAGATGTTAAGTAAGTTTAGGATGGAGGATTGCAAATTGATGGGTATGTTGGCAACACAAGGGCAGAAAATTGGGAGGGGGGGTGAATCAGTTGTCACAGAATTTCAAACTTATTCAACTTATTAATATTATTCTTATATTTGATCAATAACCATGAAAACATAAATCAACAACACATTAGAAACACTCATAACACCAAAAAAAATTATGTGGAAACCCTGTTAGGGGAAAAACCATGGTGGAGGTTAGTCCACAAGATTATACCTTGTTAAAAGTATAAAGAAATATGAATGGGGAATGCACATGCATTTAGGTGCACTACCTAGAGCTCACTCCTCAATTACAAAAGGAAGACTCATTGTCTTACAAAATATTTGGATTACATCCACAAGATTTGAACTGATAAAATAGCATCTAAATGCTTGATTACAGTTCCAATTAAGCACATGAACACTTCTTCACTCTTCTTCACACTCTACTCTGCCTTAGAAAGATTTAGAATGTTATTCATGCACATCATTCCTTTAAATGGTATAAACAATCGCTTATATATATCTGCAATAGGAAATTACATTGCTACATGTCGGCCTTAATGAAATAATAAAATGAATACAAACTATCAGTCCAAAACATTAAAGATTAATAATGTGAATCAACCATGGTTAGCCACAACATAGTGAAGAACCAAAATAAAATTCTCAAACATGAACCACCTTCTAAAATTAATCCTCAAAGATCCACAACATGCTACAACACCCTGTCAGCCAAGAACATGAAAAACATGAACACGCAAGAGAAAATATTGAATCACGAGCACAACAATCAATGTGGACATGCAACACAGATAGCACATGATCTAGAAACATACAAAAACATCATGAATCACCAAAGAAGCATCCACAACAACATAAATTGCTAAAATATCATCACCTCCATTCAGGAACACCAATTGAAGCAACAAAAAAAATGTCAAAATACAAATCTTCATGTGGATCTCTGAAACTTAACATGGATAAACTAGATATACTTGACAGGAAATCCTTTAATCCAAAACCTCTGATCATCAACATACTAAACTCACCAACAGACTCAACTACACTTCACCACTAACAACCTGCAACTTATTTTATTACAATGTTCTCAATATCCTCGACATATACAACCTCTAAGAAATTAATGCCAATAGTGTTGACATCAATGACAACCACATATCAGAAAAGCAACCACAACATCTAACAAGGTACACCTATGGTTTCCATATGTAAGTTGATTAAAGATGATAAATTTTCTCCGATAGAAAAAGCTTCATATAGATATATGATTGGTAGTTTGTTGTATGTGACAAAAATAGACTAGATATAATATAGGCAGTTGGAATGGTAGCTATATTTTAGGTTACACCTAAGGAAACTTATTTTAAATTAGTAAAGAGGATATTCATATATCTGAAGGCTACAATGGAATTTGGCATGTGGTATCCAAAGAGTGCAAATTTCACTATGACTGTATACGTAGATGTAGATTGGGAAAGAAGCATAGATGACCAAAATAGTACAAGTGGAAAATATTTATTCCTTGGTGATATTTTAGTGTCTTGGTTAAGAAAGAAACATGAATAGTTTTATTGTATACAATAGAAGCATAATACATTGCAACAACCTCATGTTGTACTCAAATATTATGGATGAAGTGGAATCTAAAGGAGATGAAACTTGAGTTTGATGAACCTATTTTAATTTTTTGTGATAATACCAGTGTCATAAATATTTCAAATAATTTGGTAATGCACTCAACGAAAAAACACATCACAATCAAGTATCATTTTCTAAGAGAGAAGGTTACAAAGAAGTAAAATTGGAATATGTTGAGACCAAGGAGCAAGTAGTAGACATTTTCAAAAATCACTTTCTAAGGAGACTTTTGAGTTTATTTGGCAGAAGTTGGGAGTTTTTTTTCCCTCCTCTTGAATCAAGAGGAAGCATAGGTTGAGGGGGAGATTTTTCTCCTTACCACAAGAAGGTTGGGTGGTCTTGTGAGATGTTTTATGCATAGTAGTACGACATGGACTTGGGGTGGAGTCTATTCAAGAAATAGGTTTTAGATTGTGTAGAGTCTCAAAAATACAAAATGGGAGTGGTATTTTGTTGTATAGTAGATCTAGAAGCTTTATTTATGAATTTTGGTAGAATTGGTGTTCTACTTGTAGAGCTAGTGCTTAGTTCATTATATTGGGGATTGCTATCTCTAGTAGGTTGGTGCCTACAAATACATTATGGGATTGGTGTCTTTGGTAGGTTGGTGCCTACTTCATATTGTAATATTAACTTGTATCTTTCTACTTTGTGAGGTTGGATTTGGACAATATATCCAAGCAGATTTTCTTACTTTGGTTTTCCCCATCTTGGGTTTCATGGATATCTAGTGTTCTCTTGTGTGAATGTGTGCTCTTGATTTTTCTTAGTAGTAGTGAAGATTCATGTTTCATGTCTAGTTATCTTTGTTGAAGTTAAGATTTTTAAAGTGAATAGATCTACTAATTCACTCCCCCTCTTAGTAGATTGTGCACCCCAATCGGAGTTAAAGTTGGAATATCAATTATATTTATTTAAGGACACTAAAATCCCAAAAACAAGTCTAGGATAGGGTGGTAGTGCCCCTTTCCAACATATTTTGGCCCTAATTTAAATATTTCATTGTTGACATTTTAATATTTACAAATTTGAATTTACTTGTCAGTTGTCGATAATTGATCTTTTGGGAAATTAAAGAAATGCATATAAATACAAGTCTTTGTCACCATTTCAAATCCTAATTAATCCTAGGGGAATTAAGATCATAATTGAGCATCCTAAAAATAATTCAAGAGCATAATTAGTTGAATTATTGCATAATTATTTTAGTCGAGTATCACATTAGCAATGCATCAAGTTTTCATGTGATTTTATTCATGTTTCATTTCCATTTATTTTGTGAGAACTAACATTTATAGGAATTAAACTCAAGCATCTAATTATCTTTGAAGGAAATGAGTACAATGACTTCAATCCATTAAGGAATGTAGATCTGAGTGGTAAGTTGTAGCACTTGTCAATTTATCATTCCTTTATCCATTTTCCTCTACTCGACCTAGGGTAAGCACTCTTTTACATCATCATAGCTATTGTGGAGGTAGAATTACCAAAACAGGGTTTGACTTAGGCAAGCCCCTATATGAAACAACCCTTTCCCTCCTCTCATGTGTAAGCTATAGGTCTATAGCAAATTTGGGAGAGTTTTGAAGACTTATTTTCTCAATCAAGCATTCAAGCACTATATGCTAATGAATTAGGGAAAGTGGAATTAAACAGTGTTAAATGAAGTTCTAACACTAACTACATGAAGGAAGAGCCTACAGACAAGGAAAAACTAAGATATAAATTTTGTTTTTGAAGGTCTACTTTCTCACATCTATGGTTCCAATTCCCTTGTCTAGCTAACTCAAGCTTAGATTTTTATGCCATGTTCCTTTGTGTTTACACTTTGTTATCCTATACTTCATTTTTTTGTTTCTTGTATTTTTTTTCCTAAAATCATAATAGTTTTTTGCAGTTGCATAATTAACCTAGATCTACATTTGTATCTTCAAATTCAATCAATTAGCAAGAAATCAATCAATCCCCTAAAGAAAGAACCAAAACCCTAATCTACCAAATGTTTTGACTCTTCTTTTGAGGTTAGTAGCTAAGTGGATGTTTGTGATCATTTTTTGTTCCCTCCATTGTGATATAGGACAAGGTATGATTTACACCATGGATACCTTTTTCCTACATTAAAATTAGTTCTTTAATTCAAAATTATGGTTCTATTATATACCTCAATCTCTTACCTAGATGTTTGATGTTGTAGCATCTGAGAGTAAAAGTGCTCCTACATCACTAAAGATAAAAAATAAAAATTTAATAGTTGAGTTCTTAAATGTCTTAGTGTATTAGCTTTGTTGAATTTTCTTTTCATATAAATTAAATTTAAACTAAGAGATTCAAAGTTTTCAAAAGAAGAGGATAATGATGTAAATTAGTTCCTCAAAATTAGGAGATATGCCAAATATATTCCTTAAAATCAAGAGGCAAGTTGAGTTGTATTGGCGAATTTTAGAATTGGTTTTTAAAGAATCAATCTTTTGGGGGATAGCTATTATACTAAATTGCTAAATGAAAAGAGATAGATTTAAATTAGGAGGGGGTGTCTTGATATAAAACAAGGATTTGAAGTTGAAATAGAAAGGGGATAGAAGTAGTTTTTGTGGAAGGTGGATGAGACGTATGAAAAAGCTTCCTTATCTATAAATAAAAGAAATTTCTAGTACTTTTTTACATATTATTATATTGTGAATATTCTTTTTCTTTTCTATCTATTGTAATGGTTGAAGAATATTGAGTGCTTCTACATTGAGCTTAGTGTTGCATCACATGCTAACCCTAAACCTATTGACCCCTTTGTGTTCTTTGTGTGATGTTTCTTGCTTCCATGAGCATAATTTCATAAGTTTCATGCTTGCAACATCCTATTTTATGCCTCTCCTTGGGGGAAAATTTTATAATATTAAAATATCCATATGCTTCCTAAAGGATATTCACCTTATTTCCCCCTTCCACTTTAAAATTAACTATATATTATTCATTAATGTAATTATTTTAATGGGGACATCCATTTGTAACTCTCACATTTACATTTATACATAAGCATAGACCCACATTATTGGTACACTCCATATGATGTCGGTATCCTATAAGAAACCTAGTAATGGTACTTTCTAGCCCATAGGTTTCATATGGCATACATTTTGGTAGCATGTAAGTCACCTAGCAACAAATTTTTCTATATCATGTATTTCACATGGGCTAATTTTTAGTATCATGTGTATCACCCAACAAAATTCATTTATATCACTTGTTCTTCATATGGATTACCTTTTTATACCTCTAATTGTCACCCTATAGCCTAATTTGTTACTTGTTAGTTCTCGTATCCATGAACCTGTAATATACGGTTCCTAGTTATACAACATGCTAGTCCTTGGACCATATCTTACATTTTCGTCACAATAGAGAATCTTAGGATTGTTCCTCTCTTTCTATATATATCTCTTCCTATGTGTTTTCTTTGTATTTTTTCTAATATTTTCCCATGTGTGTTTTGTTTTAATTGGGTTGTATTACTTTATAACATATTTATAGTTTATATTTGTCTAATCCTTGTCTTTTAGATGCTTCTATATGTTATTTTGACATTACTTTCCATGCATTTCTTTTTAACATATTTATTTTGTAAGTTCTAAGCATGTGGCATAATCATTGCACTTGAAGAATAATCTACATCCTCTATAGTATCCTTTTTGGAATTTTTGATGATTGTTTTTGTATTGCAAAACAAAGATAAAACATAAAGTCCTCTATCTCTCTTTAAAGGAAAATTTATTCAAAAAACTTTAGAAAATAACCCCAAGGCTTTGAATGTTATGTCTTGACTTGTAAAGATGTCTACGTAGTAAATGTGATTTACTAGTTTCACAAGGGGCACTTATGGTTCAACAAAGGCTAAAACTTATAAGACCAAGGGTTTGTAAAATATGAAAACTGGTTAAAACCCTAGCTATATTTTCAAATAAAAAATCTGAAAATGATTTTTAATCATCAAATATAATAGTTCAAAGTGATGCTATTCCTTCCTAAACTAATCTAGATTTATAAAAAAGATCAAAAGATTAAGGGTTTAGAGATCCTAATTATGAAAACCTAAGGACAAATGTAACAATGGTTGATGTTGCAGATGAATGTAAACTCCCAATAAACTAATTTATGCTTAATCAAGGTCAAGTCTACAATGCTGCAAAAATAATGCAATCTTCAAAGGAATAACAAAATATTTTCAAAATATAAACATTCATACATAAACCCTAAAGATTTTCATAACATGCATAAATATCCACAATTGAACTAATGTTGTAAAATGGCTCAGAATAACCATGCACTGCAATTTACAATTACCAAACTACAAATGGTATGAGCGGAAAATTCATTAAATACCTTCAAGACTTTTCCATTATCACAACTAAATTGAAACTAACATAAATGAAAATAAAACTAGAAGGAACCATGCATGCATTCAAAAATAACAAGGAAATATCACCAACACTTCAATGCATTTGCTTGTATTGCTTTCAAAATGTTGTTACAATAATTCATGTTCAACCCCTAACAAATTAATGGAGGATTCCTTTTATAGAGAAGTTTTACAAAATCAATGGTGGAGATTAACTCAATACCAAGGGCCAAGATTAAACATGTATTTAATATTTGGGGTGCATTAAATATATTTGCAACTATCCCCAATTTAAAATAGTATCACATGTGAACTTAGGAGAATATAAAATATACCAATACATTTTATATTAATATATTGTACAAAACCCCATAAAGGAATGGGGGTGGGTGCATGAAGATGGGTAGCCAATTTGTGGCCAATTTTTGAAAAAAAAGTTTGAAAACTCATAATGTGAGCGTGTTATAACACACTCACATTATAACTCGGTGTTTCGATCCTAAGGCTTGACCACAAAAACCCAATAATGCGAGTGCATTATAACATGAGTGTGTTATAATACACTTTTGTTATGACCTATTGAAACCAAAAAAAAGGGAAAAAACCATTTTTACTTGTGATTGTGTTTTGTTTGTTTCTCGTAGCCAAAACCCCATTATTCTACGCTCATTTTATAGGAGGAGCTATTTTGTGAATTTCTTCATCAATGGTTGTTTCATTGCTAGGATGCTACCACATCAACGAGGAGGTGTGAGAGGTAAGGATTGTCTGCTTTTTATTTTGAATTTGTTAGTTTTAGGTTGAATTTGTTAGTTTTAGGTTGTATTTGATTTTTTATTTTGAATTTGTAAGAGATGTAAATCAACCTGCAATCCCTCAAAATCCTCAGAAAGTAGAGCAACAAAATTCTCAACAATAAAATCAACCACAACAACAACCTCCTCCACCAATCCCTCAACACCCTCCTGGCACTCAACAAAATTTAATCAGTGAAATTGAGAATAATAAAAATCAAATATAGGATTAATCAAGAGGTTGAGCAATCCAAATGGTTCAACCATGAAAAGAATGACCCTAGAAACTTCATTGAAAGAAATGTTAAAAAATGTATATTCAATTAGCAAACAAATAACTAGATGGCAAGATAGGTCGCAGAAAGATAAGGCTTATTACATGGATAAATTATTATATAAAGACGTAAAGGATTTAAAAATTAAAAAATGTGATTTGTGCTCATTATTCACTGACTGACCCATGCACAAATCAAAATCTTACCCTCAATGCGAAGATATTTCCTATTCATTGGTGCCACCACCAACGGATTAGGAACTCTTTTATGATAGGTGGTACATGGTTTTTGATTACCCACCATGCAACAATTGTGAATTCCCACAATATTTCCTTAGGAAACAATATTGTGAGTTCATATTGAACAAAATCCCAAATTATTTTGATATGAGGGACTTCCAGGGGAGAGGTGGAGGGTTAGCTCAGAATAGACCCAATGCACAGTTGGATCCTACATGGCAACTAAGACGACCTCTCACTAGGCCGCCTCATGAGCACTTCGTTATCCCTTTTATCGTGAAGGAGAGTGCTGACGTAGAGACATTGTAGGAAATCAACACTTTGACCCAGAGTGTCATCCAACATGCTAGCCCTATTCTACAGTGATATCCAGGGAAGTCTTTGAGTGATAGCCTTCAAACCCATTTGTGCCAATCTTGTAGGGTGAATTGTTCATATGACCCCACCGACACATAGGAGGCTACTACATAGGATTCATCTGCAACTATGGGATGGAGAGGGTAGCTGACATTTTGCATGAGGCGTATGGTATTGATACTCAGGTAAAAGTTAGCATGTTCATTGAATTTAATTTATTAAATTTTGATTTTGAAATGAAAGATTAAATAATTTAGTTTTATGATTTTAATAAAATTGTAGTGTCACAATGTTGAGAATGGATACACCGGCCCTACACCTACTTATTTTTGCAGTAAACCTATCAATGGAGTATATAACTAGTAAAAAATTATAAATTTATTACATGTTAATAGCATTGTTTTACAAATGGTAGTTTAATATGTTATTTTGGATGTTGAATAGGCTAATATTGGAGGTTTTGAGGGAACACCTCCTAGTGCTAGTGGATTTACTCAAACCTACATGTAGGTAATAGAATAAAGAGTTTAACTAATGAATTGTACTTAATATATTTGTGTATTTTATATTCATATTGTTGATTGCATTGCATTGCACATCATTCATACTCAAAGCATTAATTCACATTCCATAACTAATAACTAGGTGTTGATAGATGAAAAAATTTCAACTACAATATAGTTGTTTAGAAAGTCAACATAAGCAGTGATGCAATTACTTCACATAGCATAAGTAATAAGTCTAGGAGTAGCTTCCAATTGCATTTTATTATCATGACATTCCATGAGACCACTTTTTACTGCTTTTCATCTTTTCAAATAGTTCACTACCTTATCTATACTATGGATTCTTGGAAGGAATATATGAAAGAATAATAGTAAGCAATAGCATAGACAAGGCAATGAGGTTTTTGAAAAAATGTCTCAAAGAAATTTGGTCTCATGGTGATGTCCATCACCATGAGACCCAATTTCTTTGAGGAAATTTTTCAAATAGCTCACCGCCTTTTCTATGCTACCACATTTTCCATACATTTCTACCAAAGCATTTTATCAAACAATTCATTTCCTCGCTGCTATGGTTAAAAGATGAAAAAAGGTGCTTTCCAACAAACTATGGATGCTTGGAAAAAAATCTATCAAAGCATAATAGTAAGCAATAGCATGTAGACAAGGCAATTAGTAGTTTGGAAAAATGCCTCAAAGAAATGAAGTCTCATGGTGATGGAATGCCATTCCATCAGCATGAGACCACATTTCTTCAAGGCATTTCTTCAAACAACTCACCACCTTTTCTATGATACCACATTTTCCATACATGTGTACCATGGAATTTTGTCAATCTACTCACTTCCTTGTTGCTATGGCTAAAATCCTAAAATAGGTGCTTTCCAACAAACTATGGATGCTTGGAAAATTTTCTATCAAAGCATAATAATAAGCAATAATACCATAGAGAAAGCAATGAATTGTCTGAAAAAATGCCTGAAAGAAATGAAGTCTTACGATGATGGAATGCCATGACGTGCATTTGTTTATAATGGCATTCCATCACCATGAGACCCCATTTCTTTTAGGAATTTTTTTTCAAATAGTTCACTTCCTTCTCTATGCCACCACAGTTATCATACATGTCTACAAAAGCATTTTATCAAACAGTTCACTAGCTTGATGCTATGGGTAAAATCCTAAAAATGTGTGCTTTCGAACAAGATATGGTTAGGGAAAATAGTAAGCATGATAGGAAGAAATATATAGTTTAATAAGTACTCAAAATTTTGTTCATTATCTCATACATTATAATTCATGGTGTGGATCGTTGTTGCAAATTTTGTAATTGAATAATTTGTTGTTTCATTTTCAAATTTTGCAAGTGGAAACACCTTTGAATGTGACAAGGGTAATGGAGATCAGTGTTTCATCTACTATAGAATCCTCGAGGGCTCTTATAGGGGAGGTATGAGCAAATTACTAAATTTACATTTACATTTGTTGTTATAGATGTTAGGGAAAAATCAAACCATTATTGATTCATAGTTTAATTTCTATTTGAATGGTTTATATAGGGATTCAACATGCCTTAGCATGGGCATTTCAATATTTCCCTCATGGAGAGTGATCATCAGATGGAGGTAATTGATTATTTTGTTAAATATATCATTTTTTATAATGTAATTTCTATATATTAATGTATTTTCTTTTTATTGTAATAGATAATACTTGACCAAGAACTAAACCCTAGGAGGAGCACCAAGAGAACTCCTCAACCGCAACATAAATGAGTGATAGATGTATTTCCATTCAATCTACAAGCAATGGGCAAGAGTTTATTTCTAGAGCCTGGAGAGCAATGACTTTTGATTGCATAGCCCTTTGTTGTATGCCTATATGGCATTCTTGTAAGCCTATATGGCTATTTTGTACCTATATTTTATACTTATATCAACATATATTGATGTATTCCTACATGAATATTTGGTTAATACAAATCTATATTATCAATGGTGTCCATATTTGGATTATAAATCCATGGTTCAATAGATATGAGTTACGTGTATTCAAGTGTATGCTTTACAACTTATGTGTATACTTTGTGACTTACGTGTATTCCAATGTATAATTTGTGACTTATGTGTTTTCATGAGTATACCTTGTATTCATGCATATACTTTGTATTAATTTGTGTATACTATGTATTCGTGTGTATACTTCAAGGCCTACATGTTTATGAGTACTTGTGCTTCCCTTATTCACATGTACATGCTTGACTTATTCACATGTATACTTATTAATTGGTTATCCCTCATTGATCATTGTTGTCCGTCATGGTTTGTCTTGAATATTAATTGATTGATGCTAAACAACTTTATCTAAAAAAAAAAAACATTCTTTCAATTAGTATTCCATGAAATGATTCATAAAAATATTCCAATATATTTAATCCTTTCATGAAATGATTCATGAAAAGATTCCATGAAATGGTTCATAAAAAGATTCCAATATATTTAACCCCACTATCCTCTAAACCCTCACTTTTTCTCAAATTTCACTAGGGTTTATTGAAAACCCCATATCCAGACTTTATACAACCTCAAAACCTCTTCCAACACTCTTCATTCTACCTGTATAAACTTAATTGACCACCAAATTATGTTTCCCCCTAACTTTACCCACTTTTACTCCCTTAAACCTCTTTTTTTCATTCAAAACCCCTCGTTTCCCAACTAGGGCATCATTCCATAACATAATTTTGACTTCCCCTTTCCTTGCAGAACTTTTAAACAAATCAAATTCCACAACCTCACCCTATTTCCAACCTATTCTAACTTATTCTCAAGCAATTTCTTCTTTTCACCTCATCTAGCCTTGCTTTTAAGGCCTGAAATTTTATGAATTTTCAATAGGGGCATCGTTAGTAATCTCTTCCAATGCCTTTACCAATGTTATTTTCTTATTCTTACTCCCTATCATACTTACATAATTGACTCAAATGACCCCACACTAATTCATTTAACTAAAAGAAAGATTACAAAATGGCCTATCATGACCTTATTTGACATTATCATGACTAAAAGCATTGAACTAGACCTTCTTCATCAAATGGATGAACAAGGTGCTTTGCACCAATGGTGATACATTTTTTATGTGGAAAACTCAAACTTCTCAACCATTGTATGTGTATTTCTCTTTTTGATTCTTTTGCATTCCATCATAAGGGATCAAGCCAGTTGAACATAGATTAGAGCAATTTGACATGTCTAGGTGTGAAAGAGGACTAGTCCTATCGTAAACCTACCTATTGAGATGCATTGGAGTAGTTTTTTTGGTCACATGAATTGCAAAATGAAAGTTGCACCACTTTGCAACTTTACACTGCTTACATTTGACACTTTTTCCATCAAGTGAAAATTGAACACCATAGGAAAAAAACTCTGAGATAACAAAAATTGAGAGAGGTTATTATAGAAAGGCCCAATACGATTTTATAGGCTCAAAAAAATAGTTTGTAAGAATCACAGTTTCTAAGTAATAGCTCATCAAAGTTTGCTTCCCTTTTGCAATTTGGACCCTTAAGAGATCGAGCCGGTTGAACATAGCTCAAAGCGATTCCGCATATTTGGGTGTGAAAGAAGACCATTTTTAGTGTAAATGTACCCATACATATGTGTTCAAACAATCCATTTGGTCACACGAGTTTCAGAATGAAAGTTGCACCACTTTGCAACTTTCAACTACTTGCATTTGACAACTTTTTCCCTAAGTGAAATTTTCCCACCACTAGAAAATGCCTCCAAGATAGCAAAAACTGAGAAAGGCTATTGTAGAGGGGTCAAACATGATCCTATAAGATCAGACAAGAAGTTTCTAAGCACCATGGTATCCAAGTAACAACATGCTAAAGTTTGCAGCAATTTTGCACTTTGGACTCTTAAAGGATCGATCTGGTTGAATGTAGCTCAGAGTGATTCTGCATGTTTGGGTACAAAAGAGGACCATGCCTAATGTAAACATACCCATCCAGATGTGTTGGAATAGTCCATTTAGTCACAAGAGTTGCAGAATGAAAGTTGCACCACTTTGCAACTTTCAACTACTTGCATTTGATAACTTTTTCTCCATATAAAAATTTGCCACTATTAGAAAATTCCTCCGAGATAGCAAAAATCGAGAGAGATTATTGTAGAGGGGCCCACAATGATCCTATATGATCAAATGATAAGTTTCTAAGCATCATGATATTAGAGTAACAACATGCTAAAGTTTGCAACCATTTTGCACTTTGGACTCTTAAAGGAATCGATCTGATTGAACGTAGCTCAGAGTGATTCTGTTTGTTTGAGTGTGAAGAGGACCATGTATAATGTAAAAATACATATTCAGATATGTTGGAATAGTCTATTTGGTCACATGAGTTGCAAAATGAAATTTGCACTACTTTGCAACTTTGCACTACTTGCATTTGACACTTTTTCCATCAAGTGAAAATTCACCACCACAAGAAAACCACTCTGAGATAACAAAAACTAAGAGAGATTATATTGTAGAGGTTCCCACCATGATCCCATAGGATCAAATGAAAAGTTTCTAAGCATCACGGTATCTGAGCAACAACATGCTGAACTTTGCAGCAATTTTGTAGTTTGGACTCTTAAGGGATCAATTTGGTTGAATATAGCTCAGAGTGACTCCCCATGTTTGGGTGCGAAAAAGAACCATGAATAGCGTAAAAATATCTATTCAGATGCATTGAAACAATTTTTTTGGTCACACGAGTTACAAAATGAATGTTGGACCACTTTGCAACTTTCAACTACTTGCATTTGACAACTTTTTCCCCATGTGAAAATTTTCCACCATAGAAAAATACCTCTGAGATAGAAAAAAGTGAGAGAGGTTATTGTAGAGGGGCCTAACATTATCCCATAGGATTAGATGAGAAGTTTCTAAGCATCACAGTATCCGAGTAAAAACATGTTGAAGTTTGTAGCCATTTTGCACTTTGGACTCTTAAAGGATCGATCCGGTTGAACGTAGCTCAAAGTGACTTCGCATGTTTGGGTGTGAAAGAGGACCATCCCTAGCATAAATATACCTATTTAGACACGTTGAAATAGTATATTTAGTCACACGATTTTCAAAATGAAAGTTGCACCACTTTGCAACTTTTTCCCCAAGTGAAAATTTTCTACCATGAGAAAACCACTCTAAGATAGTGAAAAAAAAAGAGGTTATATAGAGGGGATCAACATGATCCCATAGGATTAGACCATAAGTTTCTAAGTGTCATGATATTTGAGTAACAACATGCTAAAGTTTTCAGCCATTTTGCACTTTAGACTCTTAATGGATCAATTCAGTTGAATGTAGCTTGGAGTGACTCTATGTATTTGGATGTGAAAGAGGACCATGCCTAGCGTAAAAATACATATTTGGATGCATAGAAAGAGTCCATTTGGTCACACGAGTTTTAAAATGAAAGTTGCACCATTTTGCAACTTTCAACTACTTGCATTTGACAACTTTTTCCCCAAGTGAAAATTTGCCATCACAAGAAAATGCCTCTGAGATAGTGAAACTGAGAGAGGTTATTATAGAGGGGCCTAAAGCAATTCCATATAATTAGAAGATAAGTTTCTAAGAATCATGGTATCTGAGTAACATGTTAAAGTTTGTAGCCATTTTGCACTTTGGACTCTTAAGGGATTGATCTGGTTGAACATAGCTCGGAGCGACTCCTCATTTTTGGGTGTGAAAGAAGACCATGCCTAGCATAAATATACCTATTCAAATGTGTTGGAATATTATGTTTGATCATATGAGTTACAGAACGAAAGTTGCACCACTTTGCAATTTTCAACTACTTGCATTTGACAACTTTTTCCCTAAATAAAAATTCACCACCATGGGAAAATGCCTTCGAGATAGAAAAAACTAAGAGAGGTTATTATAGAGGAGCTCAACAGTATCCCATAGAATTAGATGAGAATTTTTTAAGCATCATAGTATCTGAGTAACAATACGTTGAAGCTTGCAGCAATTTTTCACTTTGGACTCTTAAGGGATCAATCTAGTTGAACATAGCCTGGAGTGATTCTGTGTGTTTGGGTGCAAAAGAGGACCATACCTAATGTAAAAATACCCATCCAGATGTGTTGGAATAGTTCGTTTAGTTACAAGAGTTGTAGAACGAAAGTTGCACCACTTTGTAACTTTCAACTACTTGCATCTGATAACTTTTTCCCCATGTGAAAATTTGCCACCCCTAAAAAATGCCTCTAAGATAGCGAAAACTAAGAGAGGTTATTGTAGAGGGGCCCAAAAATATCCTATAGGATTAGATGATAAGTTTCTAAGCATCATGATATTCGAGTAACAACATGCTGAAGTTTGCAACTATTTTTCACTTTTGACTCTTAAGGGGATCGATTTGATTGAACGTAGCTCAGAGTGATTCTATGTGTTTGGGTGTGAAACAGGACCATATCTAATGTAAACATATCTATTTAGACATGTTGGAATAGTCTGTTTTGTCACACGAGTTGTAGAATGAAAGTTGCACCACTTTGCAACTTTGCACCACTTGCATTTGACACTTTTTCCATCAAGTGAAAATTCGCCACCATGGAAAAACCACTCTAAGATAACAAAAATTGAGAGAGTTTATTGTAGAGGCTCCCAACATGATCTCATAGGATTAGAAGAGAATTTTCTAAACATCTCAGTATCTGAGCAACAATATGTTGAACTTTGCAACCATTTTGCATTTTGGACTCTTAAGGGATCAATCTGGTTGAACGTAGCTCGGAGTGACTCTGCATGTTTGGTTGAAAAAAAGAACCATGATTAGTGTAAACATATCTATTTGGATGCATTGGAACAATCCATTTGGTCACGCGAGTTGTAAAATGAAAGTTGCACCACTTTGCAACTTTCAACTACTTGCATTTGACAACTTTTTCCCTAAGTGAAATTTTTCCACCACGAGAAAATATCTCCGAGATAGTAAAAATTGAGAGAGATTATTGTATAGGGGCCCAACACAATCCCATAGAATTAGATGAAAATTTTCTAAGAATCACAGTATCTAAGTAACAACATGTTGAAGTTTGCAGCCATTTTGCACTTTTGACTCTTAAATGATCGATTTGGTTGAACGTAGCTCAGAGTGACTCTGTGTGTTTGGGTGTGAAAGATGACCATGCTTAGTGTAAACATACCTATTTAGATGCATTAGAATAGTCTGTTTGGTCACAGAAGTTGCAAAACAAAATTTGCACCACTTTACAACTTTACATTGCTTGCATTTGACACTTTTTCCATCAAATGAAAATTGAACACCACAAAAAAACCATTTTGAGATAAAAAAAAAAAAACCAAGAGAGGTGTGATCTTGATGGATCAAACAAAAAATTTTAAGTGCCATAGTTTCTGAGTAATACCCCATCAAAGATTATTGTCCTTTTGCACTTTGGACCCTTAAGGGATCAAGCTAGTTAAACATATCTTGGAGTGATTCCGCATGTTTTGGTATGAAATAGGACCATTCCTAGCATAAATTTACCATGTACTTAGAAGAAGATGAATAAAATTCATTGTTTCCTTGCAATTTTTCTGTATTTTTACCAAAAATCTAATGTTTCCTTGAATTGTACAGTTCCGTACATGGTGATTGTGCTCTCTTTTGGATGTAATTCAGTGGCCAGAAAAATTAACTCCATTTTAGTTTTGGTTTGGTTGTATTTCAAGTGATTTTGTTTATTTTAGAAGCCAATTACTGAGGGTCAGCCTTTATACCATGTTTTAAGGGTTTTGAGTGCATTAAAATGTCAGATTAAGCCTTGCACCCACTGTATGCTTCTATAACTCAATGCAAAGGCTTAGTTAGGGTTATAAAACATGTTTGTAAATTTTTTTGTGCAAGGGAGGAAAATAGAGGGTTTTTAGGTGATTCCCTAGATGTCAAATGGTGCATTTTTTAGTGGAAAATGGTGGTTTAGTGCTAGGGTTTGAAGAAATATTTGGGGGTAACAATATCTCTTGAACTTTTAAGCTAGTGTAGACCTTTTTAAAGGTTTTTCAGGCTTTGGTTGGTTGTGGGAAGGTTTGGAGTATGGGTTTTCAATAAACCCTTTTCTAACTTGTGAAAGAAGGGGGTTTTGGGGTTTGTTATGTTAGAGGGCTTATCACACCCTAAAAGTGGAGAAATTGGTGGTTTGATAGACTATTTAATGATGCACAATGGTGGTTTGCATTTGATAGGAAGAATAAAGGGGGGTTGCTTTGTTAATTTGGCCTAATTGGCCTTGTGAAAAATCTAGTTTGCTTGTTTTGTGATTCTTTTTCAATCTCTTTGTGTTTCTACAGACCCGATACATATTTAGGAACCCATTTTGATCTAATAATACATAACAAAATATTTGAAGAGGTTATTTTGGAAATTTTCTAAGAATAATAAACTATCTGCTAGAAAGTCTCAAATTAGGTCAATTTTGTGAAGCAACTATCAAGAAATCAAATCCAAACCATAAAATAACCTCATACAGTAGTGTATCAAGTCTCAAAACCTTCAAATCTTCCACCTTTATAGTTTAACAGTTTCAATATAACATCAAATAACAAAACCCTCATCAAATGCCCTTGTAGGCTCAAGAAAACTAAGGTTTATTAAAAACCCACTTACCAAACCTCATACAAACTTGTAAATGCCTTATAAATGTTGGAATATGTCTACATATAGTAATAAAACCACCATCAATCCTCTAAAAATTTCATTTATCCAAACCCTAGTTTGTAGGCACCATTTCTTGTGTGAAAACTCTAAAGAAAATTTGGAGCAGCAGCAAAACTTTACATTCTTGTCTTCCCCTAAATCTACACATATTTTCAAATTGAAAAACACATAATTGCAATCCATTCCACCAACCTACTTAACTATACATCAGTGGAATGCCAATCTTATTACTTAATGGACTCTCAAAACCCTTATTGAGGGTAACAAACCAGTTATGATACAATTGTTCTTATTTCCTCAAATCTAAGTTAAAAGACTTCAAAATACTTTCAAAAGTAACCTAAATCATTTCTCTAAAGAAAAATAATCAACAATAAGACTATAAGGTGTTGTACAATCCGTACAATCTTGAAACAAAAAAGGAAAAGTGTTGCAAATACAGAAAACAGTGTCCTTTATTTACTAATTTCTTTAAGAATACAAGTTATACTCTTTTCCATGCCTTTACAATGCTTTATATAGCTATTCCAATCACCTAATGACCTTCTTGAGACTATGAATGCATTACATATGGCCTTCACATGACCTTTTTATGTTTTTTTACATTTGAAAATTCAAAATTTGCAAATTTTCCTATTGAAGCCATTTAGAGAAGAAGGTGCTCCTACACCAAACATGAACTCCAAAATTTCAATATTTGAGTAAATCTCATTACAAGTAAATCTCAATTAAATTCCTTAGGTACTTTGTTCTCACAAATATTTTACAATGTCACTCATACATTCAAGATTCTCTTATAATTTCTACATCATAGGTGCTCATTATGAGGTTAACTTCAAATGAGTAACTTAAGATTCCCTTGCTAAGCTTCACACACTCTTTCATAATGGCTTCAAATCAGAATTGAGATTTGTCAAGATCATCAAAATAAGGATGTTGCATTGCTTTTTTGGCTGAGATTGTCTTTGATGGCTCATAAATCAACATTTTTTGTAATGAGAGACCAATCAATTTTTCGTAGTTTACTTACATATACGCTAAGTAAGAGAAGAAAAATAAAGAGCATCCAAAATGGAAATGAACTGAAAATAGATGGAAGGAACTTATAGATAGGCATGTTAGTCTCTCAACTTAGTCACTCCTAGTCATACATCTTCACTGGGAGTTCCAAGATACCTATTGTGCACAAAACCTCTCATGAATAGAATAATTTGAAATTTGAGATGCTCTTACAATGTCTACATCATAGGTACTCATGATAAGGTTAACTTCAAATGAATAAATTGAAATTACCTCAACAAGATTCACACACACTTTTGTAATGGTTTAAAATCATAATTGATATTTGTCAAGATCATCAAAATAAGGATGCTGCATTACTTTTATGGCTGAAATCCTCTTGGATGGATCAAAAATCTGCATTTTCTGCAAAGGGACACCAATCAATTTTTAGTAGGTTACTTACAAATAGGAAAAGTAAAATAATATGTTAGCATTGGCATCAAAAAAATTAATGTGGATACAAGTATAAATTAATAAAAATCGATGTGCATACTTACAAATTAATCCAACAAGCCAGTATTGGCATGGTGTGATGGTTTATAGGTGGCATTGTTGTTCTTTCCACCAAGGTTCAAACCCTGTTGGGGTGGTATTGTTGAATAGTTGTATCCGGTTCATAGCTCCGGTCAAAAGCGTTTACCCCTTGAATAAAAAAAACAAAACAAATTAATCCAACAAACCATCCAAGTCTACTCTACTCTTTATTGTGTCAAGTATTACCTCATGGTCAAACTCACGAACCTTCCACAAGGTATTGTTCAAAGTTCTACCCCAATATTTGGTCAAATGAACATTGGATGCCATGACAAGGCTCGAGTAATGAAGAATCTTATGATGTGTGTCAAATTCCTAAAACAACCAATGTCTAACTCTCTTATGTGGGTACCTTCTAAGCCACATTTCAGTAGCAACTGAGCCTGCAGGGTATTCAATGTTTTCTCCATCTATAACTGGGTCCTCCAATTTATTTTTAGCCTCAACACAAAAACACAAGTAATAGTTTATTCCCTCTCCGTTATCTTCATCTGCAATAACTACATAAACATGCACTGCATTAATATGTGCAACAAATCTTTTGAAATTAGCCAACATTACAAATACACTACAAATTAAGATAACAATATGGAATTTCAAAAACTAAGCAAGCAAATATATTACCTAGTTGAACTAGATTTGATATGTGGTCAAAGTCGATTGATGATTCCATCTATGTTATTTACAATGCTATCGGAGGGTGATACATGTGAAGTGGGCTAAGATAACTTGTCAACCATTTGCCAACCCAGTCCCCTAGCTCACAATCATTTTGGGATTGCATTGTACATGAAGAAAAAAAGCATGCCATCTTATGTGTATCAATACTCCATGAACCTGTATTTGAGCTAAGGAAAGAGTGTATCTCACTTGATCCTATTAGTGTACAACAATCCTCATATGGTGCAATGTTAGTATCATCCATCAACCAAAAAAATATATGAACTAAAGACGTACCTTCATTACCTAGACCCATCAAAGCATTACACCACTTGATGATTGATCTTGCATCTATCAACTTTACATTATCTTTATACTTTAACTCTTCTTGTGCTAATGCTCTTGCACCATCATTCTCTCCCTTTCCATGTTCAGCATCACAAAAGTTCCATATATGATGTACACATGTAATGACATGCATGATATTCAACTAGTAGAACATGCACGAGTTCTTGAACTATGTTGCATAGTTATTTGACCATATTATATGTCGATTGTATGCTATTCCCCTCTAAGCCAAATCACTGTAGAACATTTGGAAGCAACCTTGCATGAACTCTATAGAATGTGTGCAATCATCACTAATATAAGAGTGATACTCCCTCAATACCTTCCTTTCATCCTCTATACTATCAGTTGCATGAATGAATGCTATGTGCACAAATATCGAAACCCGTGTGGAGTTGTAATAATGTGATTGCACCTCACACTATGGTTGTAGAGTGTATTTCTCTATAAATTCAACCATTGATACTATGCTGCCAACTAGAAAGGTGTCCTTGCATAGCTTGAATTGCGTGTCCAGCCATCAGGCTCTATGGGTATGCCTTGCATACTCATACACTATATTGTCATGAAACATGGACATAAACTAATACATTGGAATCTTCTGAATAACCAAATCACACATTTTTTCTTGAGACTCATCTTTTGTAGCATATGCCATTGTTTTATACTTCCTAAACTCTACTAGTTTCTATCTCATCTCATCTATTCTTTCCATATGTTCACATACTAGCATACACTGCAAGCCACCACAACACTCGCATGAACCATCCACACATGTTGTTATGAAGAATACTTGGCCATGCTCTATTTAACATAAATTTTTTGATAAGAACTCCCTTGAAGATTTTGGTGGGGCTTGAATGCCACAATCCTACAAAACATCATTAGTATGCAAATCCAAACATATAGAATGATAAACATCATAATGGTTAGAGAATTCAATATGTAGTCTACAAAAACAAGTAGTATGTGTGTGATTTATCTTGACATAAAAAGGTTTAAGCATTTCAAAAAATCTTTGACAAGTACTAATTTGAGGATAATCCTTTTGAAATT
Organism: Sequoia sempervirens; assembly: GCA_007258455.2. Classification (NCBI taxonomy): domain Eukaryota; kingdom Viridiplantae; phylum Streptophyta; class Pinopsida; order Cupressales; family Cupressaceae; genus Sequoia; species Sequoia sempervirens. Next base: position 26,440,617 of record VDFB02072274.1, read on the forward strand.
TATGAAAAAATTGGGTTATATCCAAAAAATGCTTTGGATGTGGCTCATGGTTCTAACTACCGATTCTCCTTCTTACCACATCCTTTTGATTCGGAGATGGCCTTGTGTTATTCTTCCAATACTCTTCAATTAGTGTTCTCAATGCTTCAACAACCTTTTTATCTTTTTGTGGCAGTCTCTCCAAGAATTCCCATAATTCATTTGAATCAGTGCCCTCAATTCTTTGTCACCTTTGAATGACTTTTAATAAAGTTTTTCTACTAATTATCATTTGTTCACTCATCTTTCTAATGAGATGAGCTCTCTTTTTTTGGCTACTTACCAAATTCGATGTAATGACACGTTAGTGACATTACTATCTTTTGAGTGTGAGGTCTTATCCACACTCTCATAAGCATCCATTAGATTCTTCACAATAGTGTTTTCACTTGATGCATTCGATGTTATCAACCCAAGAGTCTTCATGATGTTTCTATAATTTATACCCCACATCATTTCAACAAATAGTTGGCATCTTTCGGTCTCATTTAACCTTTCAAAGAAAAATTTCCAAATCTTATCAACATATCTTCTACAAGTGTGTGTTGGAATCTTACCTTCCATGTGCTGCAAAATATCCTCATCAATATTAATCAAATACTTTGGCTTTTTATGCAAAATTCTAGGTGGTGTTCTCCTAGATACATACATCTCAACATTAGGAATTTCATCAATATTTAATTAAGGAGGCTAGATTGCATACCTTCGATCGAGGGTGGAGAATAATACATACCTTGAGGTTCACGTGGGGATGATGGCATACCTTCTTCATCAAATCCAAGTGATGATGTACTCTCAACTTGAGAAGTGGTGGATGGTTTCCATCCATATTCACTTGTGGTAGATGGTGTCCCTCCATATTCAATAGCAGTAGATGGTGTCCCTCCATATTTGCTTGTGCTTAATGGTGTCCCTTCATATTCACTTGTCATAGATGGAGTGTCTCCAACTACGGTATCTGAATCTATCGTACCATGATGCTTTCACATTTGTACCCTTTGTGCTGCCAATTCATGTACTCTTTTTGTTGGTTGAGGTTCCTCTTCAATTATATTGTTTACATCAATTGTATCCAATTTCTTCTTTTCACAATATGCCGCCACCTGTTCTCTCTCCTTTTCTTTGAAGGTTTCACACTCTTTTTCTTTTAGTTTTTTCCTTGTTCATTTCTTTGGCATGGTAGATAATTTTACCTATAGCATGGTAATGAGATGAATATTAGTTCCTAAAAAATATATCCATTCAAATAAATGAAATATGTCATTCAAGGCTTCATAAAAAATACTTACAATCATTCTGTAGAAGAGTATTTCTAGCATAGACAAGCATGGACAAGGCATGTGAATTCAAATTCCTTAGCAAGCTAGCTCACTCACTAGCCTACCAATGTGGTAGGTTTGAGAAGGTATGGGCAGCATATTCCTCATAGAAATGAGGTCTCACAGCATATTCTACCCCTACCTTCTCAACCCTACCGCATTAGCAGGCTAGTGAGTGAGCTCACTATCTTGCCAACCTCACTAGATTGTCAATGCTACCACATTTTTTATATATTTATATGAAAACATTATTTTCAAAAAATTCAAATGCATTTTCCATGCTTTGTATTTATACTAATCAAGTAAACATTTAAAATATATCACAACATGAATGATGAGGTAGGTTTCGTGGTGTAGGTGCACCAAGTTCTAGTCCTTGAGTTAGGAAGGTTCAAGTTTGTGCTTTTGTGAGAATGGGTAATTTTAATATAATAAGGCCATGCCAAGCCCATTTTAGTATTATGGGAGTAATTTTTGTGTCAATTAGGTGATTAGAGAGTTTATAGATCAATAAAGAGTTAAAAAGTAAAAAGTTGTCAAATTTGTAAGTTGAAAAATTGCAACAAACTTGAAAAGCAACGATTAGTTTTTCTAAAAAGTTGTTTTGTTGGTTGGAGTCAATTGAGGGATGGTAGTTGGTGTCTTTTTTGTTTGAAAATACCTCAAATGTTTGAGTTTGAGGTTAGAGAAACTAATTTTGAAAGAAAATCAATAAAATCATATTATTTCCTTGCAATTTTCTGAGTTTTTCTAGAATTTCCAAAGTTTCTTTACTGTACAGTTCCGTATTGGGAAATATCGCACTCAAATGGATTGAATTCAATGGTAAGTAGGGTTAACTTCACCAAAAACTTGGTTTGAATAAATTTCATTTATTTGTGTATTTGAGAGGCAATTTACTAAGGGTCAGTCTGTATACCCTGTTTAAGGGTTTTCAAAGCATTTAGAAAGTCATTTTAAGCCTTCCACCCACTTTATGCATTTTTAACTCGGTGGATAGGTTTAGTTAGGGTTAATAAACATGTTTTCATCATTTCATGTGTAGGGGAGGTCATGACCATGATTTTGGGCGATGCCCTAAATGGCATTTTGGGTGTTTTTGCATGAAAGGGAGAGGTTAGAGAGGGTAAATGTGAGAAACTATGAGGGCAGTCACTTTTTATGTTCTTTTAAGTTTTTTTAGGTTAGTTGGAAGGTGTTGAGTGCATTTAGAAGGTTCGGTTGGTTGTACAAGTGGGTTTTTCAATAAACCCTTGCCTAAATTGAGCAAATTGAGGGTTTTGTGGAATAAGGTCTTAGAGGGTGAGTTCCTGAAGATAATTTGGAAAATTTATGGTTTTTTCACATAATGCATGCTACCCCATTGGTTTCTTGGGTTGGTTACAATATTGGAGATGGGTCTCTTTGTAAAATTGGCCTAATTGGCCTAGGACAACATTATTCTATGTTTTTGAAAGGGTTGATCCAAAGGAGTTATATGTGGGTTTGTTGTATGTTGGAGAAAACTGAAATGGGTATCTAGAATGACAGTTAGTAGCAAAGGTTGTTAAAGAAATCCAAGAGTTAAGTTGGGAAAATTGTGTCTATAGACCTACAAGGGTGTCTAGGTGAAAAAGGGGAAAATAAACCAAGATTGAGTTTGTGAGTAGAAAGGTGATTTGAAATCCTTTGAATTGATAAAGTGAGGGGTTTTCAACCTAGGTTGCTATCATTTAGTGATGAGATAAATTTAGAAATAGATATGAAAACCAAAATAGTTTCTAAGATCTATCAATGTGGGAGGAGTATATTCCATTTTTTTAGAGACATGTATGGAAAATTTGGTAGCATAGACAAGGAAATCAGCTACTTGGTATAATTGTTTAACAAAATACCTCAATGAGAGCTTTAGAGAGTGCTATGCACATCCATAATAAAGGATTGAGAAATGATGTTTCATTTTACTTCATTAAAACATGTCACATATATGTGTATACAAAATGTGGAAGCGTACACAAGGTAAGTCAATTGTTAAATAACAAAATGCCTCAAAGAGATGTGATTTAAAAATGTAATTGGAAAGTGTAGAATTATGTAATTTAAAATGTGCATTGACATCCTAAGGTTATAATGGCAAAAAAAAATGATCAACATGGAATATGCAAAATAATAAAAATGAAAGAAAGCCATAATAGAATGAAAGAAAATGTGTAAAGACTCTACATACCTAAAAAACCAGAGTTTCAAATGGAGGAGTTCAACCCAATTATGTAGCCTTAGCTTCTTCTTTCTTCAAACTCCTCAACAATTTGAATTTTTCAAAAGCTTGTTCCCCTCCAAACTTCAATTGTATATCAGTTTTCACTGAAATTCAAACTTGAATTTGATATTATATGCCTTTCGATGTGAAAACTCTACTATTTCACGTAAAGGTGGTGGAAAGATCATGAAAAATGTGGTGGAATGTGAAAAACATGCATGCACACTTCACAACATCATCAAAAAGCTACTTTTTGTTGGAACACGCACAAAACCAGGAGAATATGTAGAATGTGGGCCTTGAGATCTTGGGTATATTTATTTTTTTACCTTTTTTAGAGCAAGACAAAATGTGCTTGTGTTATAACATGCTTGTGTTATAATGTGCTCATGTTATAATGCTCTTGCGTTATTTCTTACTAAAAACTATCATATGTCTACTTCAAAACACACTTGCATTATGAGAAAGTTATTTTTCTAGTAGATTTATTTTCTATCTTTGTTTATACCCTATATACCCTAATTCTATCTATCTTCCCTCTACCCTTATACCCTAATTATATCTCTCTCCCCTCTACCATATACCCTTAACCCTTATACCCTCACTCATTCCTATCTCTCTCCCCTCTACCCTCTACCCTTAACCCTTATACCCTAAACCCTTAAACCCCAATTCTATCTCTCTCCTCTCTACCCTTAGCCCTTATACCCTCTATCTCTCTACCACTCCCCCCCCTCTCTCTCTCTCTCTTGTCTCTCCCTCCTACCCCCTCTCCCTCTCTCAACTCCCTCTCTAACTTAATCACTCCTATCTCTCCCCCCTCTATCCTCTACCATTCACCCTTATACCCTCAACCCTTAAACCCTGATTATATCTATCTACCCTCTACCCTTAACCCTTATACCCTCTATCCTCTACCCTTTATCTCTCTCCCAATTCCTCTCTCTCAACCCTTATACCCTCTCCCTCTCTCAACTCCCTCTCTGTCACTCACTCACTCCTCCTATCTCTCTCCCCTCTA
>VDFB02072274.1:26445687-26459131 GCA_007258455.2 Sequoia sempervirens
ACCTTAAACCCTCAACCCTTAAACCCTCTACCATCTACCATCTACCCTATAAACCCTAAACACTCAACCCTAAACCCTAAACCTCAACCCTTAAACACCAAAACCCCAAACCACCTACCCTCTATCCTCTACCCCTCAACCCTTAAAACCCACTTTCAGTAAACCTGCCAACCCTAATCCTCAACCCTCTTGGACCTTTAATCCTCAACCTAAAACCATAATCCCTCAACCCCCATACCCTCTACCCCATACACACGGACCTCAACCATAATCCCCCAACCTTATACCCTCAATCCCCTCTACCATCAACCTTAAACCCCTCAACCCCAAAACCCTACCCCTCTACCCCATAAACCCTAAACACTCAACCCTAAACCCTAAACCATTAACCTTGAAACCCTACCCTCTACCCTAATCCCTCAACCCTCAACCTTAATCCCCAACTCTAAACCTCTAATCACTCAACCTCTATACCTTCTACCCTATACATTTGACCCTCAACCCTAATCCCCCAACTCTATACCCTCAATTCTCTACCCTAAACCGTAAACCTTCAACCCTCTACCCTCTACCCTTTACCCTATACATTAAACACCCAACCCTTAATTCTCAACCCTTAATCCCTCAATCCTCAACCCTCAAACCCTAAACCCTCAACCCCGATACCCTCTACCTTATACATTGGACTCTTAACCCCAATCCTTCAACCATGTGTACCCTCAACCCTATAGGTCGTCAACTCTATACCCTCTATTCTCAACCCTCTACCCTATACATTGGATCCTCAACCCTCATATATCTATGTCCCTCCCTCATCTTCTCTCCTCTCTATCCATCCATCCCTCCCTCTCTACCCTAATCCCTCAACCTTAAACCCTAAACCCTTAAACAATCAACTCTAAACCCTCAACCCTCAACCCAATACCCTCTACCCTAAACCCTAATCCCTCAACACTAATCCCTCAACCCTTGCACCCTTAAATCCAGGGTGTGTGCAAGAAGTTGAGTCAACTTTTTGGTCAAAAAGTGGAATTTTTTTCCTAATTTTCAGAATTTGACACATTTTACCTTAAAATTTGAAGCACTTAGAGATGAAATCCTTAAAAAAGTCACTAATCATAAAATGTAGTGCTCGGAGTCTAGTTTCCAAATATGTAATTTATTTCAATACCCAGATTGTATAAATTGAGATTCAATAGGTGTTTCTAAAAACCACTATTTAAAAGTCACTTTTTTTTTACCATACCATGCACGTGTATGACATCCATATTTTAACTTATATTGTCGTATTTTTTAAATCCTTTTGGGAAATGATTTGTGACTCACTGAAGCTTGTTCTTGATATTTTTTGTAATTTTTTATTGAAATTTTTTTTTTGTTAAATTTTTATGAGGCAGATTTGTCGTTTTGAAAAATCATCGTGTACGACATGCATAAGATGACCTAAACTTATCATTTTTTATTTTTATTTTTTAAATTGAAAATAATTTTCTGAAGTTTGTTCTTGTGCAATTTGTTTGTCAAAATTTTATGTTGATCAAAAGTTATTAAAATAGTAAAAAACCCTGATATTTAAAGTTTATGGACCAATTTTATTAGAAATTAATTGAAAAATAGAAAAATTAATCCAATTGTAAAAAAATTACATATTTATAATTGCATTGTTTCATCTAAAATGGGTTTTAATTTTGTCAAAAAATTTTGCAAAAAAAGTCATCAGCCATATGTCCAAAGTTGGTATTTTTCTCTGACATTATTAGGATCTTCAACTTGCAGGTCAAACTAGGTTGAAGGCCTAGGTTCATATTTCAAATGCTTTTCCTAAACCAAAATCCTAGGAAAAAACTCAACCACAAAGCTAATAGAAATTCAAATTTTGAAAAATGGGATCATGCTTTATAAAAGAGATTCCATTTTATAATTGGGATCCCATTCTTTAGTTTATAATATTCAGACCATTGGAAGGGAAACGGGATCCCATTTTTTAAATGGGATTATGTTTCCCTTCCAATGGTCCCCACATTGAATATTGAGGAATGGGATCTCAATTATAGAATGGGATCCTGGTTTTTATAAACAGGATCCTATTTCTTTTATTTAAATTTACTACAAAAAAATACTGTGAAGTTTGCAACTTCACATGTATGGTTGAGAGCAATAAAATTAAACTATTTTTCATGAGCTATTGTATTTACAGGTGGTGAACTTTATTTTTAGTTGATTTTTTCAAATTAGGCATCATCTACACCATTTTTGAATTGGAATTGTGTTATTTTTGTGCTTGTTTGGAGGAACAAAAGATCTTCAACTTGCAATATGGATTCAATTTTTCAAAGGAGGCATGATGAAAAAATTTTATAAAGTGGAATTGTGCTAGTTTTCTAATTGTTTTGAGGAACATAAGAGGAATAATTTTGTCCTAATAGGTACTCAACTTCCAATTTGGATTGAATATTTTGAAGAATTTCACTATTAACAATCATTTGTGCTTGAGAATTTTATAATCATGGGAGATAAAGATCGTAATAAGAGAAGGAAGGCATTGAATCCTCAAGAAGTTGAAGCAAATAGAGAGGAGAGACAAAGACAAAGAGAAAGAAGAATGAGAATGAAATCAATGAATGATGGTGGAGCAACCAATTCCACAACTATTGAAGATGAAAACATTGAGGATACCATGGTTGTAGATGAAGCTAATTTGCAAGGAGTCAATTTGGAGAAGAATATGATTATTCAAACAAGTCCTACTATGTCTTCAAATCCTCTTTGAATGCTATGGAGAATGCTTCAATATGCGCAAATCTAGGTACGTCTTCAAATCCACATGTTAGTGAAATGGTAAATTTGTATGTAGAAGTTTTACAAGATGTTGGACTTAATGATGTTGACATTGATGATATTTAGAGAGATGAAACTTTTATAGAATTTTTTGAGAACAAAAATGAAAAATATTTTGTTGCAAATGAAAATTAGAATGATCATTTTCTTGAAAATGAAAATAAAACCTATATTTTTGATGAAAATGAAAATGAAAACCGTTTTGTTGATGAAAATGAAGATGAAAATGTAAATGAATATGAAGATGAAGATGGAAATCTAGAATGTGATGTTGAATTTAATGAAAATGCTTTTTTTTAAATTGGAAGTGGTGTTTTCGATAATCCTCCTGGTCAAATTTCTTGGAGGCAAATAAGAACACATGCGAGTAGAATATACACCAAATTCTTTTATCGTAAAAAATTTGCATTTCAATGTCAACTAATGATGCAATTGATGAGAATTCAAAAAATAAGGAAAGTAATGAAAAGGTTAGGCTTTTATGTTAAACCAAAAAGAAAATATCAATCATTAGAACATGTTATGTCTATTGTTGCTAGTGCCATTCAATCTATTGGGAAAATAGTTGATCTAAAGATAAAAACACGGCAAGAAGAGCTATAAAAACTGCTATAGTTAATAAAGCAACTTTGAATAAAAGAATGGTAAGCAATATTAGTGAATTTTTAAAAATGCATCCTAAAACATTGCTAAGAGCGGCAAAAAGAAGAGAAAGTATAGAAAATGATCCTGTCAATCAATGTTGGAGTTTCAGTGGATGACTATCGAGGTTCAATACCAAATTGAATGTTGAAATTAAATCTTTGATTAAAAAATATTGGCATGATAATACTAGGGTTTCATCTAATGCTAGAGATGTTTTAAAATTAAGGGTGGGTCCAGAGTTTGTGATCCTCACCCAAAACACCTATTGGATACAACACAAACTAAATTTTATAGAAAATTTTGTAGCAATTCAATGTTACTTGGTAATATTAAAATAAGTCAAAGGTCTTTTGAAAAATGTAAACCCTGGTATGTAAAAATTAATAAGCAACGAATATCTTGTTGTTGTAAAATACATGTTCAATTTTGTTATTTTTATGATGTTTTTCAATATATATGTTGTACCTTGCATACTAACATGATTATACAAGAGTGTGGTATTGATATGCCACCTTAAGCAGTAAGAGAGTTTATTTTAGGTTTTTTTTGTGAAAAATCTAATGATAAATTGTTTTATTTAAGTTCTTGTATTTCTAGACAATGAATAAATTGTGGAAATCTTTCATTTTTAAGAATATGTTTGCATGAAAGTGTTGATCATGATTTTGGATAACAATTAGTAGATGTCAAAAGATTTAGGAATGTTCACTATTCTTTAAAATATGGAAAAATAGGAAAGCGTTGTGATTTAGTTACAAAAAAAGTTTGTGTGCATGCATTCATGAGTGAATTTAAGAATAAAATTGTACCAAAATATGTCATGCACTCTAAACATGCTTGATGGCTTGATGGCCAATTTCGCGCATGTAGAAACACATTTCCAATTGGTACTATACTTTTAGTGGTTGATTTTGTGGAGAATTATACTCTTGTTCTGCAAGAGGAAATTCAATCTCAATATTATAGTTCAGTGCAAGTAGCTATGTTTGTCCATATTATTTATTGACATGCAGATGATAGCACTGAAGATGATAGAAAAGTTTTGAGGGAGTATCATTTTGATTTGAGTGACAATTGTTTACACTCGTTAGAGTTTTTTCAATACTGCTTTAGTATATTTTATAGAAATTTAAGAGAAAGAGGAATCCAGATGAAAGAACACCTCATATGGCAAGATAATTGTATGGGGCAGTTCAAGAATGCTCGAATGTTCTATTGGTTAAGTAGGGTTCACAAGGAACTTAATGTACAACATATATGGAGTTTTTTTCAAGCTGGGCATGGTAAAGGAGAACATGATGGAGTTGGTGCGTGTGTCCAAAGAATTCTTGCTAGAGAACAATTAAAATTTGAGGATTTAGTAAAATTTAAAGATGCACGTGATATTGTGGATTGGTGTAATAGAAGATTATCTGCACCTGGTTCGAGTGATTACTCTATAGTTCATCGATTCTTTTGGCTAGTGGAAGAAGAGAATATTGTACCTAGAGTTGATTGTGAGACAATTAGTGGATCTACTAAATGGCATTCATTTAGGAGTGTGACAGCAAGCACATGGACTATTTGGAAAAGGGATCTTGCATGTTTTTTCTAGTTTTGTATCTCAGGAGATTGGGAAGCATGTGAAAATGCATAATAGGTTGAACAATGCGAGCAAAGATTGTTGACACCTTCAAAAGCACATAATCAATATGAAAGAACTATTGAAGAAAATGATCAAGTGTTTGCATCTGAAGATTATGACCGTGTTTCATACCTTGTACAAGAAGGTAATTCTAATTCAATTTATTTCATTTTATTTCACTTTATTAAGTTATTTTGTAATACTAAATTATTTATATGGATATACACAAGTTATTGAATTGAATTTTGTTGGGAGGACTTGTGTAAGCTATTATTACACCTGAGCGGAATGAAGAGAAAATAGAATATTGGTTGGCTCGTTGTGTGGAAACTAAGCATAAGTTAATAACACCTCAAGAAGATGATGATGGCTTTCATTATAAAAAATGTAGGTGATCCCCTTAAGACACCCCCTTAAGAAAATTTTGATAACAAGTTTTAGATCCCCTTAAGCATTTTTTTAGAACAAGTCTTTGATCCCCTTAAGAAAATTTTGAGAACGTATTTATGATGATTTTTGAACATGTTTTCCAATAGGATTGGTGGTGGTTGTTGGCACTTGGCTACGAAAATACCTGAGAAGAAAGAATGGTCTACTTGCATTTGAAGACTATGAAACACAAAAAGATTGTACATTATTCACATTTGGTGGTGGCAACAAATATAAAACTAGAGCGGTATCGTGGAAGACCTTAAAAAAGAGTGCTATGGTCAATTTCTATGGAAGAGCGTAGGCAATCATAGATGATTGCAAAAGAGAGGATGTATTTGGTTTAATGGAATAAGTAAATACATGTTTTGATATTGGTCAAGTGTTTTTTTAGTTGAAATTGATTTAAATTTTCTTTTTATAGATCCTTAATGCATCATCACAAAAGGATAGTCCATGCAGTTTCAGCCTAGACAACATGTAATACTTGGTAAATTCAGGTAATTATTAGTTAAATTATATTTAAATACATGTTTTGATTATATATTGATATTGCTTGTACATTAATAGTTAAAATTGATTTATTGTCCTTTTTTGTATCCTTAAGTCATCATTGCATTGATCTCATACTTTGAAATAAAAAGGAGAGGATGTCTATTCAACCTACAAACATGTTTGGAATACTTTTATATGCAGTGCTTGAGTTATGTACATATGATGGTTTTATAAATTAAAATATGTATGTTTTGATGATTTCATTATTGCTTGTACTTTTTGATATTAGGTGGTGTGAAGACCTACTACATTCTAGCCATGGGTTTGAGATGTTCTTGAGATGGCATATGGAATTTTGTAAACATTGTTTGCTTAATATTTACCTACATGCTACAAAATTAAACATACTCTGTGTACTTCCTGTATCAAATCAATGTTCTTTATATTTTGTTTGTTAAATGTGCATGTTTCCTGCTTTGAGCTTTATGCTTTGTTGTATAATCGCTAAATGTCATGCATGCATTATTGTTAAATCAATTGTATCCTTAATATGTTGGATTATGACCCCTGTCCGTCCCTTAGAGCTCTGTTCTGACCCTTAGGACGTCCTGGACCCTTGTGCATCTCCTTTGGAGTTATTATGGGCCCTTAATGCATCCTTAATGGATTCTGTTATGGGCCTTTAGACATCCTTTGGACCTTAATACGTCCTTAAAGGTTCTGTTATGGTCCTTTGGATGTCCTCTTAGGACCCTTAAAACGTCCTTTGGATGTTCTGTTATGATTGCTTTGAGATCCTTAGGACCCTTAGGACGTCCCAAGGGCTGTTATGGCCGGACGTTCTGTTATGACCCTTTAAGCATCCCTTAAGACCCTTAAGACATCCCTTAAGATGTTCTATTATGACCCTTTAGACATCCCCTTAAGACCCTTTAAGACATCCTTATGATGTGTTATAACCAATGCATCCTTAAGACGTTCTATTATGACCCCTTAAGAGATTCTATTATGACCTCTTTAGAAATCCTTAAGACCCCTTAATACATTCTATTCTGACCCCTTTAGACATCCCTTAAGACCCCTTAAGACGTATTATAACCCCTTAAGGCATCCCCTTAAAATGTTCTATTATGACCCCTTTAGACATCCCCTTAAGACCCCTTAAGACATCCCCTTAAGACGTATTATAACCCCTTAAGACATCCCCTTAAGACGTTCTATTATGACCCCTTTAGACATCCCCTTAAGACCCCTTAAGACATCCCCTTAAGATGTATTATAACCCCTTAAGACATCCCCTTAAGATGTCATTATTTGTTTTGAAAACTTATAAATTAGTGTTAGATATTATTTATAGAATTTATTAATATTTTATTCTATAATCTTCTATGGTATTTTTTATTTCTTAAAATTTTATCCTTTCTGGTATATAAATAGATTGCTTTTGTTTGTAAATTATGATTTATTGACTAATTATTGATTGATGTGAATTGAATAAGTTCATTGAGTAATTATCACTATTTATTGAATGTACATATCATGTATATCATGTATGAAATCAATAAATTTGTAAAGTATAAATATTAAAATGTCCTATATTAATATCATGTATGAGATCACTAAATTTCACATTAATGTCCTATATTAATGTCTTGACTATGAACATAAAATGCATAAATATACATGTGTAAATTAAAATTTCAAACAATAATAAAGTCCATAATTTATGTAACATATTAAGTGCATGAAACCAATATATTAAGTGCATGAAATAAACTCCAGAGTACAACCCGTGAACTAAAGTCCAACTAAGTACTTGAGCCATGAAATATAAATTCCAACAAAGTACATGAGAAACAAGAAATATAGTCCATGAAATAAACAAATATAACACGTAAAATCACATGTTTCTAGGTCATGTACTATCTTTATAATCAAGAGACCTCTTCACACCATGCAGACTATGTGGATGACCTGAAACACTCTATACAAGAGAAAGATGAAATCAAATGTAAGACAATGAAAAATGATTTAATGACAATTAATTTATAATCCATCATAAAATTAAATTATTGTCATATCTGTGTCTAGATGCTCTGGAGCACTTGAAGCAACCTATAAATTCTCTAAATCAATCTACATAAACAAGACAAAGAATTTTGAAATTAGATGTACAACTCTACAATTTTTTTTTTAATTCAATTTAATTTATAATTTATCATATTTTAATTGTACCGTATTCTGATGTTGTGCACCAAACTCTTCTCCAGGACCTGTGTGTACATGCTCAACTACAAGATGTGTCTCACGCTATAAAAGAAAAAGAATATGTAACAAATCACATATTATATATATATATATATATATATATATATATATATATATATATATATATATATATATTTATATAAAATTCAAAATTTAAGAGTTATATTCAAAGATATGTAATTTATAATTGACTTAAATATAATCAAAAAATTAAATTACCATTTGATTTGGACTATGCTCTATGTCCTCTAGTGGTGTAACTATTAGTTCTGTGATAGTGTAAAGTTGCATGGCTGTTCCTACAAGATCAAAATTAAAGCATGTACAATTGAATTAGGTTAATATGTATATGTATATATATATTCAAGTTTGCACATTTTGTGTAGAATTTTTTGTAAACAACCTAGAAATCAGTGGCCTCACGAGTAGCTGCAACATCAAATGTTTTCCCAATGCCCATCTTATTGTGGTATCAACCTAGACATACATGTACATAGACATTTAAAGCTTATAATATTTACAAGTGTACATGGATGCATTTCATATATCTAGTGAATTCAAAATTCATAAAATTATAACTATACTAATGTAAACTTTAAACAAATTTACAATATGAATGTACCTGTTGCTGATATATGATGCCCGATAGTGGAGGAGTGCTTGACAATCCCTCAGGAAGAATCGAAGTGGATGTCGATTGACTCACCTAAACCAACATAATGTTTCAAACATATATGTGATTCAATTATAAATTTAAAAATCAAGTTAAATTTATGATTTCATATATAATTTTAAAAATTGAAATCAAAATACCCCATAAGGGTTGTAGAGTACGACTAGTGTCTATGTATGTACTTGTGGAACAGATGATTTCCTCATCGTTAGTGTCATCTGTACACCAAATAATTTTATTGTTAAAATGTATTCTAAACTTTTATTTGATATATACATCCATCAAAATTCTTATAAAATGAACGTACATCTAGATGCATATTTATACCTATGTCACAATGTCTTCAGGGTGATGGTCTGCTATAAGAAACTCTACAAATGAATTGATGCAACCAAATGAACCACCAGAATCTCCCCATCCACTTGAACTAGGTGTGGCTTGATCAAGGCCATAACATACTTGATGACAACTAGTACATATATGGGGGATGAGCCTCGACACTCCTAGAGTGGTACTCAGACCAGCTCCATAAGAAACTCCTCCATCATCATCATCTCTATGGTCTCCACCCACTATCGCAGAAGCATGTTGATCAAGGTCTCCTGTGAGTGTACTAAGGGAACCTAATGTTGAGACCAGAGCTCGATGATGTATAGGTGCGGGAATGGGAGGACCAGGAGCAACAACAAGGGGTTGGGCATGCATGGGGCATTGGGGATCAACCCTTTCCCCTAACCTCTATTGTGGCATGCCACCACCAACACCCTGAAATGATCTAAAATAAAAATAATTGGACTTTTGCAACAAAACAAACTCTACATATAGTTTTCTCAAAAAATACAATGGGCACTCCCAATTAGCATGTGGGGGACTATAAAAAACCATATACCATCCATCCCAAAAATGTGCACTCATCTACGGATGTATGCACCACCTCATGGATATTCTAGATTTGTTGGGTGGAATGGGTTGTCGAGTAATGGGGTCAAGAAAGTAGGGGGCTAGATGGGATTTTATTATTTTAAGGTCTAATATTTGTTTTAAATAGAGAGCATCGAAATAAAATTATCTCATTTTTTCTCTCTCTTGTCGATGCCTATCAAGATCAGAATCAATCATCCTGATGGCATCAACAACGTTTTGCATCGTAGATGCAAAAAATCTCACATGTGGAGGAATCAATGCTTAACTTTGCATAGCATTCATTTGATTTTGTAAGGATGCAACTTGATCATTTATACGATCTCTCAAGCAAGCCTCGTTAGATGCAATAGGTTTTGAAAGTGGCATATTAGGTGGAGGGGGAGGTGGAGGGGGAGGGGGAGGTGGTAGATTGATGATATCATCAATGTTAAAATCATCCATGATATGAGATATAAATATGCACCTACATTAAATCATACAAAATAGGATGTGCATACATATATTAAGATCATATATTTAATTGAAATGCACATATATATACATTGATTGAACTTGAGCATGTCCATACAAAATTCAAAATTTAACATGTACATGTACATTTAAAATAAAAAATATGATGCATAATTTGCATGCATACAAATCATTAAACTAAACTATGTACATACAAACAAATTTCAAAATTTAAGAACTATATATGCAAATTTTTAATACATGCACATACATACTAAACAATAAACTTGAAACATTCACAAAAGCTCATTTTATGTCTAACACACACACACACACACACACACATATATATTACATTTTTTTAGCAGGAGAAATCATGATCTAGTAGATAGTCATAAAATATATACTATTATATATTATTCATTATAAGTTTATAAATTCCACCAAATTCATAAATCCATGTCACTAAAAATATCCATCTAGAACCAAAATCATAAATTCATGTCACTAAAAATATCAAGATGTAAGATACATTTTTAGGAAATACGTTTAAACCATTCAATATAAATGGCCTTAAATAATTGAATACAAATGATAAAATATGTAAGCCTCATTTATGTCTAAGGCACATGTTACTTGAATGAAAATAAAATTAAATATTAATATTATATAATCTTGCATGATCTTATTATTGTTAAATTTGGTTGCCTTGGGCAACTTTGATCACAAAATTTTAATAACTTTTTTGATCCCCTTAAGAAATGTCATATTGGGACCCCTTAAGAAATCAAATTACAATTTAGGGTGATAGGATGGCTTAAGGGGATCTACATCTATTGAAGTCCTAGGAGAAAATGACATGGCTCAAGTGAATAAAATTTGTTAAAGTTGCCCAAGGCAACCAAATTTCATTAAGAGCCTTTAAAGAAAAAATGATGGCTTTAGGGTTTAGGGTTTAGCCTTTAGAATTTAGGGTTTAGGGTAATAGGATAGCTTAAGGGGATCTACATGTACTAAGATCATAGGACAAAATTACATGGCATAGGGGAATTAACTTTGGTGGAGTTTCCTAAGGAAACTAAATTTCATTAAGAGCCTAAGAAAAAATGATGGCTTTAGGGTTTAGGGTTTAGAGTTTAGAGTTTAGGGTTTAGGGTAATAGGATAACTTAAGGGGATATATGTAGTAAGATCCTATGAAAAAATTACATGGCATAAGGGAATGAAATTTGGTGGATTCCTAAGACAACCAAGTCACTTTAAGTCAGGTAGGACAAAATGAATGGTTCGGTGTTTGGGTTTAGATTTTAGAGTTGGGGGTTTAGGGTTCGAGAACTTGGGGTGAAGTTTTGTGCTGCTGAAATATATGAACTTGCAAGTTAGTGAAGAAAATTTTCTTGTGGAATAGTTGATTGAGATCTACTCTTGTTTCAATTGACCAACCTAGATCATGAAATCTCATTCCTATTATAATCTTGCACAATCTTATTATTGTTAAATTTGGTTACCTTGGGAAACTTCACCAAATTTTAAGAACTTTTTTTCCCCTTAAGAAATGTCATATTGGGACCCTTTAAGAAATTTATTTAATATTTAGGGTGATAGGATGGATTAAGGGAATCTAGATGTCTAGTGAGGTCCAAATTTAGTCATACTGTGACCTCATTGGTTCCATCTAGCTCTGGGTCAAAATTTTTTACCCCTCTAATAAAAAAAAGTATCATGTTAAAAATGAATCAATCTATACATATCACAAAAATAACATACATCTATCAAAACAAGTAAAAATTTCCTCCTATTGTAGAAGATATCAAAACAAGTATGAAATATTTTAATAATTATACTTTTAATCACTTATTAATAAGTTATATCATACATAATTTTAATTGCATAATAAAGGAATAGATATACATATGTAGAAGATACAAAAATAAAAAGAGGCTACTAACATGGACCTTGATCCTTCTAGGAAATGCCTAGATTGGTGTATTTCATGTAGGACTCTATGTAGGTGTTGGGACCTTCACCTCTCTCCTTGTATATTTCCAACAATCCCACTCACTCCCTCTATAGAATTACTTCCTTTGTTATTATCTAGTTCTTTTAATCTTCTAAATTAACCTCTTATTTATAGGAGCATAATATGAATCCCCCTCCTCTCTCTATTGTAATAATAGCCTAGTTCCTCCAACCTATCATCATGTACCTCCTCCCTTCCCCATGTAAAAGGTGTACCTTAGGTGTTAAATGGTTCCATCTTGGTCTCCTTATTGATGCATTTCTATCTTTCCACATAAATCTATATAGTATCAAAATATAGGTAATTTTATGGTTATTGAATCTCTCTTGATTGCTAAGAATCCATTATGATTGAGGATGTGTGAATTATTATCTAGGATCACATCTTAAAAATCCTATAGAGTTCATGGTATGTGTTTCTTAATACATATATTCCCATACAAACCTCTTTCAATGTATTATCAACTCTCCTATATAATAGACACCTTACTATATTTAAATTTCATATGATATATACCCAAGTGTTTCCAATTGGAATTGCTATAATTATACTTTTATGGTATTCTAGATATTCATAATAGTTTTCATAAATCTACCAAATAGACCCATTCTTGACATTGAACCTACATAATTTTAGGTATGTCCAATGAAAGAAACTTTACCCATAGCACTCTCACTTGCACTCTCCTATCTTGTGGATATAATAGAATAAAGTTTTCTTCCAATGATTTAGATCCCTAATGATCATGTCTAAGTGTCATAGAGAGTTATCATCCACTCTTCATAAACTTGTAGAAACCAAAAGGTTTTATATTACGTGTTCAAATAAGTGAAAACATTACAAAAAGATCTACTAAATGGTGACAACAGAGGGTGTTTTAAGACAACCAAATTTAATTTTAAGGTCCTTAAGAAAAAATTAAAATGCTTTAGTGTTGAGGATTTAAATTTTACAGTTCAAGGTCTAGGGTTTAGAAAACTTAGGGTGAAGTTTGGGTGGCCCTTGGAATAATTTAGACTTGCAAGTTAGTGCCAATTGGAATCAATTGTACGTGCTTGGATTTATGAAAATTTTGCTAA
>VDFB02072274.1:26459231-26476964 GCA_007258455.2 Sequoia sempervirens
TTTTTTTCCCCTCAATTTTTCGCTTAATTTGGACTTTTTTTTCCAAATTGATTCCGACCCAGTTCGTCATTTTTCCTAACGAACAAAACCCATGTCTTGAAATTTTCAAAATTGATTTTTTGATTTTTCCCCTGACACTTCCGGAGGCTATAACTTTTGACTCGGGTGTCCGTTTGAGCTGAAATTTGACGGCTGGTTGCGTTATGAGCTAATGAGTGGATTTCCAACCAGTTTCATAAAAATTGGTTGGACCTCGTTTTGACCCATATTTGGGGCCTCAAAGTTTCATCTTGACCCCCAAAATCCCAATTTAGTGTTTTTTCAAAAATTGTTTCCACTCATAGCTCAAAATGCATATCTTGAATCTGGGATGTTTGTTGGCAATTCATCCTATCTCACCAATGGGTATTTTTTGGACAAAATTGGGACTCCCAAACGTCTATCTATGAGGTTTCCTAAAATGGCAAAATTTGACAGTTTTTGAAAATTGCCAAATCAGGAAAAATCTGCTTGTCAACACCTCACATCCCTTAAAGCCCCGGAACTCGGTGTAGAATCAATTCAATCATATCCTTCAATCATTCTAGTTTTCGATCCAATCCTCATCTGAGCTTTAATCTTATCCCAATCTGAGCTTAGCCAAACCCCTAATCTGGGCTTTCATCCATCTGCAACAAAGTCTTAAGATCCCTCCCTCCATCTTCTTCAATTTTGTCCCATTCATCCATTCTAATAAATCTGTTCACTCATTCCATGTAACCATTCATCTGCTTCGAACTTTCATCTATTATCTCAACACTTCATCGAACCTCCTATCATCTCAAACATTCATCAAACCTCCTTCTATCATTTCAAATTCTCATTCCATAATCTTGATCAATCATTTACTCATTCTGAGTAATCTGTCACCTGTTCCAAGCATCAGTCATCTATCCATTTGGTCACCTTTTCCTCATCCAAATCCTTATCCCTGTATCCAATCCACCCAAACAATCCTTTTTCCTCCCCCCATCCTCTCCCCTCATCCCATCTCCTAATCCCTTGTCATTGGTATCTAGCTATAGGCTTTACCCCATGCAATCCAATGTCATCCATCTTATCATCATCACTTCTGCTTCTTTTGCACATCTTTTCTATCTCATCGTTCATCATTTCACTATTCATCTATATGGCATGACATTTGCCCACTTCATCTTTGATAATTTGGATAACTATCCCATCCCTGAGCTTTATATAGTCACTATCGTCCAACATCATCTATCTTATCACTTCATCATTCATATATCTTGTCCCATCGTGTCGGTCCAATCATTTTATCCCCTTATCTAGGGTCATCTCATCCTCTTTCATCCATCATTTGTTGTCGGTCTTTAGTCGAACTACGTTGCCCCTGCGCTTTCACGTAGGCAAGGTCGATCCTTTGATCCGCCCCCGGGGTTCCATCATCAGTCTTCAACTCTTGTTCCTATTGTCTATCCCTTCTTTACCATCCATCAAGGTCTCTATCTTGGTCAATCATCCACCTTTCACTGAACTACGCGGGCTCTGCGCTTTCACGTAGGCAAGGCTAATCTTTGATCGGCCCCCGAGCCCCTAGGTCTTTAGGTTTTGTCAGTCCCATGTCTTGTCTTCCTTGTGTCGTGCCCTCAAGCTATGCCCTTATCTAGCTGGTTCTTAACAAATGAGATCTACTTGTATCATGAGATCCAATTAATTTTGAACATCCCGCATCATAACGATCTTTTAATATCCATCATCTTTGGTCTCAACAGGATGTATCCTTCCTAACAGACCTCATCAATCCCATCTATCCCCTTGATCCTATGGCAAAGGACATTTGAAAGTGATTACATCTTTTGATGTTTTTGGCTTTTGTTTATCATTGAGCTCCCTATCACTCTCCTTGTCACACGGCCATAATCCATCATATCATGGTGTGCTTTGACTAGTAAACATAAGGGCATATCTTGATCTTTTCTTTGTTGTTGTCTTCTTGGTTGTCCTGCGTAGTACCCACCAAGACTCCTATGGTCTTGTGTTATGCCGGGGCATCCTTTTGTGCTTGTAGTTATATCAATACCTGGCCCGACCAAGGTCTTTGTGACTTTGGGGTGTTGGGATAGCCTTGTTGTCTGTTGTGTTTGTTTTATGCATTAGACACTAATTCGCCTTGGTTCTTCATACCCTGGTGTCTTGTGTTTGATGCTATAGCAAAAACCAGTGCTCCAAAGATGATAAATTGCATTTAGAATTGCATCTCATTCTCCATTCTATCGTCTTGCATATATCCCCCCATCCATTCATCATTCATCCTTCATCCTTATCTCTATCCAATCTCCATCCATTCCACTTAGCCCGAATCATCTAATCATATCTTTGGTCTACTTCTCAGTCTTGTTACCAGCCTTGACCCATCATCATCATCATCATCGGGAGGTATTCTTCCCTATCCCTTTGGTGTTGTTTTGGGATGTATCCTTCCCTCATCAACAACACTTTCATCATCATCGGGAGGTATTCATCCCTATCCTTTAGTGGTGTTTTGGGATGTATCCTTCCCTCATCAATACCACTCAGTGGGATGTATCCTTCCCTATCCTCGTGTTGTTTTGGGATCCTTCATTCCCTCATTGACAACCCTCCATCCATCATCAACCTATTTTGGCTTGTACCTTGACTGGGGCAACATCACTTTTTGAAATCCATTTGTGTTTCATCCATCTCTTATCGCTTCTCTTACTCTCTTAACCCATCACCTTGCATCATCTTCCTCATCTCCCCTTGCGTCACATCATCTATTTCGAGAGCACACACGTGTTCTCTTCAACCCGCATGTCCTCTCAAGGGGGCATCCTTCATCCCTAACTCTTCATCTTTACCCCCATCGTCTTCCTTCCTAGTCATCCCTTTGATGACTGGGGCATCTTTTCCAATCTAACCATCTTCTTCTAGGTTCTATATTTTAATATTCTTTGAAATGATGCTACTTCGTAACACCATCTCAAAGAGGGGAAAAATGTAGACATCCAAATTTGGACACTTAATTTATCTAAATTTATCACTTTTCATCTAAACATCCTCTTATTCGAAAGTTACTCAAATAATATTACTATTATTTAATTAATATATTTAATTAATAATTAAATACGCAATTTCCTTACTTTTTTCATCAAATAAATTAAATAAATATTACATTTATTTAATTCCTCATGTCAGCTTTTCATCTAATCCTAATCCTTTTCCTACTATTATATGTGCACATGCCTAATCCTGATTAGATGTAAGTCACATCCCTCCAACCCCTTGCAAGTTGGCTTCTAATCCTCATTTATCTCTAATTATTGATTAATTGCCTAATCATTCCAAGGAATTTTTAATTCCTTTATTTGTCCTAGATTCCTCCTTTTATATGTGACTTTTAATTCACATTCCATTCTTCCAAGGCTTCTAGAACCTTGACTTGTCACAATCTCCACATGTGACCAACCTTGGACTTGTCACACCTCCACATGTGACCAAGTCCCACCTTTGGAGCCCACCTTTTATCCCCAGATCATCCTCCCAACCACACTTTTCCTTTCCCATGTAGATTTTGAGGAATTCTAAAATTCCTCAAATGTCCCTTTTCACTCCCACTCTGGGGACAAGAAATCCCTTTTTGTGGAAATCCTTCTCATCCCCCAAGGTGCATGTCCTTTTTCCACCTCATGTACCTTTTGATGACTCATCTCCACCTCATAACCCTCTGTCCACTTCACCCTTTCCACATGTCAAGATTAGGCTTGGCTTTCAACCCACCATAGCCCTTCATCTTGACCTTGTTGATCACGCTGACCTCTGAATTCTCTTAGAGAATTAAATTCCTCTATAAATACCCCTTCTCATGGGCATTTCCAACACTTAGCCATCTTGCACTATGCTACCAATTTGTATTCTCAACACTTTGCACTCTCATATAACTACATGCTGTCCATTTTAACTTCAAGCCTTTTTCAATCATTCAACCATCTTTGCTCATCATCTTGCATATTGATTCTTACATTTAGACATTCAAACAATCATCTAAGGAGCACACAACCAATCCAAGCAAGGGCCAATCAAAGAGGTATCAACAACAAGGGAGGTAAAAATATTTGTGTTTCATTTTATTTGCATTCCTTTTCGTTGAACCACTCTTTTGGCTAATCTTGAGGTGTCCTTGGTATTTTGTTATTCATGTTAGTTATTTTACACATTTAGATCAGTAAAAATATCAAGGTATACAGTAATAAAACAAATCATACTTAATTATTTACTAGGAAAAAAATTACAAAAAAAAATGCATCACATCGAGACATGAGTCCTCTACTTCTATCTAAAATATTATCATTTTATTGTGGTTAGGGTTGTTAGACAAACACCTACTTATTTTTTCCCTAAAATTTAAGTGCTACTGCATTGAAATTTAAAATTTTCACCAAATAGATCTTTTTAAAAAAAAAAAACCTAATAGTTTAGAAACTACATTCAATTTTCTATATATTCTATTCTTACATATTTTTTAAATAATATAGATAACTTATTCAAATTTTGACGTCCAGTTTCCTAACTCTAATTTTTATGAATTTTATTGCCACTGAAGGGCCTGTTTTTTCCATGATGATCCTGCACATACCCATAGTCTCTCTTGAATTCATTCACACTCTTAATATGTTTACAATTCCAAACCAACTAAAAGAAGAAGAGAAACTCCTCGATGAGGATGAATTTAATTTAAGGTTGGTAATCTTTCTCTTCCATTATTAGACTAGACAAAAGAGGAGGCCAATATTGATGTGATTACTCATCTAGTGCTAAGGATAATGAAGTGTTGGATTGAAACACAAATTTCCCTTCTTGAAGAGAAAAATGTTGAACTCACATATGGTGAGAAAGAGCTAAAAATGACACAAGGAAGCGAGGATGATGAAAAAATGGAAGAAGAAGATACTTTAAGTACAAGTTTGGCTAGTAAAGGTTCTCTGTCTCCTCCAAATACAAGGGCTTAGAAGAGAAAAGAAGTGCAAGAGAGACAACCCACTTAAAAGTAGTGAGTATACAAGAGAAAAGGCATAGAGGGAAACATGCCTACTTCTACAAAGCCTAATAAAATTGGAATGATAGTTGTGGAAACAATCTAGGAAGATCCATCACCATTGGAGGAACCCTAAGTACCCTTTTCTCCCACCCATCTGTGGCCTCCTTCTTCACCTTCTTCTCCTCCACTTTCTTGGTCCATCTCACGTCTTTCACTCCCATCACCTCTGCCATTTTGGTAGAATCATCTCCTTCCTCTACTACTTCTTCCCCTTCTTCCTCCACTCTTTCCATGCCCCATTTAACTCTCTACTCTACTTCCTACCATCCCTTCCATTCCCCCTACTGTCTCTTCCATTGCCTTGCTAGAGTCTTTCTTAGCCTATCTATGAAACTTACCAAAACAAGTATCAAAGTTCTTGTTGTCCCCAAAGAATAAACATTTGATGGACCATTTGGTTTCCACCTTTTCCCTTACCTCTTAGCTAGTGCTTGATCCTCCAAAATTGGAGAACATAGATAAAATTTGGGAAGAATGTAGCAGCAAGGAAGGCAAAATTATGAAGATATGGGTCCATTAGATGAATATCTACTATACTAGAACATGATAAGTGTGTTGTTGACTTAATTGAAGTAATAAATTTTTTTGAGTCTAAGGAAGGTAATGATGAGGAGGATAAGGAAAAAGAACTATTTGAGGAATAGAAAATTGAGGAGGTTCATGAGGAGGAGCTGCACAAAGAAGAGAAAATGGAAGAAAGAACAAAAGAAAGGATGGGTGAAGAACTTCTCGAGAAAGAAAATGTTGAGGAAGAGGGGATTGATGAAGAAAAGGATAAAAATGCTAGAGAAGAAGAGAATAAAGAAGAACATACAATGCATTAAACAAACCACGTTGCTACAAAGGAAAAGTCTACATAGTTCCCTTCTTCTCAAGAAACAATGTTAGCATGGTTAGAATACCAATTGAAGGACAAGTCCCCTATTATCAAGAATCTGAGGGCTGAATTTGAAGCTATTTAGGCATGAGTGGGACAACCAAGGGAGAAGAAGAAAGTTGAAGTCTGCTCATATATAACAAAGGATTCCTTTGGGTCAAGGATGGTGCACATAGCCACACCAATAGTGGACAAAGTCTGCTCATATATAACAAAGGATTCCTTTGGGTGTGTGAAATCTCCTCCATTTTCATCCTCAACTCAAGCTTCAAATGGAAAAATTCTAGAGAAATTTGGTGCCAGAGGGGGAGAAGGGGGGAAAAGGGGGGTTTGAATGAACCTAGGTTCAAGTGAATCCCCTTTCCACAAAGTTTACCTTTGTTTTTTATTTCGAGAAATGTGAAATATGGTGGGACCCAACATTTAATAGGTTTTCTTGAAGGGGGGTTCTAGCGAACCCCCTTTGGGTTCCCTCGAACCAAAAGTTCGTTTGAACCCCCAAAAACCAAAAATTTCTCCATGGGGTTGTGTTGTCAAAAATTATATTCTTTTCTTGATATGGGAAGAATTGATGACAAGTTGGACTTAATGAGGCCTTGATTTGGTGTTGTGAGGTGTTTTACACATCAACACTAGGTCTTGGAGGCTTGCAAATTGAATAATATATTTTTAATGATGTCTTGTAAAGGTGTTGTAAGGTGTTATAACACATCTTCACACTTTTCTAGGACCATAATGTTATAATTCACCTAAATATCCATACAAAGACCTATTTCAAAGTGTTGTAAAGTATGGTAACAAAATTTCACACTTTCCTAGGCTTGTCATCAATATTTACACTTTTATTATGCTTTAAATGGCCCCTTTATACACTTACAAGCCTTAATTAAGTGTATTGTTGAAGAAGAACCCAATAAGTAACATTTAATGCATCTTAATCTCTGAAATCCACTCAAAATTTCCCAAGTAGACCAAGTCACCACCTTGGGTAACTTAGTCCCATGTGGCAGAAAAATTAAAATTAATTCAAATTTCTTTCGAGTTTTCATTCTTTAAGACCTAAGGTTGGCTTGTGATGAGGTATTTTCAGGAATTTAGGCATAATTATGTATGAATAAGGGTTTTTCCCCTCATTTTTCATCATCCTAAATCTCCTAACTCATCCTAATTCATAACTCATCATCATCATGTTCTTAAGTCAAGCAAGCTAGGGTTTTATCATTACAAGTCATCAAGATAGCTTCCTAAGACATTCAAGGGAATATTCTTCATGTTTTGCTACATAAATTCAAGATCAAA
Organism: Sequoia sempervirens; assembly: GCA_007258455.2. Lineage (NCBI taxonomy): Eukaryota > Viridiplantae > Streptophyta > Pinopsida > Cupressales > Cupressaceae > Sequoia > Sequoia sempervirens. The sequence continues at coordinate 26,466,524 of VDFB02072274.1, forward strand.
CATCATGCCAAAGAAATAAACTCCATTATTGCATGTTTCATCCCATTCTTTCATCATTTTGGTTTAATTACCTAAATGGGGTTTGACCAAGGCGTTCCCCCATGCCCTAACATTCAACATTTATTCTTCTATTCTTGTGTATTTACAGATTTAGGACTCTTGAAAGCTCAAAAATCATTGGAGATCAAGTTGCAAGGTTTCTCAAGTCTTCTTTTCATTCAACAAGTCAAAATATCAACAAAAACTCATTTTGAGGTTCAAAAATTAGAGTTTCAGAAGCAGACACCTGTAGGAAACTAAAGTGTAGACCTTGAGTATCCGTTTCCACTTCTGAATTTTTAGAGATTTAGAAGTGGAATAAGTTTTCATCTTGGGAAACTTAGTCCCACTGGACCTAATTTTTAGTGATTTTTGTAGATATGGATATGATACCCATTTGGAAGAAACTGGTTTTTGGGCAGTTTCCCCGTTCTGGGACTAAGTTGCCCAAATTGGCACAAGCATCTTGTTAGACTTAAAAATAAGAATTTCCAAATTTTTTGCAATCCTCAGTTAGTTCCTCTTCATCTCCTGGGTGTATACATTCTGTTTCATAGTTTTCTTTCATCATTTATTTGCATTTCTAGATTGTTTGTTTCATGTTTGCATATCACAATGTGCTTTCTAGCACTTTACATTTCTTAGGTTTTACATCATTAAATAATTTTTCTTTAAGTTTATTTCACTTATTACATTACATTTAGATATATTGCATCCATCCATACATTAATCTTGAGTGTCAACATTAGCATTTTGGCCCATCTCTCTCTTTTAGGTGAAAAACCCTAGAAGTGCAAGAGAGCATTTGGTTTGCCAAAATCTTTGTTTACATTTTGGATGACCTACTTTTCAAACATCTTATTTTCTGATTTGGATTCCATTTTCATCCTAATCCTAGCTTGCATTGAATTTGCATTAGAATTGCATTGGTTAACTTGTATCCTAGGGTTTCAAATTTTTGCATTAGTTAAAGTGCATATAGGTTTCAATTTTGCATTGCCAATCATTGTATATCATTGAGAAACTATATTTTCCTATTAGTTCTACCTCATATAGTACATAAATCATCAAAATCCATTGGAAATTATTGAAAACTCTAAAAATATCCCTTACTTGGACTAAGTCACCAGTCTGGGAGATTTAATCCTTCTCCCAATTTTTCAATATTAGTTCTGGCATTAGAAACCTCATTTATGTGCTTCTTATACCTCCTAGTATCATATACTATAAGTTTGAAAAGTTTCGATAACATTTGTTTTATACATCTTGCTCAAACACATCAATTTAACATAGTCATTTTTCAAATCATTTCGCTAACAAGCATCCTTAGATCTCAACATGCTTACATTTCTAAAATTTTGCATAAATGGCTAAAAGCAATATTCACTTTTGCACACACAATGTTTCTATTCATCCAACTTTTCATAAGCTTGTTAATAACGATTTTTATTCTTGCTTATTCCTTATATTCATTCTTCAAATCTTGCATATATTGGGTAAGAATTTCTGGCATCATTGCACATACATTGTTGATCTTGTTGAAACATTGCATCAAATGGTTAAAGGTGTTTTTTTTTTGTGTCCAAACAATGTTAATGCCTTAGATATTTAGAGATGTTAAGAAAAAATTCTTATCCTCTCCATTTGAGAGTATTTTTGTGAAAGAGATTACAACCATGGCCATTCCTAATGGTCATATTTTTTCTTCTCCTAATATCTCTCCTATTGGTGAAGCAGATATTTTGGTGTTAGAAGAACCAATTCATGAGAATTTTGAGAATCTAGGTTGTTTCTCTGCTCTTACCTCTCTTACTGAACATGAAACTGATGAACACAATGACACCAACATAGATAATCATGACCATAACATTTTACCTTCTCCTCATATCTCTCATAGTGGTGAAGATGATACTTTGATTGATGAGGGCCATGCATATCTTAGTTGTCCCCCTTCTCCTAGGATTCTTTAGGTTCTGATGACACAAGTGAGATCTCCTATACTTTTTGAGCTTCCTAAGTCATCTTCCATTAGTGACTCACACAAAAAAATTTAGAGATGTCTTGAAATCCATGATGCACTCTACTCACAACAATGTCTCACAACTGCTAAGTTGTAACTTAGTGACTCAAACATCTCCATCATCACACAATACTCCTACTCCATTAAATTTTTTTCCACACCATGTGCCTACTGTTCAGGACCTTAAAAAGACTCCTACTAATATTTTTTTTTGGGAACACCTTCAACTATCACCTATAGTTAAATTTCTATTTAATGAAATGTTGGAAATACAAAAGGAGGAGATAAAATTTTACTTAGAATCACAATGTGTAACATCCTCCCCTTCTCCCATGCAAGTTACCCATTCAGACATCACATTCCCTACATATGAAATTCCATCACTTGCAATTCAAAACTAGAATGATCCCTTGATGATAAAGGTGATCATGAATGACACTTTAATTAGGCACAATATCATAGACAATGGATCTAAAATCAATTTTGGTAGCATTGATCTCCTCCACAAACTCAACATAGAAAAAAATCTCATTCACTCTCATGATGTTCATATTTATGCTTTGACAATGTTATTAGGCAACCATTGGGCTTGATCACATTACCTATTGAGGTCACACCTATAGTATTTCCTATCCCTATTCATATCATGCAAGAATCCCTTACATACAACCTTATCCTAGGGTGACCATGGATTCTTGCTATGAAAGGAGTCCCATCTACCCTTCATTGTACAATGAAATTTGAATACAATAACAAGATATACATGGTTGATACCCATGAACGAAGCTATCAATAAACTAATCACACGATTTCCAACTCCCCTAATCTTACTAAATCAAACCTTGAACCTCTACCGATTGAGGCTAATTCTTCACCTACAACAAAACTCTTTAGCGATAACTGGGATTCATTAGAATCTGCACCCCCTTTCAATAGACTTTCTAAAACCTCTCCCTCATGGTCCAAAGAGTCATCTACAACAAATTCATTTTCAAACACAAGTCCTAGTAGCACTTGTGGTTTCTCACCTTCCTTTAGGGGTAAGTGTGCAATATCACACCCTAAACAACCATGTGTTTTATACCCTCACTTTGGTTCAACATCCAAAACATTGACTTATGATGGTGATAGGGGAAACATCACCCCCATTCCTCATAAGGAAATGATAAGTACCATTAAAAGGGATTTGTGTTCTTACCAAGAAACCAATCCTTCTAAGACACATAAATCTCCTTCATCTCACTTGGACAATTGTTATGATATTGGATCCAATCTCTCTCCTACACATCGATACACTGCACATATAAGGTACAATGATATATCATACTCTTCCCAAAATACCCTAGGCTTATCTTTGTCATCTTCACTTTCATCCAAAACTTTTCCCAACTGAATTCACCATCTCAAGGAGAATGGTGATCTTCCTTGTGTTGAAGCACCTGATCCCTCTACTTAATATTTCCTTTCATCAATCATTTTATCTCACCCTTGTCCTACACTCAATGGGGGCAAGGGGTTATGTATTCTTGTTCTCATATGTCACTTTTCATTTCCTCCTTTGGCTAGTCATTAACCTTTCATGAACATCTAAGAGAAATCTTGAGACGTGGATGATGTGCCTTAAGTTGGATCGCATGTGACATACTACCCTTATTCATGACGTACTTATCAGAAACATATGACTTGGCATAGGTCTTTCCAGATAATCTCTCATGTCCTCTTCTTCTACTTTAAAGAAATTTCTCATAGTAATGGTGTTCACAACCACTTTAAAGTGGGGGAATACATCACCACTCACATTTCACTGTGCAATTTATTTCTTCTTGCAATGCGTCCTTTTCTTGGTGGAGTCATTGGGCTTGATTCCCTCCAAGAGCGTGATACTTCTTTTGCACTTATCCTCTCTTAGAAACACTAAGCACAATGTTTCCTAAGATGAGACCTTGCACTAACTAAGCAAAATCCCTTTCAACATTCCTTGCACTACCTTGCATTTACAATGTCTCTAAGTGTCAAGCATATGAAGTTTCACTTACCTCATAGAGCTCAAACCAACATTTTTCTTTGTGGTGCCTTATCAAAGTTATCAAGAGGTATAACTTTGATATGGTTGAGTGGGAAGCCGATTTAGTGGCATGACTTTCCCCATAGCCACCTATGTGTTTCGTGAGGGAATACCAACTAGTGTATGTACTTCACCCTTTTAGGATTTCTCACCCAACGGGAAGCTAGGAGTTATGTCACCCCAAAGTGAGTATGCATTTCTTTCCAAAGAAAACAAGCCTAGATCTAATCCACAACTAGCTGGACAAATGATTGAGGTGTGATCCACCTTATTTCATCTTTCTCTTCTTCCTAGTTCTTTCCATTATATGATCATGTATCTTGTCTTGCTACAAAAAATTCACCTTGCATGTGTCTTTTCATGCTTATGTTGTCTTGACTTAGGATCTTAGATCCTAGGGGATTGCACCTCCTTTGATCTTTGTCATTCTTTGTCATCTACATTGGTATTATTGGACTCTTCTTGAATGGCTACTTTAGCGAGAGTTTGAATCAAGTTCATCCTCTCACTAAAGTGGGGGCTAATGTGTTGTCAAAAAGTGTATGCTTTGCTTGATATGGGAACAATTGATGAAAAATTGGACTTAATGAGGCCTTGATTTGGTGTTGTGAGATGTTTTACACATCCACACTAGGTCTTGGACCTTTGCAAATTGAATAAAATACATTTATTGATGTCTTGTAAAGGTGTTGTAAGGTGTTATAACACATCTTCACACTTTTCTAGGACCATAATGTTATGATTCACCTAAATATCCATACCAATACCTATTTCAAAGTGTTGTAAAGTCTTGTAACAAACTTTCACACTTCCCTAGGCTTGTCATCAATATTTACACCTTTCTTACGCTTTAAATGGCCCCTTTATAAGCTTACAAGGCTTAATTAAGTGTATTGTTGAAGAAGAACTTGATAAATAACATTTAATGCATCTTAATCTCAGAAATCCACTCAAAATTTACCAGGTGGACTAAGTCGCCACCTTGGGTAACTTAGTCCCATGTGGCACAAAAATAAAAAATTAATTCAAATTTCTTTTGGGTTTTTATTCTTTAAGACCTAAGGTCAGCTTGTGATGAGGTATTTTTCAGGAATTTAGGCATAATTGTGTATAAATAAGGGTTTTTCCCCTTATTTTCATCCTCCTAAATCTCCTAGCTCATCCTAAGTCATAACTGATTATCATCATGTTCTCAAGTCAAGCAAGCTAGGGTTTTATCATTACAAGTCATCAAGATAGCTTCCTATGACATTCAATGGAAGATTCTTCATGTTTTGCTGCAAAAAATAAAGATCAAACATCATGGAAAGGTAATAAAATCTATTATTCCATGTTTCATTCCATTCTTTCATCATTTTGGTTTAATTACCTAAAAGGGGTTTGACCAAGGCAAACCCCCATTTCCTAACATTCAACATTTCTTCTTCTCTTCTTGTGCGTTTGCAAATTTAGGACTCTTGAAAGCTCAAAAATCATTAGAGATCAAGTTGCAAGGTTTCTCAAGTCTTCTCTTCATTAAAAAAGTCAAAATATCAACAAAAACTCATTTTCAGGTTTGGAAATTAGAGTTTCATAAGCAAACACTTGTAGGAAACCAAAGTGCAGACCTAGAGTATCTATTTCCACTTCTGAATTTTTAGAGATTTAGAAGTGGAATAAGTCACCATCTTGGGTGAATTAGTCCCACTAGACCTAATTTTTAGTGATTTTTGTAGATACATATACCCATTTGGTAGAAATTGGTTTCTGGTCAGCTTCCCCGATTTGGGACTAAGTCACCCAGATTGGCACAAGTGTCCCGTCAAGCTTAAAAATAAGAATTTCTAGAGTTTTTGAAATTTCTACAATCCTCAGTTAGCTCCTCTTCATCTCCCAGGTGCATACATTTTGTTTCACAGTTTTCTTTCATCATTTATTTGCATTTCTAGCTTTTTGGTTTCATGTGTGCATATCGCAACATGTTTTCCATCACTTTGCATTTCATAGGTTTTACATCATTAAATCAAGTTTCATTCAGCTTATTGCACTTCAGACATTACATTTAGATATAATACATCTATCCACACATTAATCTTGAGTGTAGACATTAGCATTTTGGCCCATCTCTCTCCTTTTAGGTGAAAAACCCTAAAAGTGCAAGAGAGCATTTGGTTTGCCAAAACCTTTGTTTATAGGGGCATATTTTTCAATTTTCCTTCCTCACTGGAATTGTAAACCAATTTTGTGGGTTTACCCAGATAGTACAATTTCTTACCTAATTTGGACCTATTTTGGTACCCTTGCATTGAATACCCTTTAAATAATCAATAATAGGTCCCTAAGACCCTTTATTTTTGATCTTGAGGCTTATTTCAACTAAAATCCCAACAAAATCAACAAAAGCATCAATTATTCTAACAACCTGGCATCATTGGCCCACCCCGAAAATATTGGGTGGGAATCATATGCCACTTTTGGCATATGAGTCCCCCTAGGTGGCTTTCATACACCACAAGTGGCGTATGAGTCCCGTGTGGCCCATTTTTAGGGTTTGAGCAAGAAATTCAAGTTTTTAATTCAAAATTTGTGTTGATATCAGCTTTTGAGATCTTAATAATGGTAAATTAGGTGTAATGCATATATAAACAAGCTTCTGAATCATTATTTCAATGTAGAAAAAAGCAATTCAAGGTCTAAGAATCTACAAGCACTCAAGCATTCTTTCAGAAGAGCATTCAAGAGTAAGTAGGAAGCAAAGTTGAAGTCTTAGGGCATCATTATAGTGTTTTTGTAGGTCTTAAAGCCCGTTTTATTGAAGATCTATCATTGTCAAGGATTGATTATGGTTGTCTATGGTGAATAATGAAGAATTCTAGGTTGGGGAGATGCAACTAGCCATCAAGCCAAGCCTAATGAATTTTTTCTTAAGTGATTCCATCCTCCATTATCACTCTCTTTTCAACCTAAGGAAGGTACATGTCTTGTTATGACTTATTAGGGTGAATAAGGATCTCCCAAAGTGAGTCACTCATCTTCATAATTCATTTATGCATCTCATTTTAGCACATTAGAATAGGGTTGCATTGCATTTTAGATTTCCTATTATTAGATACACTTAAGGTTAGGGTTTATGTTCACATTTACATTCCCAATCCATTTTTTTTATCAAGGTTTAACTACCAAACTAGGGGTTTGACTGAGGAAAACCCCCCATAAATAAATCAACACTACATTTTGTTTTGTAGGTCTAGTTATAGGTTCAGATCCAAAAATAAGATTAGGGAGATAGAGTACAAATTGGAGAGTAGATCTGGACTATGAATTTATGAAAAGGCATAATGTGAATAATATGCTAGAAGTGGAGTATGAGTCCCACTATAGGAAAATTTCTAGATTTCTAAAGATTTTGAGTCTACACTACCAAATCCCTATTCTAGTCCAAAAATCCTACACTAGGACTGGTATGCCAAAATTGGTGTATGAGTCCCAGTGTGCCCTAAATCCATCTTTTTTAGCATTTCAGATCTTGTTTCATGCCTCTATAGATTTCTAGGTGCACATTTTTGGTTTCTTAGCTTTCTGTTTTGATTTATATGCATTTTTAGTTCTTTTATTCAAGTTTTTCATGTGTCATTAGGTTTAATAATTAGGTCTTGCATATTACTAGTACTTCCAAGCCCTAGCTTGGTGTTGAACCCCTCTTTAGTCTCTAATCATACCCTAGGACACCCTATTGCAAGATCTCTTTCCTTTAAATTACATCCTTGGATTGAGATCTCTATATTTTCTTTGAGTGAAACTAAGTGGAATATGTCCTAATCCTTATGCTCCATCTCCCAAAAGGTGGGGCACCCTATTCCCATTATTTCAGGAATTAATGGAAGACTATGAAGCATTGGGCTTCAAAATTCATGCTGCACAACCTCTGCCTGATGGACAGTTTACAACAGTTCTCACCAATTTTGTTAAATATGCTATTAAGGAGAAGAATGTTGGAAATATTGTAATAGATGAAAAATATCTATAAAATCCCAGTGAGTTGTAGGTAGATACATAAAATTGTGTGCACCCAGGGTAAGTGCACTATGGTTCCCAAAAAGGGGCTTAAGTGGCAACCTTTTTTCTAAAATTAGGAAATACTGACCTTGTATGTGAAATTGAGGATAGTTACACTCAAAATTTTGAGATGGAACAAAAATAAGGATTGAACTAATCCAAGTCTACTTTCTAAAATATTAATTTATTTTGAAAATGGTTGAGATTAAGGGTTTCAAATGAGGGATGTATAGAAATTGGTGTTGTTTTTGTTAGAAAAACATAAAATACCAACTCTTGTATGACCCTAGTATAGTGAACTTTTTTTTAGTATTTTTAAAATCACTACAATTAGAAGTTAGCTAACAGTATGTAGTTGATGCATGATTTTTCTAATAATTTTTTAATGAATATTTTTTTTTTACTAATTTTCAAAGTGGACACTTCTTGAAAAATAGAATTTTGGTTGTGCTACCCCTACCAAATTTGAAAACTAATTGATTTTTTTTTAAAAAAATTGTAGAATGGAGTCTAGTTTCTAAAAATGTAATTTAGTTGAAATTTTGGTGAACAGTTAATTTATAACGAAAAAAATACCTAACACTACTTTTTGCCAAAAAAAGACATACAACCAAAAGAAATTATGGATGAAACCTGCTTAACATTGTCAGAAAGTGAAAAAAAATACATCGTTGGATTGCTAAGAGAGAACCTAACATTACCCAAACGTTCGATTTGTTTGATATTGATCCATGTGCAATTCTGATGGTGACCAGGAACCTGATTATATGAAATATTGTAGAATTTTCAAAAGCACTTCTTTGGTCATTGGGAATTCCCTTCAAGCCTTTGGGTTGGTATTCCAAGGAAAATACCAATCCCACGGCTTGGGGATTCCCAAAGCAAGATATAACAAGCTTGTGTTATAATGTGCTCGCTTTATAACAAGCTTGTGTTATAACAAGATCACATTATAATGTGCTCGTGTTATAATGTACTCACATTATAATGATCTCATGTTATAATGTGCTCACATTATAATGATCTCATGTTATAATGTGATCACATTATAACAAGCTTGTGTTATAATGATCTCGTGCTATAATGTGCTCGCGCTATAACGAGCTCGCGTTATAATGTGCTCGCGTTATAACGTTCTTGCATTATAATGTTCCCGGGTTATAATGTGCTCACATTATAACGTTCCCGGGTTATAACATGCTTGTGTTATACGTGCTCATGTTATAACATGCTCGCATTATAACGAGCTCACATTATAACGAGCTCATGTTATAACGAGCTCTTGTTATAACAAGCTCGTGTTATAATGAGCTCGTGTTATAATGAGCTCACACTATAATGAGCTTGTGTTATAACGAGCTTGCACTATAACGAGCTCATGTTATAATGAGCTCGTGTTATAACGAGCTCGCATTATAACGCGATAACGCGATTGCGTTATAACGCAATCGCGTTATAACGAGCTCGCGTTATAACGTGATCGCGTTATAACGAGCTCGCGTTATAACACGATCTTGTTATAACGAGCTCATGTTATAACATGCTCACATTATAACGAGCTCGCATTATAACGAGCTTGTGTTATAATGAGCTCACCTTATAACAAGTTGGCATTATAACGAGCTCACATTATAATGAGCTCGCATTATAAGGAGCTTGTGTTATAATGAGCTCACTTTATAACAAGTTGGCATTATAACGAGCTCACATTATAATGAGCTCGCATCATAATGAGCTCACATTATAACGAGCTCATGTTATAGCGATCTCGTGTTATAACATGCTCGCGTGATAACGCGCTCATGTGATATCTTAGTTTTGACATGGTTTTTTTTGTTTGTGGGGAGCATGTCTAGCAAGACATAACATGAGTTTGGTATAACGTGCTCGCTGTATGTCTTGTTTTATGTTAAATGCCACTCTATTGAATGTATGTTTATATATTTGTATGTTTGTATGAACATATATGCTTGTATGTCATGTATGTATGTATGCATGTATGCCTATATATATTAATGGATGTATATTGTATGTATGCCTACTTGTATGTAAGATTGTATCTATGCATGTACATGTATGCTTGTATGTATGTACAATTGTATGTACATATGTATTATGCTTGTATGTATGTATTTATGTATGTCTTTAGAGGGACGGAGAATTTTAAGAGAGAGATATCTAGAGTTGTCTAGGTAGGGTGGGAGAGGGAGAGGGAGGGGGAGAGGGAGTGGGAGAGATAGATAGAGAGATAGAGTGAGTGAGTGAGTTTGGAGAGAGGGAGA
>VDFB02072274.1:26477064-26493335 GCA_007258455.2 Sequoia sempervirens
CCTTTACCCGGACCTCCACGACCTTCTATTTCCTTTACTTTAATTCTATCTTCTCGACTTTATTTCCCTTTACTTTAATCCTATTTTCTACCCCTTTACCTTTACCTTTCCACCCTCTCCTGACTGGATCCTTTACCTCTTTTCGATCTTTCATCTGATCTTTTCGACTTCCTTCCTCCTGACATTTCTCTTTGACCTGACTACTTTGATCTTTGATTATGACCTGATGATCCTGGAATCCTCCCTGATGCAGATTCTTGACTCTGGATTTGATCTGGATTTTGATTGATCGACGCTGCGATCTCTTGCGGATTTTTGATTTGATCTCTTTCGTGACTTCCGCTTGATTGATTTGATGATCATGATCTTGATCTGACGAGTTATCCGATTTGTCCGCGGACATTGATGATTTGTTCTTCGATTTTGATCTTTTGATCCATGATCATCGATTTGATTGATTTTGATTTGATCGTGATTTGATCGGATTGATCCTGATTTTGATTTTGTCTGACGTGATGCCTGATTTTGATATCGATTTGATTGATTGATTTGATTCCGATGATCCTGACATGATCCTGATCCTGGATCCTGATTTGATCGATCCACTCCCTACCTCAAATATTACTGCTCTCCACTCCATAATCCCCCAACCCTATACCTTCAATCCCTACCCTAAACCTTAAACCCTACTCCCTCAACCATCTACCCTATAAACCCTAAACAATCAACCCTAAGCCCTAAACCCTTAAACCCTAAACCATTAAACCCCTATACCCCTACCCAAACCCTAAACCATTAAACCCTATCCTCTACCCTCAATCCTAACCCTTACCCTCAACCCTCATCCTCAACCCTGAAACCCACTTAGTAAACTCTCACCCTGAATCCCTCAACCCTATTGAACCTTAGTCCATCAGCCATTAAACCTTAATCTCTCTCAATTTACGACCTATCTGATCTCGAGAATCTGTACATTAATCCCGAATCCTCAGCCTAGAATTTCCCGAACTTTATGCATTTTTCGATCGCTTTTGCCCTTTTCGGAATCCCGAACGCCGTTTTATTTCCTGAACCTCTGCCCTTAACCCTTCTAATCACCCTAAATCCTGAATCGAAACCATCTACCCTCTAATCTTACATTCCCTCTCTCCTCATCCAAATCCCTCAACCCTCAATCCCAACCCCAAACCTTCAACCCTATACCCCTCAATCCCAAAACCTTAAACCCTCAACACAACCCCCTCTAACACCACCCCTTCTAAAACCTCCCCAAAACACTAAACCCTTAAACCATCTACCCTCTACCCTCAATCCCCATCCCCACCCCTCAACCCTAAACCCACTTATAAACTATCAACCCTAATCCCCTAACCCTCTTGACCTTTAATCCCCTCAACCTTTAAACCATAATCCCTCAACCCCCTATATCCTCTACCCTGCATTGACCCTCAACCATAATCCCCAACCTTATACTCATTAATCGTCTACCATCAACCTTAAACCCTCAACCCTTAAACCCTCTACCCTATAAACCCTTAAACACTCAACCCTAAACCCTAAATTGTTAACCTTGAAACCCTAAACCCTTAAACCCTCTACCCTCTACCCTAATCCCTCAACCCTCTTGAACCTTAATCCCTCAACTCTTTAACCCTAATCACTCAACCCCTATACCTTCTACCCTATACATTTGACCCTCAACCCTAATCCCCAACCCTATACCTCAATTCTCTGCCCTAGGCATGAAGCCTTCCGACCCTCCTGCCCTCTGCCTTTTGCCCTATGCATTTAAACACTTGACCCTTAGTCCTCAGTCCTCCTGGCCCCCCTAAACCCCATTCCACATACCATTGAACTCTGCCCCAATCCCTTCCTTGTGTGTACCCCTCAACCTAATCCCTCCAACCCTATGCATTCGTCCAACCTACCACCTCTATTCTCAACCCTCTACCTATACATTCAGATCCCTCAACCTCCATATATCTATGTCCCTCCCTCATCTTCTCTCCTTCTCTCTATCCATCCATCCCTCACCCCTAATCCCTCAACCTTAAACCCTAAACCCTTAAGCCCTTAAACAATCAACTCCTAAACCCTCCAACCCCTCAACCCTTCCTCTCCTCAGCCTCAGCTTGTGCCCTTTTACCCTAAACCCTAATCCCTCAACACTAATCCCTCAACCCTTACACCCTTAAATCCAGGGTGTGTGCAAGAAGTTATGTCAACTTTTTGGCCAAAAAGTGGAAGTTTTTTTCCTAATTTTCAGAATTTGACACATTTTACCTTAAAATTTGAAGCACTTAGAGATGAAATCCTTAAAAAAAGTCACTAATCATAAAATGTAGTGCTCGGAGTCTAGTTTCCAAATATGTAATTTATTTCAATGCCCAGATTGTATAAATTGATCTTCAATAGGTGTTTCTAAAAACCACTGTTTAAAAGTCACTTTTTTTTTACCATACCATGCACATGTACGACATCCATATTTTGACTTAAATTGTCGTATTTTTTAAATCCTTTTGGGAAATGATTTGTGACTCACTGAAGCTTGTTCTTGATATTTTTTTGTAATTTTTTATTGAAAATTTTTTTTTGTTAAATTTTTATGAGGCAGTTTTGTCGTTTTGAAAAATCGTCGTGTACGACATGCATAAGATGACCTAAACTTATCATTTTTTATTTTTATTTTTAAATTGAAAAGAATTGTCTGAAGTTTGTTCTTGTGCAATCAGTTTGTCAAAATTTTATGTTGATCAAAAGTTGTTAAAATAGTAAAAAACCCTGATATTTAAAGTTTATGGACCAATTTTATTAGAAATTAATTGAAAAATAGAAAAATTAATCCAATTGTAAAACAAATTACATATTTATAATTGCATTGTCTCATCTAAAATGGGTTTTAATTTTGTCAAAAAATTCTGCAAAAAAAGTCATCAGCCATATGTCCAAAGTTGGTATTTTTCTCTAACATTATTAGGACCTTCAACTTGCAGGTCAAACTAGGTTGAAGGCCTAGGTTCAGATTTCAAATGATTTTCCTAAACCAAAATCCTAGGAAAAAACCCAACCACAAAGCTAATAGAAATTCAAATTTTGAAAAATGGGATCATGCTTTATAAAACGAGATTCCATTTTATAATCGGGATCCCATTCTTTAGTTTATAATATTCAGACCATTGGAAGGGAAACGGGATCCCATTTTTTAAATGGGATTATGTTTCCCTTCCAATGGTCCCCACATTGAATATTGAGGAATGGGATCTCAATTATAGAATGGGATCCTGGTTTTTATAAACAGGATCCTATTTCTTTTATTTAAATTTACTACAAAAAAATACTGTGAAGTTTGCAACTTCACATGTATGGCTGAGAGCAATAAAATTAAACTATTTTTCATGAGCTATTGTATTTACAGGTGGTGAACTTTATTTTTAGTTGATTTTTTCAAATTAGGCATCATCTACACCATTTTTGAATTGGAATTGTGTTATTTTTGTGCTTGTTTGGAGGAACAAAAGATCTTCAACTTGCAATATGGATTCAATTTTTCAAAGGAGGCATGATGAAAAAATTTTATAAAGTGGAATTGTGCTAGTTTTCTAATTGTTTTGAGGAACATAAGAGGAATAATTTTGTCCTAATAGGTACTCAACTTCCAATTTGGATTGAATATTTTGAAGAATTTCACTATTAACAATCATTTGTGCTTGAGAATTTTATAATCATGGGAGATAAAGATCGTAATAAGAGAAAGAAGGCATTGAATCCTCAAGAAGTTGAAGCAAATAGAGAGGAGAGACAAAGACAAAGAGAAAGAAGAATGAGAATGAAATCAATGAATGATGGTGGAGCAACCAATTCCACAACTATTGAAGATGAAAACATTGAGGATACCATGGTTGTAGATGAAGCTAATTTGCAAGGAGTCAATTTGGAGAAGAATATGATTATTCAAACAAGTCCTACTATGTCTTCAAATCCCTCTTTGAATGCTATGGAGAATGCTTCAATATGCACAAATCTAGGTACGTCTTCAAATCCACATGTTAATGAAATGGTAAATTTGTATGTAGAAGTTTTACAAGATGTTGGACTTAATGATGTTGACATTGATGATATTTAGAGAGATGAAACTTTTATAGAATTTTTTGAAAACAAAAATGAAAAATATTTTGTTGCAAATGAAAATTAGAATGATCATTTTCTTGAAAATGAAAACAAAACCTATATTTTTTATGAAAATGAAAATGAAAATGAAAATGAAAACCGTTTTGTTGATGAAAATGAAGATGAAAATGTAAATGAATATGAAGATGAAGATGGAAATCTAGAATGTGATGTTGAATTTAATGAAAATGCTTTTTTTAAAATTGGAAGTGATGTTTTCGATAATCCTCCTGGTCAAATTTCTTGGAGGAAAATAAGAACACATGCGAATAGAATATACACCAAATTCTTTTATCGTAAAAAATTTGCATTTCAATGTCAACTAATGATGCAATTGATGAGAATGCAAAAAATAAGGAAAGTAATGAAAAGGTTAGGCTTTTATGTTAAACCAAAAAGAAAATATCAATCATTAGAACATGTTATGTCTATTGTTGCTAGCGCCATTCAATCTATTGGGAAAATAGTCAATCTAAAGATAAAAACACGGCAAGAAGAGCTATAAAAACTGCTATAGTTAATAAAGCAACTTTGAATAAAAGAATGGTAAGCAATATTAGTGAATTTTTAAAAATGCATCCTAAAACATTGCTAAGAGCAGCAAAAAGAAGAGAAAGTATAGAAAATGATCCTGTCAATCAATGTTGGAGTTTCAGTGGACGACTATCGAGGTTCAATACCAAATTGAATGTTGAAATTAAATCTTTGATTAAAAAATATTGGCATGATAATACTAGGGTTTCATCTAATGCTAGAGATGTTTTAAAATTAAGGGTGGGGTCCAGAGTTTGTGATCCTCACCCAAAACACCTATTGGATACAACACAAACTAAATTTTATAGAAAATTTTGTAGCAATTCAATGTTACTTGGTAATATTAAAATAAGTCAAAGGTCTTTTGAAAAATGTAAACCCTGGTATGTAAAAATTAATAAGCAACGAATATCTTGTTGTTGTAAAATACATGTTCAATTTTGTTATTTTTATGATGTTTTTCAATATATATGTTGTACCTTGCATACTAACATGATTATACAAGAGTGTGGTATTGATATGCCACCTTAAGCAGTAAGAGAGTTTATTTTAGGTTTGTTTTGTGAAAAATCTAATGATAAATTGTTTTATTTAAGTTCTTGTACTTCTAGACAATGAATAAATTGTGGAAATCTTTCATTTTTAAGAATATGTTTGCATGAAAGTGTTGATCATGATTTTGGATAACAATTAGTAGATGTCAAAAGATTTAGGAATGTTCACTATTCTTTAAAATATGGAAAAATAGGAAAGCGTTGTGATTTAGTTACAAAAAAAGTTTGTGTGCATGCATTCATGAGTGAATTTAAGAATAAAATTGTACCAAAATATGTCATGCACTCTAAACATGCTCAATGGCTTGATGGCCAATTTCGCGCATGTAGAAACACATTTCCAATTGGTACTATACTTTTAGTGGTTGATTTTGTGGAGAATTATACTCTTGTTCTGCAAGAGGAAATTCAATCTCAATATTATAATTCAGTGCAAGTAGCTATGTTTGTCCATATTATTTATTGACATGCAGATGATAGCACTGAAGATGATAGAAAAGTTTTGAGGGAGTATCATTTTGATTTGAGTGACAATTGGTTACACTCGTTAGAGTTTTTTCAATACTGCTTCAGTATATTTTATAGAAATTTAAGAGAAAGAGGAATCCAGATGAAAGAACACCTCATATGGCAAGATAATTGTACGAGGCAGTTCAAGAATGCTCGAATGTTCTATTGGTTAAGTAGGGTTCACAAAGAACTTAATGTACAACATATATGGAGTTTTTTTCAAGCTGGGCATGGTAAAGGAGAACATGATGGAGTTGGTGCGTGTGTCCAAAGAATTCTTGCTAGAGAACAATTAAAATTTGAGGATTTAGTAAAATTTAAAGATGCACATGATATTATGGATTGGTGTAATAGAAGATTATCTGCACCTAGTTCAAGTGATTACTCTATAGTTCATCGATTCTTTTGGCTAGTGGAAGAAGAGAACATTGTACCTAGAGTTGATTGTGAGACAATTAGTGGATCTACTAAATGGCATTCATTTAGGAGTGTGACAGCAAGCACATGGACTATTTGGAAAAGGGATCTTGCATGTTTTTTCTAGTTTTGTATCTCAGGAGATTGGGAAGCATGTGAAAATACATAATAGGTTGAACAATGCGAGCAAAGATCGTTGACACCTTCAAAAGCACATAATCAATATGAAAGAACTATTGAAGAAAATGATCAAGTGTTTGCATCTGAAGATTATGACCATGTTTCATACCTTGTACAAGAAGGTAATTCTAATTCAATTTATTTCATTTTATTTCACTTTATTAAGTTATTTTGTAATACTAAATTATTTATATGGATATACACAAGTTATTAAATTGAATTTTGTTGGCAGGACTTGTGTAAGCTATTATTACACCTGAGCGGAATGAAGAGAAAATAGAATATTGGTTGGCTCGTTGTGTGGAAACTAAACATAAGTTAATAACACCTCAAGAAGATGATGATGGCTTTCATTATAAAAAATGTAGGTGATCCCCTTAAGACACCCCCTTAAGAAAATTTTGATAACAAGTTTTAGATCCCCTTAAGCATTTTTTTAGAACAAGTCTTTGATCCCCTTAAGAAAATTTTGAGAAAGTATTTATAATGATTTTTGAACATGTTTTCCAATAGGATTGGTGGTGGTTGTTGGCACTTGGCTACGAAAATACCTGAGAAGAAAGAATGGTCTACTTGCATTTGAAGACTATGAAACACAAAAAGATTGTACATTATTCACATTTGGTGGTGGCAACAAATATAAAACTAGAGCGGTATCGTGGAAGACCTTAAAAAAAGTGCTATGGTCAATTTCTATGGAAGAGCATGAGGCAATCATAGATGCATTGCAAAAAAGAGAGGATGTAGCTGGTACAATGGAATAAGTAAATACAAGTTTCGACATTGGTCAAGTGTGTTATTAGTTGAAATTGATTTAAATTTTTCTTGTATACATCCTTAAGGAATAATCACAAAAGGATCTAGTCCATGCAGTTTCAACCTAGACAACATGGAATACTTGGTAAAATCAAGTAATTATTAGTTAAATTATATTTAAATACATGTTTTGATTACATATTGATATTGCTTGTACATTAATAGTTAAAACTGATTTATTGTCATTTTTTGTATCCTTAAGTCATCATTGCATTGATATCATACTTTGAAACAAAAAGGAGAGGATGTCTGGATTCAACCTACAAACATGTGTGGAATACTTTTATATGCAAGTACTTGAGTTATGTACATATAGATAGTTTTATATAAATTAAAATATGTATGTTTTGATGATTTCATTGATATTGCTTGTACCTTTTTGATATTAGGTGGTGTGAAGACCTACTACATTCTAGCCATGAGTTTGAGATGTTCTTGAGATGGCATATCCAAATTTTGTAAACATTGTTTTGAGATTACATATATGTACATACATACTTACAAAATTAAACATACTCTATGTACTTCTATGTATCAAATAAATATTCTTTATATTTTGTTTGTTAAATGTGCATGTTTCCTACTTTGAAACTTTATGCCTAATTGTATAATCACTAAATATCATGCATACATTATTGTTAAATCAATTATATCCTTAAGACGTTGAATTATGACCCCTTAATACATCCCCTTAAGAAACTCTATTATGACCCCTTAAGACATCCCCCTAAGACCCCTTAAGACATCTCCTTTAGACTTATTATGACCCCTTAATACATCCCCTTAATACATTCTATTATGGCCCCTTTAGACATCCCCTTAAGACCCCTTAATACATCCCCTTAAAAGTTCTATTATGACCCCTTTAGACATCCCCTTAAGACCCCTTAAAACATCCCTTTAAGATGTTCTATTATGACCCCTTTCGACATCCCCTTAAGACCCCTTAAGACATCCCCTTAAGACACATTATAACCCCTTAAGACATTCTATTATGACCCCTTTAAACATCCCCTTAAGACCCCTTAAGACATCCCCTTAAGATGTTCTATTATGACCCCTTTAGACATCCCCTTAAGACCCCTTAAGACATCCCCTTATGATGTATTATAACCCCTTAATACATCCCCTTAAGACGTTCTATTATGACCCCTTAAGAGATTCTATTATGACCTCTTTAGAAATCCCCTTAAGACCCCTTAATACATTCTATTATGACCCCTTTAGACATCCCCTTAAGACCCCTTAAGACGTATTATAACCCCTTAAGGCATCCCCTTAAAATGTTCTATTATGACCCCTTTAGACATCCCCTTAAGACCCCTTAAGACATCCCCTTAAGACGTATTATAACCCCTTAAGACATCCCCTTAAGACATTCTATTATGACCCCTTTAGACATCCCCTTAAGACCCCTTAAGACATCCCATTAAGATGTATTATAACCCCTTAAGACATCCCCTTAAGATGTCATTATTTGTTTTGAAAACTTATAAATTAGTGTTAGATGTTATTATTTATAGAATTTATTAATATTTTATTCTATAATCTTCTATGGTATTGTTTATTTCTTAAAATTTTATCCTTTCTGGTATATAAATAGATTGATTTTGTTTGTAAATTATGATTTATTGACTAATTATTGATTGACGTGAATTGAATAAGTTCATTGAGTAATTATCACTATTTATTGAATGTACATATCATGTATATCATGTATGAAATCAATAAATTTGTAAAGTATAAATATTAAAATGTCCTATATTAATATCATGTATGAGATCACTAAATTTCACATTAATGTCCTATATTAATGTCTTGACTATGAACATAAAATGCATAAATATACATGTGTAAATTAAAATTTCAAACAATAATAAAGGATCCATAGTATGTAACATGGGGTGGGGCCCGTTGTGCGTTTGGGGTTGGTGAAGACCCAGGTTCCCGATGAACTAAAAGATTAACTAAGTACTTGAGCCATGTTGTAGTATAAATTCCAACAAAGTACATGAGAAACAAAATATAGTCCATGAAATAAACAAATATAACGCGTAAATCCACATGTTTCTGGTCATGTACTATCTTTATAATCAAGGAGGCCTCTTCACCATGCGAGACTATGTTGGATGACACGGCTTACTCTATACAAGAAAGATGAAAATCAAATGTAGACAATGAAAAATGATTTAATGATTGTTAATTTATAATCCATGTAAAATTAATTATTGTCATATGCGTGTCTAGATGCTGCGGAGCACTTGGAAGCAACCTATACTCAGAATTCTCTAAATCAATCTACATAAACAAGACAAAAGAATTTTGAAGTAGATGTACAACTCTACAATTTTTTTTAATTCAATTTAATTTATAATTTATCATATTTTAATTGTACCGTATTACGATGTTGTGCGCAAAACTCTTCTCCGGGGACACATTATTGTACATACTCAACTACAAAGATGTGTGTCTCAGCTAAAAAGAAAAAAGAATATGTAACAAATCACATATTATATATATATATATATATATATATATATATACTGCTATATATATATATATATATATATATATATATACTATATATATTCAATTTAAAATTTAAAATTCAAGTTGCTTTTATATTCATTTCAAAATATGTAATTTATAATTGACTTTAAATATAATAAAAAATTAAATTACTTTGAGTTTAGGAATGTATACACATGTCCTCCTGGTGGTGTGGCTTAATGTGCGGGTCAAAGGAAAAGTTGCATTAACAAATTCCTACAAGATCAAAATTAAAGCATGTACAATTGAATTAGGTTAATATGTATATGTATATATATATTCAAGTTTGCACATTTTGTGTAGAATTTTTTGTAAACAACCTAGAAATCAGTGGCCTCACGAGTAGCTGCAACATCAAATGTTTTCCCAATGCCCATCTTATTGTGGTATCAACCTAGACATACATGTACATAGACATTTAAAGCTTATAATATTTACAAGTGTACATGGATGCATTTCATATATCTAGTGAATTCAAAATTCATAAAATTATAACTATACTAATGTAAACTTTAAACAAATTTACAATATGAATGTACCTGTTGCTGATATATGATGCCCGATAGTGGAGGAGTGCTTGACAATCCCTCAGGAAGAATCGAAGTGGATGTCGATTGACTCACCTAAACCAACATAATGTTTCAAACATATATGTGATTCAATTATAAATTTAAAAATCAAGTTAAATTTATGATTTCATATATAATTTTAAAAATTGAAATCAAAATACCCCATAAGGGTTGTAGAGTACGACTAGTGTCTATGTATGTACTTGTGGAACAGATGATTTCCTCATCGTTAGTGTCATCTGTACACCAAATAATTTTATTGTTAAAATGTATTCTAAACTTTTATTTGATATATACATCCATCAAAATTCTTATAAAATGAACGTACATCTAGATGCATATTTATACCTATGTCACAATGTCTTCAGGGTGATGGTCTGCTATAAGAAACTCTACAAATGAATTGATGCAACCAAATGAACCACCAGAATCTCCCCATCCACTTGAACTAGGTGTGGCTTGATCAAGGCCATAACATACTTGATGACAACTAGTACATATATGGGGGATGAGCCTCGACACTCCTAGAGTGGTACTCAGACCAGCTCCATAAGAAACTCCTCCATCATCATCATCTCTATGGTCTCCACCCACTATCGCAGAAGCATGTTGATCAAGGTCTCCTGTGAGTGTACTAAGGGAACCTAATGTTGAGACCAGAGCTCGATGATGTATAGGTGCGGGAATGGGAGGACCAGGAGCAACAACAAGGGGTTGGGCATGCATGGGGCATTGGGGATCAACCCTTTCCCCTAACCTCTATTGTGGCATGCCACCACCAACACCCTGAAATGATCTAAAATAAAAATAATTGGACTTTTGCAACAAAACAAACTCTACATATAGTTTTCTCAAAAAATACAATGGGCACTCCCAATTAGCATGTGGGGGACTATAAAAAACCATATACCATCCATCCCAAAAATGTGCACTCATCTACGGATGTATGCACCACCTCATGGATATTCTAGATTTGTTGGGTGGAATGGGTTGTCGAGTAATGGGGTCAAGAAAGTAGGGGGCTAGATGGGATTTTATTATTTTAAGGTCTAATATTTGTTTTAAATAGAGAGCATCGAAATAAAATTATCTCATTTTTTCTCTCTCTTGTCGATGCCTATCAAGATCAGAATCAATCATCCTGATGGCATCAACAACGTTTTGCATCGTAGATGCAAAAAATCTCACATGTGGAGGAATCAATGCTTAACTTTGCATAGCATTCATTTGATTTTGTAAGGATGCAACTTGATCATTTATACGATCTCTCAAGCAAGCCTCGTTAGATGCAATAGGTTTTGAAAGTGGCATATTAGGTGGAGGGGGAGGTGGAGGGGGAGGGGGAGGTGGTAGATTGATGATATCATCAATGTTAAAATCATCCATGATATGAGATATAAATATGCACCTACATTAAATCATACAAAATAGGATGTGCATACATATATTAAGATCATATATTTAATTGAAATGCACATATATATACATTGATTGAACTTGAGCATGTCCATACAAAATTCAAAATTTAACATGTACATGTACATTTAAAATAAAAAATATGATGCATAATTTGCATGCATACAAATCATTAAACTAAACTATGTACATACAAACAAATTTCAAAATTTAAGAACTATATATGCAAATTTTTAATACATGCACATACATACTAAACAATAAACTTGAAACATTCACAAGAAACAGAACACATGTGCAACACACACACACACACACACATATATATTTTTGTTTTGGCGAGGAGAAATCATGATCTAGTGAATGAAATTAGCTAAAATATACTATTATAGCAGTATTCATTATAAGTTTATAAATTCCATAGATTCATAAATCCATGTCGCTAAAGTATCCATCTAGAACCAAAATCATAAATTCATGTCACTAAAAATATCAAGATGTGAATGCTTTAGGAAATGCGTTTAAACCATTCAGTATAGTATTTAATTGAATACAAATGATAAAATATGTAAGCCTCATTTATGTCTAAGGCACATGTTACTTGAATGAAAATACAATTAACTATTAATATTATATAATCTTGCATGATCTTATTATTATTAAATTTGGTTTCCTTGGGCAACTTCGATCACCAAAATTTAAGAACTTCTTTGATCCCCTTAAGAAATTTCATATTGGGACCCCTTAAGAAATCAAATTACAATTTAGGGTGATAAGGATGAGAAGCAGGGGATCTGCTATCTATTGAAGGATCTAGGAGAAAATGACATGAAAACAAGTGAATAAAATTTGTTAAAGTTGCCCAAGGCAACCAAATTTCAAATTAAGAGCCTTTAAAAAGGAAAGAAAAATGATGGCTTTAGGGTTTGGGAGGTTTAGCCACTTTGGGAATTTTAGGGTTTAGGGTAATAATAGGATAACAGGATACCACATGTGCTAAGATCATAGGACAAGAGTATGGCATAAGGGAATTAACTTTGGTGGAGTTCCTGAAACCAAATTTCATTAAGAGCCTTTAAAGAAAAAATGATAGCTTTAGGGTTTAGGGTTTAGGGTAATATGATAGCTTAAGGAGATCTACTTGTAGTAAGATCCTAGGAGAAAATTACATGGCATAAGGGAATGAAATTTGGTGGAGTTTTCCTAAGACAACAATTTCACTTTAAGTCCCGAATGCAGGACAAAGCCAGATGGGATTCGGTGTTTAGGTTTAGATTTTTAGAGTTAGGGTTTAGGGTTTCTACCGAGGCAAAGTTTTTGTGCCCCTTGAAATATAATGAACTTGCAAGTTAGTGAAGAAAATTTTCTTGTGGAATAGTTGATTGAGATCTACTCTTGTTTCAATTGACCAACCTAGATCATGAAATCTCATTCCTATTATAATCTTGCACAATCTTATTATTGTTAAATTTGGTTACCTTGGGAAACTTCACCAAATTTTAAGAACTTTTTTTCCCCTTAAGAAATGTCATATTGGGACCCTTTAAGAAATTTATTTAATATTTAGGGTGATAGGATGGATTAAGGGAATCTAGATGTCTAGTGAGGTCCAAATTTAGTCATACTGTGACCTCATTGGTTCCATCTAGCTCTGGGTCAAAATTTTTTACCCCTCTAATAAAAAAAAGTATCATGTTAAAAATGAATCAATCTATACATATCACAAAAATAACATACATCTATCAAAACAAGTAAAAATTTCCTCCTATTGTAGAAGATATCAAAACAAGTATGAAATATTTTAATAATTATACTTTTAATCACTTATTAATAAGTTATATCATACATAATTTTAATTGCATAATAAAGGAATAGATATACATATGTAGAAGATACAAAAATAAAAAGAGGCTACTAACATGGACCTTGATCCTTCTAGGAAATGCCTAGATTGGTGTATTTCATGTAGGACTCTATGTAGGTGTTGGGACCTTCACCTCTCTCCTTGTATATTTCCAACAATCCCACTCACTCCCTCTATAGAATTACTTCCTTTGTTATTATCTAGTTCTTTTAATCTTCTAAATTAACCTCTTATTTATAGGAGCATAATATGAATCCCCCTCCTCTCTCTATTGTAATAATAGCCTAGTTCCTCCAACCTATCATCATGTACCTCCTCCCTTCCCCATGTAAAAGGTGTACCTTAGGTGTTAAATGGTTCCATCTTGGTCTCCTTATTGATGCATTTCTATCTTTCCACATAAATCTATATAGTATCAAAATATAGGTAATTTTATGGTTATTGAATCTCTCTTGATTGCTAAGAATCCATTATGATTGAGGATGTGTGAATTATTATCTAGGATCACATCTTAAAAATCCTATAGAGTTCATGGTATGTGTTTCTTAATACATATATTCCCATACAAACCTCTTTCAATGTATTATCAACTCTCCTATATAATAGACACCTTACTATATTTAAATTTCATATGATATATACCCAAGTGTTTCCAATTGGAATTGCTATAATTATACTTTTATGGTATTCTAGATATTCATAATAGTTTTCATAAATCTACCAAATAGACCCATTCTTGACATTGAACCTACATAATTTGGGTAGCTGTATTCAATGAAAAGAAACTTTACTTATAACGCTCTCACTTATATACATCTTTGTGGATATAATGGGAATAAGTTTTCTTCCAATGATTTAGATCCTAATGATCGTAATGCAAGTGTCATGAGAGTTATCATCCTCTTCATAACTTGTAGAAACCAAGGTTTTATAATGCGATGTTCAAATAAGTGAAAACATTTACACCAAAGATCTTAAGTATGGTTGACCTTAGCGAGAGGGGTGTTTAAAGGGCGACAAATTTCATTTTAAGGTCCTAAGACAAAATTCAAATGCTTTAGTGTTGAGGGTTTAGATTTTACAGTTCAAGGTCTAGGGTTTAGCAAACTTAGGGTGAAGTTTGGGTGGCCCTTGGAATAATTTAGACTTCCAAGTTAGTGCCAATTGGAATCAATTGTACGTGCTTGGATTTATAAAGGCCCACACTAGCACCAATTTGCAAAATAAACATTGATAGGCTTTACATGAATTTTAACTATTCTTTTAACATATTGTTTTCTAATCTAATTATAGTTTAACATTGAAACTAAAGTTTAACATATCATTTTTTCCATACAATGCAACTAAAATTTAAAACATTTAAGCAATGCAAATGAATTTTTTTGAGCTCGAAATTACCTAGTTTTCAAAATCAAAATGATTTCTTCGATTTCAATTTAGGTTTTCAACAAATTTTTTTGTTCCAATTCAATTTAGGGTTTCAATTTCTAAGCAATTAGGGTTTTAATGCAATTTTTTCATTTCAATTCAAACTAGGGTTTTCAAATTCATTTTTTTTCATTTGATTTTGAATTAGGTTTAAAGCGCTTGGTCAGGGTTTCTAAATACAATTTTTTTATTTCATTTTCATTTTAGGTTTTGAAATGTGGTATGCATTTGTTTAATTAGGGTTTTCAAAATTCCTTTTTTGTTTAATCAAACAATTTAGGTTTCAAAAGTTAAATTTTGTTTGTAAAACACAATTCAAGGTTCATTTTTTCATTTCTATTAAAAAATATTTAGGTTTCACTGCATTTTTTCATCTATTTTTACAATTACTTATTTCTACTATAATTGGGAAAAATATGCTCAAAACCTGAAATAAATTAAAAAAAACTTGCTAAATTCACTTATTTTCTTCACAATTTCAATAAAAAATGAAAAAATGAAAAAAAGGGGCGTGGGCGGGTACCTGAAGCTATTTGTGGGGGTCGTTGTTGCCTATACTCGAGATCCCATCTAGTGCAAAATGAACTCTATTTTTTTCAAAATAAATAGCAAATGTATAAAACGAGATCCTAATTTCTACAAAACGGGATCTCATTTTTTTATAAATTGGGATCCGTTTCGTAGTAATCAAGATCCCATTCCTTGTCTATTAGTTCAGTATCCTATAGGAAATGGGATCCCAATTTTTAAAAAGTGGGATCACGTTTCATATTTAGGCTCAGGATCCTGAAGCTAAACGGGATCCTGATTTTTTAAAATTGGGATCCCGTTTATTAAAATCAGGATCTCATTTTTGCAAAGCCGATTTCAATTTTATGGCTAAGGAAAAAACTTCCATGTTGCGTGGACTCAACTTTGTGCACTTACCCTCCAAGAAAACTCCCTACCCTAATCCCTAAACCCTCAAACCTTAATCCCTCAACCCTTAAACCCTCAACCCTCTACCCTCAACTCTCAGCCCTTAAACCCTAATCCCTCAACCCCTATTCCCTCTACCCTATACATTAGACCCTCAAACCTAATCCATATACCCTATACCATATACCCTCAATCCTCAACCCTTAACCCTTAAACCCTCTACCATCTACCCTATACATTAAACCATCAACCCTCAATTTTGAACCCTCAACCCTTAATCCCTCAACCCTCAATCCAAACCCTAAACCCTCAAGCCATATACCCTCTACCCTTTACATTGGACCCTCA